>NQVE01000200.1:1297500-1897500 GCA_003260385.1 Cuscuta australis | reverse complement strand
ATACTCCACTAATGTCACGAAGTAGTGAATTCTTTATTTCTACTAAATCTTTTAACGTAAAATTTTTCCAAAATTTAAAATCATTATTAAATTTCTATTTTAAAATAAAAAAGAAAGGTCAATTCATCATTAATAAAATTTGCCACATAAGCAACCAATAAAGACTTGTCATCTCACCTTAATATAGCCCACATAAGCTTGTCTTTTGGCGACTTTTTAGCAAACGGAGTCTCAAATATTATATTAAAGGATTATATTTTTATAACTAAAAAGAAATGTTTATACAATCCTTTTTTAATTATGAAACATTATAAAAGCTTAAGTGAAATTGTAACAAAAAGCACCCTAGCTTGGATGGTTAGGAACTCAACTAAATGACCAAGAGATCCTTGTTTCAAATCCCATGGTGGTATGCTTTTGGAAAAAAATTGCAAAAAAAGAACTGGTCTAACCGGTCAAACTGATCGGTTTGTCTAAAAGGGTGACATATTAGCTCGCCATATGTTGCGCTTTAACTTTGCCAAATGTCACCACATCAGCTCGCCACATGTCGTGCTTTAGCTCTGCCAAATGTCACGTTCTTATAGCTTCAACTCTGCTTTATATATATAAAGGATGACTATCTACCTTCATCATTTCTTTTATTTTTTCTACATTAGTCTTACTTCAGCAAAAATGAAACAACAGATATAAAAAATTTAAAAAATTATAAAAATAACTAAAACTATAAAAAACCAATGAAATAAAAACGTAATTAATAAAAGACTAATCTCAAACTGATAGGAAATAATAATAAAAATATATTATTGTATTACCTTCTCTCGTTGGTGAAAGTTTAAAATAAAAATGAAAACAAGAAAGAAAAAAAATTATTTTTTATTAAACCTGTAAAGAATGAAAATAAAAATAATAATGATGACATTAAAAAAATATTTTCTTTGTCAAAAAAATAAACGTAATAACGTGTTCATGTACATTAACAAAAAGTATAGTAATGTGCACGTGTACAGTGACATATTATCTCCATATTACCATGTGAATTCCTATTTCGGGAATAAAAACATGGAAGTCTTATTTTGATACTTTTTCTATGTTTTAGTCTTATTTAGGGTGATTTCTATACATAAAATTATTCCGTTGTAGCAAATGAAAAAAAAAGGAATACATAAAATTGAAATTATAGGGGTTTAAAATAAAAAATGATATTGAAAAAAAAAAATTCCTCCAGCTGCGCGGTGCGCTGCTGCAACGGCGCCCACAACTCCCTTCTCGCCGCACCCCATGCCCGGCTGCGCGCCGCGCGCCGGACGCTCGCCGCGGCTTCCGTCCCGGCTCTTCTCCCTGGAATGGATATTCGTTGCTCGCCCTACCACGACGCGAGTGATTTTTAGAGAAGCATTGTATAATTTGTAAATGCCATTAGGCCAACAATTTGGAAACTTGTTTGTAATAAAAAGACTGAGTTAGGTCAAATATGGCGGTCATCAACTTTAAGCAAATCCAATCATTCCGTGGAAATCTTTTTGAATTGGTCAGATAGAGGCCATTGAAATTAGTGGCGTGCACCATGAGTAAACAAATAGATTGAAATAGATTAAGAATCTTAATTTGGGTTTTAAGATCGGTTCGGTCTTGGATCGATAATTTCATCTATTTCTTCTTCTTTAGTGAAAGACTCGCCGGTCCCAGAATAGGTGATCGTTTTAGAAAAGTTGATCGAGACTTGACTCAGATTAGATTTTTAATGTATTTGAAATATACTCCCTCCGTCCGGATTATATGTTCCCGGTTTGACTTTTGGTTATTTTTAGTGAGTGTTGACTAATGGGTTAGATTGCCCAAAATACCCCTGCCCCCCACACCAAAATATCTCTGCAACCCTCAACACCACAACCACCCAATCCCCACCGCCCCAACCGTCGCCCAACCCCACCACCGCCCCAACGCCCAACCCCCACCACTGCCCAACCGTCGCCCAACCCCCACCACCGCCCTAACCATTGACCAACCCCCACCGCCGCCCCAATCGTCTCCCAACCCCCACCACCGCCTCAACCGTCGCCCAACTCCCATCGTCGCCCCAGCGTCGCCCAACCCCACCACCACCCCAACCTTCGCCCAACCCCCACCACCACCCCAACCTTCGCCCAACCCCCACCACCGCCCCAACCGCCGCCGGAGCTTTCCGAGGAAACAGATCTGGAGGTGCAAATTGCCATCGCCATCAGCTCCACTTGCCACCATCGCCACTGCCGACACCATCGCCGGCAACCCCGCACAAATGGATCTCTAAATTTTAGATCTGAAAAAAAAAACAAGATCCAACTCTAATAGAAGAAGAAAATGAAAAAAAGAAGGTTAGATCTAGCAAGAAAAGAATGGAAAGAAGAAGAAGGAAGAGGAGGAAGAAGATGACGAGGAGAAGAAAAGGAAGGGGAGAGGAAGAGAGAGAAAGAGTGGAAGAAGGAGGAGGAAGGAAGAGGAAGACAGAGAGAGGAGACGGGAAAGGAAGAGGAAAGGGGGAGGGAAGAGAGAGAAAATACCTGTATGGTGCTGTGTGGGATGGCAGGCCGAGAATGACGAGAACGGATGAGAGATGGGTAATTTAGAAAGATTGAGTATGAAAACGTAGACTGGGAACTTGAAATTCGGACGGAGAAAAGCGTAGAGTGGGAATTTGAAATTCGGACGGAAGGAGTAATGTTTATACAAATATTATTATACTCCTCATTTTAAAACTATCTCCTCATTTCCACTTTTTTCTTGTCCTAAAACTATCTTCCCATTTTAAAAAAGATAATAAAATGCCTATTATACCCTTGTTATCTTTGCTTCGTCCAACCTTCCCACCATTAACATTTACGTCTTCCATGTCTTCCTTCTCTGGATTCTCTGCCTCTCTTCTACCTTCGCCAATTGACTGTCACTCCCTCTCTTAATCTATTGTGTTGATATGGATTCCATTGATTATTGTTATACATCTCTGATCTATTCCCTCCGCCTTTCATCCCTCCCTCAAAACCCTAGATCAGCACAGTTTTTTTTTGTGGGAAAACAACAGCGAGGTCGGGTGGGCAAACTCCGCCGCTGCCTTCAATTAGAGTCGACCCAGATCTGTTTTCTCGATTGCCTTTGTTTTTCGAGTTTTGCCTTGAATTCTGCCGCTGCTTCCTCAAGATCGAGTCGTCAGTTAATAGGGTGAGTTCCTTTTTCTTTCATTTTTAATCCTTTTCTTCACTACAACGATGTAATCATGAATTAGTTTTCTTAGAATCGGGTGTTTTCTTAGAAATCTTGAATTGCAATAAATGTTTAAAAGGATATAAAATTAGTCTTTTTTTTTTTGCAGTGAGAAGGCCACCGCCAAGAAAACCGCCCCCCTACCGTCGTCGTCCCAATCTTTAGTGCCGCCACTAATTGCCGGAAGGGGGGGCAGTTTTTTCAATTGTGGGCTTGTGTTTTCCAATTTTATAAGGAGGGGCATTTTTGGAAGGTCAAGGTCATATTTATCCCTTCCTTAAAAATGAACTTTAGTCAATGTGAGAAGATCAATAGGACGGAGGGAGTAATTTTTAGTTTAAGATTTACTCCGTATATAAATATGTACATCCTATCAATATAGATAATACTCCTTCCGTCCTATATTAATTTTCTCACTTTTATTAAAGGTCATTTTTAAGGAATGGATATATGTCTTGACTTCCAAAAATACCCTTTCTACCCACAAGCTCAACCTTCTTCCATCCAATTCTTGAGTAAAAAAAATCGTTTCTCGGAAATAGCTGACGACTTTGATGGGAAAGATGATGGCAACTCGACGGCGACAACGGTCTCTCTTGGCACGGTGGCGATCACGATCTAAACAAAAAGCTTGACTTGAGAGAATTAGAGCATCATCTCGATGACTCGATCTACTCTACGTGCAACTTACTGTTCTAGGGCAGCACATCTAGACCTGCATCGATCATCATCATCGCCTTAGATTAGTTGACTTTTTCTCTTCAATCTGTTTTTTTCCTAATTTTTTTATTTTTTATCAAAAAGTCAATTCGTCACTCTTGTTGCACTCTGTATTTGGGCTTGGCCTTTAAATAAGAGAAAAAAAGTTCATGTTGAGATATCCTGAGACTTGGTATTACAAAAAAAATGCCATATTTTTCAGTTGTCTCATTAGACACTGGTATTCTAACTCCACCCTAAGCTCTATGTTGTCTCCCTTGCATACACATGGGATGTTACAGGCAGTGAGAATGTGGGCTGGACAAAAATATCCCCAAATTTCAGAAACCATTGAAATTACTATTTGTTGAATAAGCTCAGAAGATAACCTTGCTCGATATCCTGAATTGGTGATGCACAGCATATTTTTTTAAATAAAGATACTCTTTATTTTGTTTTGTATTAAATCAATATGAGCATTATTTCTTGAAATTTTTCTACTTTAATTACTACCTCCTCCCAAAATACATTAGGGACTACAAATACTCGGGGGTATAACTCAAAATCCTACTCATTTTCTTCATTCTATGGAAAGTGTGCCTTCCAAGAGCATAAAATGGAAGAAATTGATAGGAGCAATAATGGAGCACAATGAGTGTAGTGGGTGCCAAAAAGATGTTCAGTGCCACTGATGAAGTATGGACAGATTATTTCAAGGTAAAAGTATTTGAATAGATGAATCTTTTGATAAATGTAATGCAATAATAAATTTGTTTTTATGTTGTTTTATAGGCTCATCCAAAACATAACAACAAATTCATGATTATGAAGACTTGGAAATCGCAATAGGTAATGGTGTAGCTGTTGGAAAAAACTCAATTGGGTTAAGTAGTACAACTGATGCAAGGACATTAGGCGCGGAAGAAGGGAGAGATGTGCATATAGACGACCTTGATTATGACTTGGAAAATGATGCATTCATAAGCCAACCTCAAAGTGACCCACCTTTTCCGTCAACATCACCGCTCATATGTCCTAAAAGTCATGAGGTTCCCATGCAAAAAGTAACACAAACCAAAAGAAATAGAATCACATATGAAAAAAGTGGCGTCATGGAAAGGCTAAATGAAATATCTACAAGTTTCAAAGGAATCTATAGTCTGCTAGAGAAAAGAGACAGAGAGAGAGAATATACAATTTGGGATGCCATCAAGGATACCCCGGGCTTAGATGAGGACACCCGTTTAAAGCGGTTGAGTTGCTTGATAACAAAGGAAAAAAAGATGTCTTCTTAAAGATGTCACCTGAAAACGGTTAAGTTGGATACAACGCAAGATGAGAGGATAAAATGAGAAGATATATTAGGATGAATGAAAGGATTATGTGAATTTATTTTTAATGTGTTATGTGACTTTGTTTTGGCTGAAAGTTAAGAGTACTCGTGTTTTATTACATTGTTTTTGAGAGCTATATTATTTATTAATTTTATTTTTAATATTTCTTTGAATTTTTGAGTAATGTCATCTATCATTTGTGTTGTGTTTTATTTTTTATTGATAAAATTTTACATGCATGAAAAATTGTTTAGAGAAAATAATGTTTTGAGTTTCAAAACAAATTTATTGTTTATGACAATGATCAATACATTATTCTATGCTAATAAATTTATAATAAGATAATAATGTTTAAAAAATAATATATTTTTATTTTTATTATATTAGTTTTTAATTTAATCTTTTTATCAATTTCATAAATATAATTAATATTAGAGTAAAGTATGAATCTTCAAAATAATTCAAATCTAATAATCCATGGATTATAAATAATTTACTAGAATCCTATGAAATCTTGGTGATAAAATCCAGTAAAATCCACTTAACTCTGCATAAACTCTAAATAATCCATGGACTTTAGAGAATCAACAGATTCTAAACAATATATCAGAATCTTATAAAATCAAGATTGAATACACCCTCTTAGTGAAGAAGCATAAGTACAGAGTAAATGTGAAGCGAGTTGAGGTTGTTGAGGCATAAATGTGGAGGGTATTATTGTCATACATCTTTTTTTACAAGTGAGAATGTAGTTTTAGAACATGAGAAAAAAATGGAAAGAATAGAATATGTGATTTAGAAATTTTTTCTTTTTTACACAAGATTCATCCACAATTTTTTATTGTTCTCAACATTTAATTTTTGTTAAAATATTCGTGAAAGTGAAACCTATTTTTTTTAACGGACGAATGTATGAAGTTAACTTTTTTTAGGAATTTACTTAAATAGTATTCCCCGTCCAGAAATGTTATTCACATTTGACTTTTCTTGGTCAAAGTTTGTAAACTTTGACTACGATTTGTAGAAAAAACACATTGTATTATGATGTAAATTTAATATCAATATATTCATAATAAAACGTAGTATTCAAATATGAAATTTTTATAAAATATATTTATGTATAAATATAAATATTAATGGTCAAAGCATAATATTGGAGACCGTGAAAAGTCAAATGAGAAGAATATTTCCTGACGGAGAGAGTACTAGTTAAACATAGCAACTTTCCTAATGTAGTACCATATATTTTTATTTCCCAATTATACCACTAGTCATTGTTCAATTAAATGTCCGACATATATTGTTCCTACCACTAGACATTATTCAAGTTCTATTTAGAAAATAAAAAAGTTTTAATCCAACATTGTTCCTACCACTAGACATTATTCAAGTTCTATTTAGAAAATAAAAAAGATTACATATCTTTTAGTACTATTTAGTATAAATTTCACTTTTTTGTTAAAATAGTACGGAGTAAATGATTCTAAAACTTAATCGTCAACATAGGATTAGCATTTTCAACAAACATTGACGTTTTAATTAATTTTATATAGTACAAATTAATTTTACTAAAATTATCATTTGCGAATATTTTTATATATTTTGAATATTTTTTTAATAAATAAATTACATACATTAAAAACTATTGTTAGTTGATTTTTTTAAAATACTGAAACTAATGACAACATAACTTATACGGAGTATAAGCAGTAACTTTTTTAATACGTTAAAACGTTTATCAAGTAGACACGTACTTCCTCCGTCCCAAAATAAATTACAATCTTTTGTGTGTTTTCATTAAATACTTTATAAAATAAAATATTCTTCATTTCTCGTTTTGTAAAACTTTTAACGTAGTTTTTAATATGTAATTTTTATTTCTTATTAATATATCATTGATGGTGTAAATTACCCATCCGGGTAAATAGTACTAGACTAGGTCTAGAATTGTTTACTGGATTCAAGATAGTAAAAGGTAAAAACACGCAAATTGTCCGAGTGGACTGTAGGTGGAAACACATATAGCCTAATTATTATTTGAATATAGTAGAATGTACGGGAGCTTTTACACAAGGATTTTAGTGAGAAGAAATCGGATCCCTTCATTTAAAGGTTATACATGTATTTATAGTAAAGGGAGAGGACAGAGTGCCGCGCGTCCACGTCGTCCCACGTTCCTTGTTGGTGCAAGGTGGCTTCCCTCCTTTGTCTTGTAGTATCTTGTCCCATTCTCTTGTCGTTTTGTGATGGTGACTCCTCGTTTGGAGCCTAGTGTCCAGGAGAGATTGATGATGATATTTCCCTAATCTCTCGTTGAAAATCGGTCACTACTGTCCAAACATTTTTGGAGTTATTCGTGCCGACACTTTCATCGTAGAATGCTACCCGGTAGGTTTACCTTTTATGTTCTGAAGGATCAAAAGTTTGTGAGCTCGAAGTGACAAAACATGTCCGGTTGTTTAATGAACGGTAACAGTCAAATTTTCTAAAACCAACCAGTTTCTTATTTAAGTTCAAATCTTTGAGGCTGTCATGTTCATTGTTTGACTGGTTATTTTACCCGGTCTGATTTCGAACCGGGTTGTGGGTGGAATACATCATCAATCATATTATAAATAAAATAGTTTTAAACGACAAAAGATTTTACTTTGCAACTCTACAAATCATGGACGATGGGAACAATTTAAATAGAATAAGGAGCATGCTACATGTACCTTGAAATTTGTACCCCATTTATACACTAAAGGTATGTACCAACATTTTGATGGTTCACACTGGCACAAAGTGTTGGTGCGTTAACAAAAATTTGCACTGACACAAAGTGTGTGTGCTTTAACAAAAATTAGTATTACACCTACACAAAATGTTGATAAATTCATGCGATGTATAAAATGGAATACAAATCCTTGAGGTACAAATAAGATTGCAAGTCTCCAACAAACAAATTCAGACCAAAACCGAACCAGACCAAAATCCGAAACGCACTTTTTACGGTTTTAGGTAGGGAGAGATTCGTCATTTTGTTTTAATGGAGGTCACTGACAGAAAGTTAGGTCAAACTAACAGACGAGTACGTGGCAATCGGCCGAACTGCGCTTTACGCGGTGGGGCTATCGTCCGCCGTTCAAACAGTATCCACACTACCAATCCGACGGCTGACGTACTCGTCCACACACTCGGTCCGGTATTCCGCGTTCACAGGCGATCCGGACACCCCGTTTCTTCTCCGTCCCGCAGAAATTCGCCGCTCTGACCATTCTATCCCCGAAGGCAGCCTTTAATGGTGGAGGCCTTCACGGCAATCACATGGTAAATATTGAGGTTGCATCGGGGCCTTTTGGGAATGACGGCACTCTTTTCGGAAACGGTAACGTTTGGAAGACGGACGGCAACCGTTTGGTTGAACCAACCTAACAACTGCCTGCCACCACTACTTTTCTTCACACTTCTTTGCCTTTTACGGTTTACCAGTAAACCAAATTAAATTTGGAATTTGCCATTTTTTTGATTTTGTATTTATTTTATTATTCTCCCAAACTAATTGTTTATTTTTTAATCATCAATTTTTTTAAATTTATATTCATTAATTATTTTTAAAAGTAATTATTCAAAATAAAAACATGAATTATTTTTTCAATGTATGTATCTTATTTTAAAATATTATTGAGCGTATCATTATTTAAATAAATTTAATTTTGGAAAAAGTAACAAAAAAACGTGCGTGTATATATAAAACGCTATATGCTGCGTTATCTTTTCTTTTTTTTTCTCTCTTTCTGCGGTTTTCTAGAGCCACACTTCTCTGTTCCCTCCCCCGTCTCTCTCTCTCTCTAGACGCCGGAAACTTCTCGTTTTCGCCGGCGACTTCCAGTTCGCCGGAGGAGTGAAATTTCAGACTTCTCGTTCGTGCTATCGCTGAGTACCGAAGTTTAGGATTCCGTGCACTCGCCTGGAAGAGAATTCGCGGACTCGGTCGGGGAATTTCCGGATCTCTGATTCCCGCCAAGTCCGCGCGGTTTCGAGATAATGTGGCGACTCTAAGACCTTCTTCTCGGATTTCCTCGCCATAGATCGTGTCGCAGTGGCTCTTATTTTGGCGAAGTTCTAACTTAGACGAAGCCTTTGAGTACAGAACAACTACGGAATGAGATGGTATGTGATTTCTGTTTATTGTGAATATGAATGCGTTTGTACTTTTTTTTACAAATAGTTTTGTTCCTTTTTCGTTTTTGGAATCCTATTCACTGAACAGTAAATATTTGTTAGATCTCTTACATTCTTCTAAATTTTTGGAAATCCATGGAGTTTACAGAAACAAATGCTCTGACTGCTATGCACCTTTGTACTCCGTATGTAGTTAGATTCTAAAGTTGTAAGCAGTTTTTATATTATTTCTGGAAACAATCGTTTTATTCTGGCCAGAGTTTGGATGCTATGTGATTTTGATCATGCACGAATTTGTAGTTTTATAAGAATCTGAGCAATTTTCCTTTTGACTTATAAAGTACATATCGATCTTTACTATTTGTGGAAATTAAAAATATTCAAGTTCTGTTCCCTTCTTTTTTTCCCGATCCTAACAGTGAAAAGTTTTTTGTCTATTAGCCCTGCAAGTTTATAGTGACGGCAATCAAAGAGGTGAATATTTGTTCTATCTTTTGGTGTCTATCAGCAGTAAATGCGGGTTCTCGAGGCCTAGGCCTTTACTTTTTACTAGATATAAATGGACAACTTTTTTTATAGGTTTCAGGAACCTGCACTATTTATTTCTTTCCTGTCGAGTGTAACCTAATGATCCTCAATCAAATTCCTACCAAGCTATTAATCCTGCCGAGTGAACAAAAAAAATTTAATGCTGAATTGCTGACACGCTTTTTAAAAAGTAAATGGTGTGCCTATTAAACCATTCCTGACTTGCTATTTTTCTTTTAACAGCTTTAATTAAATATGTGTTTCTTGGCCTCTTGCTGAAATTTTTATGTCTGCACAATCTATCTACCCTAGCAAGAATTGATCACATATCTTACATCTATCTTTGGACAATGTATTTACTCAAACCCTCAAGCTCTCAGAAAGTTATACAATATTGTGTTATATGCACTCTGGGTTGAGTAATGAGTTCTGCCTGAATTTCTATTCTGCTAGAGTGCTAGTGTTAAATTGTTATCGAAGTTGAGCTAATTTGCATTGTGGATACTTTTTAAAAAAAGTGGGCAGATAATCTCTATTTTGTGTATGTATCAGTTATTGTATTGTAAATTAGTAGTGCTCGTAATCAAATGTGTGAGTGGTCTCATAGCTTCATTTCTTGTGGTAGGTGGAAAGAAAAGTTTGCATGTCAAGGGAGGCTAAGCTGGAATTTTTGAAGTGTAAAAAGCTTCAGCGGTTTAATCGTGAATCTGCGGGTGATTTCCCATGTGTCAACCATGTTACGGGCAGAGGTGGAGGTGATGCCCTAATAGAGCCTGCATCATGTGGTGTGAGAATCCATGGTAACTTACAAGTTGGTGCTTCATTGAATGGCAAAGATGTTTTCTCTAAGCATAGAGTGCAAAAGTTTGAGACATCAGATCTTGATTGGATTGACAGAATCCCAGAGTGCCCAGTGTATTATCCTAACAAAGAGGAATTTCAGGATCCTTTGGTTTATCTGCATAAGATCGCTCCAGAAGCTTCCCAATATGGTAATCTCATATTCTACGCTATGGATTCCTTCAGCACTTTTATATATCTATTTCCCATGCATGACTGGACTGCTTTTGAAGGGCATTATTATATACTGTAAACATTTAAACAAGTGCTGTATGGATTTTAACTTCTATGTTGTTGGGTGCTATGATTGAATTTTGTTCAGGCATTTGCAAGATAGTTTCTCCCATCACTGCTTCTGTTCCTGCTGGTGTAGTTTTAATGAATGAGAAAGCTGGGTTCAAATTTACTACTAGAGTGCAACCTTTACGTTTAGCAGAATGGGATATGGAGGACAAGGTCACTTTCTTTATGAGCGGAAGGTTAGTAAATAATTCCTATGTGGAATATAAGAAATCAGTCCATGTTATCATCTCATGCTTGGACTTATGGAAGAATATGTTTTTTCTTCAGAAATTATACTTTTCGTGATTTTGAGAAAATGGCGAACAAAGTTTTTGCTCGAAGATATTATAGTGCTGGATGCCTCCCTCCTGCATACTTGGAAAAAGAATTTTGGCATGAAATAGTTCGTGGGAAGACTGAGAGTGTTGAATATGCATGTGATGTTGATGGCAGTGCCTTTTCATCTTCTTCCGATGATGACTTAGCAAAAAGCAAATGGAATATGAAGGTGTCAAACTTGTAACAATTGTTTCTCTTGCTTCAATATGTTCAAATGTATAAAACACAATCGTCAAGATATACCATAACACGAGACTTTATAACAAAGCATTCCAAAATTGACCAAAACACAGTGTTCATTAGTATGATTTTGAAAGCATTTGATGATTGATGTCATTTTTTCTTATTAAGAGCATGAAGTTGGTTCATGAATTCACACACTTTTGAAATTGACTTGGTTTGTTTTGTTTATTAACATTGTTTTGCTTTATGCTACAGGGGTTTTCTCGGCTGCCCGAATCCATACTGCGGCTTCTTGATACAACGATCCCTGTAATTATTGCAATTTTACTGTTTAATTTTTGCGATATAAATATGAAAGGTTTTAGGGAGTTTCTAAGTGTTTTGATTTGTCCTCTAGGGTGTTACTGAACCAATGCTTTATATTGGAATGCTATTCAGCATGTTTGCGTGGCATGTTGAAGACCATTACTTGTATAGGTAAGTAATGACCATCTTTTCAGCATTGGAACGTGGGCATTGTCTATATTATAACTCTTACTCATACGTATAATACATCTACACATATACTGGAACTGATCATTATACTTACATATTATAGTATAAATTACCACCACTGTGGGGCAGCAAAAACATGGTATGGAATTCCTGGTCATTCAGCAGTTGATTTTGAAAAAGTTGTTCGAGAACATGTATACAACGGTGATATCTTGACAACGGATGGAGAAGATGGAGCTTTTGATGTTCTTTTGGGAAAGACAACAATATTCCCACCAAAGATTTTGTTGGAACATGATGTTCCAGTCTACAAAGCAGTTCAAAAGCCAGGGGAATTTGTTATAACTTTCCCTAGAGCATATCATGCTGGGTTTAGTCATGGTATGATAGAGTTTTTATTTGTTCTGGTATTTGAATCTAAAATGCATCACAATTGTATTAATAATTATTTTGTATTCATAGGCTTTAACTGTGGCGAGGCGGTGAATTTTGCAACTGCAGATTGGTTTCCTATGGGTTTGATAGCGAGCCGGCGCTATGCTCTTCTAAGAAGAGTGCCAATCCTTCCCCATGAAGAGCTTCTTTGCAAGGAAGCAATGCTTCTCTCTACGCTTGATGATGCTGTTGCGTATTCATTGGAAGACTTGAAGTCTCGCAAAAGTGTAAAAGTTTCATTTGTGAAATTGATGCGGTTTCATCACCGTGCACGGTGGGCCTTCATGAAATCAAAAGCATGCTCCGGAACATCATTAGTTACCCATGGTACCATTCTTTGCAGCATTTGTAAATGTGATTGTTATGTAGCATACGTCAACTGCACCTGCTGCTGGCATGTAATGTGCCTCCGCCATGGTAAGTTCAAAATGAATGTTTATTTATATATTCATTTTTTTCATCATGCAATTCCATATATTCTTCCAAACCTTAATGATTAGTTCGGCCTCAGATCCTAGGTCAATTGAATTGCCATGTGGCAGCCGTAGAATTCTCTGTGTAAGGGAAGATGTTTTGGAGAAGGAAGAAGCGGCTAAGAAGTTTGAGGAGGAGGAGGATGCTGTACTGCATGAGTTTCAACAGCTTCGGAAAGGCGATGATGATTTTTCTTTCCTTTCAAAACTGTTCCCTGAACTTGAGGACAGAGCTTACATTCCTTATTGTGATCTGAGTCTAGAACTGACAGAGGAAGCAGAGGTTTTGAAAGGAGAAACAGTTTCTACATCTGGTGTTTCAAAAGAGTTTTTTTCGTCGATTAGAAATGTATGTCCCTTTGCACACATTATTAGCCTTCCGTCAATGTTTGTATTTCTTCTTGCTGACCGAAGTGTACTTGTTTATTTCAATCTAAACTAAGATTATGCTGATGGCAGGCCCATGAGCATGCCAATTCATCTACGCCGAACAATTTAAGGGATGGCATGGATATTCTCAAAGAACCTTGCTCTAACGACGAGTCTGATTCTGAAGTATTTCGTGTTAAACGGCGTTCTAAGGTGGTCCAGAAACGTAGCAACACCCCCGTTTCTTCTAATGAGCACCAGGTATTGGATTCTTGTTTAATTCAAGAGAGTGACAGTTCAATTGCCTTTCATTCAGTTTTGTAAACATTTCAATTTTTATAAGATAAAAATTAAGCCCAACCCCCCGTAACACTCCATCCACACAACCCCTAGGTGGAATGATAAAACTAAGATCATGGGTGTCGTTTTTTCTAACTGCATCAGAGTTTGAAGAAACATCGAGGCAGAAATCATGGAGAAGCCCAGCGGTATGCTGAATGTAGTGCCACCAGAGGTGTTGCAATGAAAAAGAATAACAAAGTGACAAACGGCGGATTGAGGGAGAAGCATATGGTGAAGATGTCGAACCATAGGCTGATCCAGCAAAACCGTTTGGAAGTCAGAGGAAGACCGTCATTTTCATGAAACAAAGGTATATTCTGAAGTGGCTAACAACAACAACAACAAGGTGTTCATTCATTTATTCATTGGTTCCTGAAATTGGATGTCAACCCACACAAATATAGGTACAGTAGTTAGTGCATCCATGGAGGAGCGTCAACGCTGATTAACCCAAAAACAGGTAGAAAAAGTGCAAGAAACAAAAAGAAACGTAGGTGCATTCTTTGTGTGGCCCCGTGTCCAAATGGGACGGGCTGCGGTCTAAATTCTTGGGTTCGCCACAAGCTATTCGATTTGACATTTAAATTAAAGCTCATTATTCTTTTTTTTTTGGAGCCATCTAAGATTGTTACATTGGACTATCATTTTCAGACGATGATTAAAAGTTAGCTCAGTCGTCTTTTTCTTTAGCTTGACATGCTTTTCAAATTCCCTCTTTTTGCATCTTTAAGATTTTGAATTTGTTTGCTTTACCTTTTTTGGATAGGAATTCTTTTTTCTAAGGCCATATGAATCGAGTAAAAGTTTGTAATTTTAATTTCTAGAGCGTGACAACTTCTTTATACTTTACTGTATACGAGAGTTAATGAAGATACAAAGTCTTGTTGAGAAATGATTATAAGTTACTCAACTCTTTAAGAATGATTGAAAACTTTCCCTGCAGTGGGTGTTATCAGTATTAAATTGGCTCTCAGATCTTAAAAAATGCAGATACTTTCTCCATCCGTCCACATTTCCAATACATATCGATAAGCGAAGTCCTCAAAGAATCGTCTCGAAACCTACCGTCCCTTATGACTTTGCCGTGGATCTGTCTCCCTACTTCAAAACTAACCAAACAAGACGCCAGCTTCAGCGATATCGAATACGTGAGACTGTTAAACACCGGGCGTCCGTGTCTAGACAATTCATGCATCATTTCCAACGCGCGACCCGCGAACCCGTGCACCAAAAGCCCGCTCATTATTATGTTCCAACTCGACGTGGCTTTTACCTCCATTGTCCGGAAGAACTCCACGCACTTCTCCATGTCTCCCATTCTTACCCGCCCCGCCAGCATTATGTTCCATGACGAAGCATTTTTACTGTCCATTGTTCTAAAGAACTTCTCTGCCCACCCAAACTCGTCGTGCTTCACATAGAAATCAAGAATGGCATTGTCAAGAGCAGTGTCTGCTTCGACCCCACGAATGACCATCCAACAATGGAGAGCCTTTCCTTTTCTCAGCCCATCCCCGACGCCGGAACCGCAGCACTTCAAGACGCCGAACAGTGTGAATTTGTTCGGGACCACGACGCCTTCTTCCAGCATCCTCGAGAAGATGCCCAGCGCTTCTTGACACGACCCGGACCGAGCCAGGCCGGAGAGAATTATCGTCCAGGACCGGACGTCTCTGTGGGGAAATTCGTCGAACAGCTTGCGGGCGGAGTCTAAGCGGCTGCTTTTGGCGTAGCGAGTCAAGAGACAGTTGCGCAGATGCAAGCTCCGGGTTAACGACCCGTCTTTGATCGCCTTGGCATGGTGTGCTGCAGCAGGAAGAGAGCGATTTGGCGAAGAAGAAGACGACGAAGACGAGTAATGGAGAGGATTTGGGAACTCTTTAAGCTTCCTGGTAATGAGCGTGGTAGCGGAGCGTGCAGAAACTGAAACATTATTAAAGAATAAAATTTCGAGAAAATTCCTGCTTCCTGTCATTTCTGGTGATGTTGAATTTCGTGGGATTGTCTATTACTCTGTTAGCAGTTTAAGCTCTATGTGTTATGATGGAATGTAAATGGAGCAATGGTAGGGGTACACCTTTGGTGTACCCCATTTGTCCCCCACCCTTTATCCACCATTCAATTTTATTTTATTTTTATTTATTTAATTTTGTTTTGGTTTCTTGCCTTTTTGTGTGGTAATGGAAGATGTGAGGGACAAATGGGGTGCACCTTTGGTTTACCCCTAGCATTTCTCATGTAAATGAGTATGACGTGGAATAATAGAAAATACTTGTGGTGAATGTAAAGGAGTGTGAAGCTCTATGTGTTATTCCTTCCGTTCCACAAAAAAGTTTCCATTTTGAATAGTATTTAGTCAAATATTTATACGCTTTCACTATAAATTGTGAGAAAAGTATATTGAGTTTTGGAATAAATTTTATATAATTAGATTCATCTTAGGATCTAGTTTTGATATCTCAAATTTTTTTAGCAATTCTTTATTTAGATTATATTTAATTTAGGGTCAAAGTGTGCATCAGTTTGACCAATTTAAGGTTCTAACAACAAGTTAACGAAAACGGTTTGTTTTGCACAACAAAATGAAAGTTGAGATTATTATTGAAAAATTTTCATTTTTAATTCTAAATGTCATTTAAATTTTTAAAATGACTTTCTACTTCCATTTCTTTTTTGTTTTTTTAAAGATTAATCTTACCTAAAAAATAAAAAATAGATATAAAAAATAAAAAATGAGAAAAGTAACTAAAATCATACAAAATTAATGAAATAAATAAGGTAATCAATAGAAATTAAACTGAAGCTGGTAAGAAATAAAATAAAAATATAAGGAGTGAAGGTTTCTAACATTAATGTACTACTTATTTTTTGAAAAAACGAGGAAAATTGAGATTATTCTAGATAATTTTTCATAAAAATAAGAAAAAGTGATACATTAATGCTATGTATAGTGCGTAAAATGTAAAAATACACCACTCTATATATTTTAATTTTATTTCTTATCTGTTTCAAAATAATTTCTATTGATTACTGTATTTATTTCATTAATTTTGTATAATTTTGATTATTTTTTATAACTATTTTTTATTTTTATCCAAATTTAGACTAATCTTTAAAAAAAGAAAAGGGAATGACGGAGGTAGAAAGTTATTTTAAAAATTTAAATGAAGTTTTTTTAAAAAATAAAATCATATAAAATAAATTCCAAGCTACATTTTGTTGCACAAAAGCGTCCACTGCTAGTAATTTAAAGGCGACATAAAATTTACGAATTTTTGTAAAGTTGAAATTATTATACTGCGGTACATCACATTGAAAAGTAAAATATTTTTGGAAGACATTGATATTGTTCTAAATAATTTTTAGAAATAAATACTTCTTCCGTCTCTATTTTTTGATTAAAATTGCGAAAAACGAAGAAAAATCTCAAGTTTTTCAATTATTTTATTTAAAGATTGAGACATAAATAAAAAATAAAACTACATATTTAAAAATCAAATAAAAAATTTTACAAAATTAAAAACGATACAAATGTTTATTTTTATCAATTAATTAATGAAAATACACAAATAAATAGAAGAAAGTTGTTTTGATTTTGGAATAGTAACTTCTCTAACCAATTATGAACTATTATTCCTCTTTTACATGTGTGTGGTTTCCATTCTTCACCATTCAGCCTTATCAAGTGGCTGGAAGTCTGGAACAACATCAACCATTGTCTTCTTCGTCAATGGCTACTTCCTCACCAGCTGCTCTCTCGTCATTGTTCTGCCACAACATTGAAATCAAAACTTCCCAAATTTACTTTCCACCTTTTTGTGCCTCATTATCAAATCACAAACACTCGAGTCCCATTTCATGCCCTTCATTGATTAAACGGCGTTTGGCTTCTAGCAGTTCTCCGGCACCAACTCGCCTCCTTTGCACCTTTTCTTCCTCCTCAAACACCACTAAACTTGAGGTATGCCTACATTTACACGTCTCTGGAATGATATGAATTTATATCCATTTGGAATTCAATTCAATTTCATGAAACCCTAGTTGTAGGAACAACGATTCGAGCAAACTGATGAGTTGCAGATGGTAGGCTAGACGTCACAGATGGGACAAGAAATAAACGAAATGCAGATGTTCGAAACGAGGAATTCATTTGCAATTTGCACTTATTTGATGGAATTTGGTATTAGTTATTATTAAATCTGTGGAACAGGAGTTTGGAATTGGAAGTCGCTTGCAAAAATATATTTTGGATTCCAAACTTAAAATTTTTGAATGGCAAAAGAATTCCACAGACTTTTTGGAATTTAATCATAAAGAAATTCCATATTCTTGCTTCATAAGGATGTGGGTCGTTAAAATACAACAAGTAGTGTAGATCATCCATAGTTTCGTCTCATGGAGCGAACTGATCTTTGACCGATTATGTTATGCAGAGCAAGAAAACTCACGTCTGTCAGCTTCAAGTGCCAGTGATGAGGATGATTAGGTGGATGTGTGGTCATAGCAAACTTCGACCCCACCATGCTAAATGGGTCGAGTACATTCAGACCTTCACATTTACAATCAAACACAAGAATGAGGATAGATAAGATTTGGAATGAGGTTATTCGGGGAAGAGTGAGAGTGGTTCCAGTGGAGGCTAAACTGCGACATGTGATAAGCTAGGTTAGGTGGTTGGGGCACTTAATGAGGAGATGTGCAAAGACTTGAACTAGGAGATGCGTGAGGCGGTAGTGGGTGTGAGTAGGGATAGAGGTAAATATAGGAAGAGTGTGAAGAAGGTGATTAGACAGGACTTAAGACTTCATCATGATAATACTGAGGATATGACATTAGATAAGAATACCATGAGAGCTAGGATTGGAGTAGTTGTGTAGACCTTTGGGACCTAGTTTATATTATTGCTTCTATGTTTTCCCCTTTGAAGGTAGCTTGTGCTTGTGTGCTTCTTGTAGTTTTCTGTGCCCAGGCTCTTGCTGCTAGTGTTAGTATGCGTGCTTCTTGTGTTTGTGCTCTTACTTTGTTTGTGCTATTGTATTTACTTTGTCTCTCCTTTTGTGTTTTAATTATGTGTTTGAGCCGGGGCCTTTTGGAAATAGCATCTCTACTTTCATGTAGGGGTAAGGTTTGCGTACACACCCTCCCTAGACCACACTCTTGTGAGCTTTTATTGGGTTTGTTGTTGTTGGATGGACTGATCTTTATATGTTGGTTACTTGGTTTATGTCTTAATTTTATATGTTGGATTCCCACATGAATATCAAGAATATATGCTTTTGATGCGTCAATATATGACACTTCTTAGGGCCTTCTTATGCATAAGTAGGGGGCGAGTTTTCTTAGGTCCTTCCCTTGCATAAGTAGGGGGCTTGTAAGCTAGTTACAATTTTTCAATTACCAATCTCTCAATTTGAGGGACTTGAAACTGGTAAGGCGAAGGCAGAACCTACCGTACTCATGATTAGTTACTATTCTGCTGGAGGACACTACCCTACTGTAGGACTATTTAGGTTTTTACCTTGTTGAGACACATCAAGGTGATAATTGTTCTTTGGAATCAGAAGGCAGCGGTTTCTCTAGTGAACAGAATAGTACCTTTCTAACATCAGTTATGCTATTACGTTACTCTAAGACTAAGCAATCAAGACAACAAGCGACATACATAATGGTGATTTTTTTTGTGTAATCAATATTCCATACCATCACCAATATTCAGATGACTCTTCTTGTGTTACACTTTATTGAAATTACCATTACTGAAGTCTTTGTCAGTTAAAGTGAGATCCTACATTTTTACTTTTATGTTGTAATATTGCATGCATGAAGTTGAGATTCGATTCTTCTAAAGATTGTCTCCATCATTGATTTGTCTGGTGCCTTCTACTTATAATTATATATATTTTCTAATGTGATCTTGACATACAATGAAAGCTGATTACTATTTGTCAATAACCAATCCCTCCATTTGAGGGACTTGGTATACGCAGGGTAGAAAAGCAAGCCTATGCTAGTTCTATAACAACTTTACTAACTTTTCTAGCCTTTAAAGCAAATGCATAAAAAAAGACCTGATTTATACATATATCCATTATATATCAACAATATATCATGCATCCTCTGTCTCGCTATTCCCGTTACAAGTTGGAATTCCCCAACAGGAGGGAGAAAGTATGTCCTACTCCCTCCATTCCAAATTAAAATTTCACTTCTCTTTTCTGTCCGTCCCAAAACAAAATTCGTACTTCTCCACTACCCTTTTCAAGAATGGAATATGTGGCTCCTAACAAGACCATCTCTTCCAAAAAAATCCAATCACGCACTTTTTACTTTTCAACAT
Source organism: Cuscuta australis (assembly GCA_003260385.1). Taxonomy (NCBI): domain Eukaryota; kingdom Viridiplantae; phylum Streptophyta; class Magnoliopsida; order Solanales; family Convolvulaceae; genus Cuscuta; species Cuscuta australis. The sequence continues at coordinate 1,877,440 of NQVE01000200.1, read as the reverse complement.
TTTTTCTTAAACTCCATTAAGTTCAACCATGAAATTAATTCAGGGACGAAGGGATTATATTTTTGTGACAGATTTTAAACTTTAGATGCTCTCTCTATTTCAAAAGTATCTTCTCGTTTCGGTTTACGATGTTTGTATTTAAATTACTTTCGTTTCAATTTATTCAAATAGTAGTACAAGATTTTAGCCAACCCCACCTAGTGGGATAAGGCTTTGTTGTTGTTGTTTGTTGTTGTAGTAGTACAAGATTTTAAAAAAATATTTATATATTTGCTATACCAAAAGTTCTACTCCCTCCGTCCCACAAAACCTTTCTCCTTTCTTTTTTCATCCGTCCCAAAAACCCTTTCTCATTTCTATTAAAAAGTCACTTTTACCCCTACTAATTATTAATCTATCTATCACATCACACTTTTTCATTATTAATCTACTCATCACATCCTACTTTTACCCATCATATACAAGGGCATTTTTAGAAAGTCAACATCAAAATACACTCCTCTTAAATCCTTTAAAAATCAAAACTAGAAACGTTTTATGGGACGGAGGGAGTATAAAACAAGATGTGACATGACTACTTTATTTTAACAAATGATCAATGGAAATCTTTTGGTAGGAAAGAAAGTATGGTTTGATATTGTGAATAGTGAGCGAGTTTTTTTTGGATAGAGGGAGTATTTATTTAAAAAGATTGCTAAAACTGATTTTAAAGCTAGTAGTAAAAGTAAATTGAAAGGTGAGGGATAATTGCTATGATAAGGATGTTCAGATGGTATAAGCATTTTATATTTATTTATTTATTTTTGCATGATCTGTATTTGGTTTCATTTCCTAAATGATTTTGAACCAGGCCAAATGTTTTGATGTCGAACAAATCGTAAATATTGCAGTTTATAGATGGTTCGTCTGAGGTGGAGTTGCGACTTGATCTTGGCAATGGAGACATAAGCTCTAAAGATATATTTGTTGATTCAAATGAGAGTTCTTTAACTGTTAGGGTGCAGCAGGCTGGATTATTCCGAACTCTAATGGATACCAGAGTTCTATATGAGAGGATAAAGCCTGCTGAGACAATATGGTCTGCATGATTAATCATTTCTGATTTTCTGTTTTTCTTATTAAATTAGGGAATAATATTTTTTCCCCAAGTTCTTGATGCACTCAGGTATATAGATGAAGATCAGCTGGTTATTAGCCTGAAAAAACAAGTTCCTGAAGTAGAATGGCCTGACATCGTGGAGTCGTGGAAATCCCTAACCGCAGGAGTTAAGCAACTTCTGAAAGGAACATCGGTATACATAGTTGGAGAATCTACAGAGACCAATCAGAGGATTGCCCAGGAACTAGCTGATGGTCTTGGGTAAGGGCATCTCTTGCCTGGCTATATATGTCGAGTTCTTTATTCACACTCAGTTTTGATCCTGATGGAGGTTTTGTACTTTTTGTTTGGATAGAGAGTTTTGAAGGAAAAAGACTTTGGAGGAGTTGGTCTCTAACTCTATAGCTTGATATTTTTTTGAGATATTACTAAATTTAAAGATTAAAAAAATGTATGCAATCATATAACATTTCAATCACCTTTTATTCATTTTTATATACTTCGTACATTGTATTTATCAAGATATACATACACCAAGTCATCCAAAGTTTTTCATCCAAACACTGAAACACACCATCAGCCTCTCCATAAATCGTTCTGGTTTTCAGGTATACTCCACTCAGTACAATGGAGTTGTTGGAAGCTTATGCCAAGGAATCCTTTGATTCATGTCAGTTACTCCCTCCATCCCACTATTTTTGTCCATTCCACTATTTTTGTTTCGTATCATATTTATTAAGATTTTGTAGCTCACATGCATTCCTACTGTCTTACCTTTTTTTATTTTTTTAACATCTGTATCAATCAGGCATGTCCATACTGTTTGTTATACAAAAGAACCTATTTTAAGCACCATTTAGCACAATGTGCAAATTTAGGCTTTATCGAGCCATTTTCATTCTCTCTCACATTTTTCTCATGCTAGAAACATGTCCATTCCATTCGTGGTATGCCTTAAATGTGTTCCTCACTCCCATTTCTGACAGATCTTAGACAGAATGGTGTTTAAGTTCTTACCCGTCATGCTCAATCGGTTTGTTTGAAATTTGATAAAATGTTACGAGTACCACAAGCATGAAAGAGAGAGATGTCAGATTATAGTGTTGGCTTAGATTATTTTAGTAATCAAATTCAATCTTTTAGTGTGGTTTGACATATATGCATTATGACCTATTTGAATGGCGTCGGCCCAATTATGATTTTTGTTAAAAGTCAAGAGGCTTGATGTGGCCAACACGACATGCTCAAGGGCTTAAAATGTGGGTCGCTCTGTTTGCAAGTCATTGTTACAAAATAGTATGCTATACAAGTTTAAATATCTCAAGCATTGGTTGATATTAGCAAGACTGTATGGTTGATATTGATGTTAAAAAGTAAAATAAAGTAAGAATGACACACACATATGACCAAATATGGCATGGGACAAAAATAGTGGGATGGGCAAAACAGGTAAAAAGGGACAAAAATACTATGACAAAGAGTATATCTTATTCCGTATATCTTAAGCAATTATTTAAAGAATAGTCATATCTTCTACTCCGTAGTATGCATACCAAATAAATGGTAACACCGCTGCTAATGCTCTCACTATGTTAGGGGCAAGCAGGGAGGGATCCAAGACCGTTGAAGAGGTAGAGAGTGCCATATTTGAAAGCCTTAGTAGGTATATTATATACTCTCGTCCTGTAAAAATAGTTGTATTTCACAAAGGTACAACCTTTATTTTAATAAGGTATAAAAATTGTTGAAAAGGTACAACCTTCATGTTTCAGTCACACGCGTGCTGTAGTTGCAACGTTAGGAGGAGAGATGCACGGTGCTGCTCGAAGAGCCCATCGATGGAGGCATCTTTTTGCTGGGTTCACAGTCTGGCTATCTAAATCTGAAGCTACAGGTAACAGTGTCACACATAACACCTTTTTATCTTATTAATTAACAAAACTTGTATTGAAGAGTGTCCTACATCAGCTAAATATGACAATAACAAATGAACCCCTTAATAAGTGTTATTGCAATTGCCAGTTGCCCATCTCTTTACAACCATTTTGGAGTTGATTAATTACATTTTTGCCATAATATTGCAAAACCAACATGCACTTGAAGGAATATGACCTCATTCGAATTCCATCGTTAGACACTTTATACTAAATCCAGGGTTTCTTTTTGGTTTTCATGGACTTGTAACACAGATAAAGATACAGCAAAAGAGGAAGCCAAAAGGCTGATGGAAAGTGACCTTCAAGGTTACTCTAATGCAGAGGTAGTTGTTAAGCTTGAAGGTTGGGATCCCGCGTGCTCCTGGAGAGTTTCTCAAGCTGCACTTAGTGCCCTAAAACAGTTAATTTTGTCAGATAAAAACCTCACAGGTACTTTGCTCTCTCTACTCATAGCTATGACTTGGTGCCCTCAAACAATTAGTATTTGACTGCATTGGTTGAATGGATTGATGAGGAAAAAGGTAGTGCAAAAGGTACGTTTTTGTGTGCAGAAGTTACTTAAATGAATGAGAATGACACTTTTGAGTTTCGCCCCATTTTTAGAAACCATTTAATTTGAAGTATTACTCTCTAGAAAAATACATGTTTTTGCTTAAAATTTATCAAGTTGAACCTCAATATCATCGAGTTTAACAAGTCCCTTGAATCGTCTCAGCGTAATTAAATCTTACCAAAAGAGGCTCTTAATTTCCAATGCACATTGGCGGGATTGAATGTGGACCATCTTATATGACATGATTTCATTAACTTTTTTTTTACAGGTAAAAAAAGTTTATATGTGAGATTTGGGTGCCGGGGTGACTGGCCAAATATCAAACCTCCAGGTTGTGATCCATCAATAGTTTCTCAAGCTTCTTCTTCTTCTTCCCCTGTGTTGTAGTATTATTGTTGCCTTTTTGTTGTCATAAACGTCATGTTTTGTAGTTTTGGCTTTTACTAAAGAGAAAATTGAACAGATATGGTCACTCAATTACTCTAATTGATGATTGTTAGCCTTGCATAGTCTAACAATGATGCCAATCTGGTCTAATCTATCTCCAATTGTATGCCATTGTATTTTTAAAAGATTGATAGGTTGTGTCATGTGTGTGTTTGGGTGTGTGTTTTGTTGTTTAATGATAGAACACTTGGGAGAGCCACATCTCTAAGCTAGCTAATAAGGTGAGAGAGTCCCTGGGTGTCCCGGAGCATTTAAATTTCAAAAATATATTCCGTAAATTGTATTGTTGAGATTTATAGAGATAAAAACACCGATTTTCTTAAACCCGTAAATTATACTGTAAAATTGGGCATACCCTCCCTCAAATACATCATACTACCTTCGTCCCAAAGTATTTGTCCAGTTTGACTTTTTTGAGTCAAACTGGACAAACTTTTAACTCCAATTACTCTCAACTTGTATTACATATTAGCATAATGAAATACAATTTCGAAAGTTCTCAATACGATAAATCCAATAAAGTCATTTTTATATTAAAATACTTTATGATTTTTATTTAATTGAAGCTCAAAGTTTGTTCAGATTGACTCGAAAAAGTCAAATTGGACAAATACTCTGAGATGGAGGGAGTGTCATTTTTGTTATTTGGTGTAAGAGTTAAGTTTGTTACACCAACGGATCGGGGATAGTTAGTCTGTGACTTCGTGCCGGCTTTCCTCAATAAAAGGATGAATTTGAGGATCCGAACAATCACGTGAGAATAAATAAATTAGGTTTTAATCACAGATTGATACACTTGTACTTTCAGTGGTTCTATGCTTAGTGTAATTGCCAGCTGGCAACAACACCCATCGATAAAATTTTAAAGGGTAACTTTTTTATATTTGTTGGTACATCGCATTATGGCCCCATCACATGAAACTTTTGTCTCTGGCTTAGACCTATGGATTAGTATAAATTGTGTTTGTCCCTACTCGTTTGGTCAAATCATAACTGGGGCTTTCCTCGGAGTTGTAGGTGTGCAACTCGTTTTGTAACACCCTGGCCCCAATACTAGCTGAAAGTGTCTGCTCGTACAATTGTAGACTGGTTCCACAAACGAGCACAAGTCTTTTCCGCACACTTTGTCCTCACTCGTGCGTGCTTAGGAAATTTCCCAGAGGTCACCAATCCAAGAACTCCTCCAAGTCAATCACGTTTAATTTTGGAGTTTTTAAGGGATGAGCTTTCGAAAAGAAGATGCACCTTGTTGGTATGAGTAGTATATCAATCCTTTGGAGCATTTTCTTCCCCCAATCCATTTATTTTCAAATCTGGTTATTACAGGTTTGGTCTTCTCTCTTTAGATGCACGATCGTCTCTTCCGACCCTGCAAATGTGCAAGCCGGCCTTCTCTTCCAAAGCGTAATTACTCGAAAATTAGCAGTCTTCCAAAACGTAATACTCCCTCCGTACTAAAACCATCTTCCTAAAACCATCTTCCTACTTTAACTTTGGGTCATTTTTAAGGGATGGATTGATATGGTTTTGACTTTCAAAAATGCCCCTCCATCTAAAATTGAAAACTTAAAACTTGTGTGTTCTTTCGGCAATTAGGCTATGTAAAATAGACTGGAAAAAGTAATTCGAAAATAGATTGTAAAAATGATTGAAAAATGGATGATTTTTTACCAAAAAACAATTGAAAATTAGCGTTGGGAGGCTAGGGCAAACTTCCGATTGAAGGAAGCTCATTAGCAACTCCAATCTTATGAAGCTCCTCAGACTTTGATTCCCAGACTGGCGACGGGCGGCCTAACCACTCTTATCATCACTCTTCTTGCGATCCCCGGCCCAATTTCCTTCGTGAACGGTCTGTCTAGCCGGGAGCTGAGATGCCGAGTAAGGAAGAGCCGATGATGATTATGAAAAGATGCAACAAGGGCAGTGATGGCTGCAATTCCCTAAATTAGATCTAGGGTTTTTAGAAAGGGGAATTGAAAGAGTGAGAGAGATAGAGATAGAGGGAGAGAGAATGTCGATAAATAATTGGGACGGTTGGGGAGTAATGTTGTAAGGGTAGCATGGTCATTACACTTCCTTTTTTAATGGAAGTGAGAAGATGGTTTTAGGACAGATGGAGTATATTTCTTTTTTCAACACTTTTATATTATAATTCTAAATTTAAAACTACATTAAGCTATAAAAAATATAAATACATAAATAAAATTAAACCTAATGGCAGTGAGCAAAAAAACTACATACATCTAAAAAAAGATTTGTTAAAACGGAATAGAGTAATTTAGGAATCGAAAACAAACGGAAACATAAAGGGACACAAATTTAACGAGGTTCATCAATGTTGTGTTGGCTACGTCCACATGCAAGAATGGAGATCCCATTATATTATGATAACAGTTGTAGATTACAGAGTTTTGTGCCCTACTTCTATATAAATAGGCACACAAGAGGGACTTGTCCCAATATACTCCGTAACAATTAGGGCCTAATAGAGCAACATAGGGATTCAAGACATATTAAAAAAGGGATTGTAGTAAAAAGAAAGGGTTGGCTGCAGAAAAAAATAAATACTTTGGTAAGCCATTAAAGGATAGGTCTATTTACTTTTTAGAGGATCAAAGTGCATCTACTTTCGTTTTTTATTTTTGTTAATCATTTGATAAAATAATATAGTCTTGTCACCACTAATTTTGTAGATATTTGATAAAATAATATAGTCTTGTCACCACTAATTTTGTAGATTCTTTAATGTATTGTTTATGTATATATTTTTTAAATTGTACACCATTTTTCATATAAAATAATTTAAAAATAACTTCAATCAATTATCGTAAACCAAAATTGGCGATTCAATTGGGACGGAGGGAGTGGATCATGATTAATAAGTGAAGAATGAGGATGGTGAAGGAAAAGCGAAGTGAGGGTTTGCAGTAGTAGGCTCGCAAATATGCGGTGGAAGAGTGCAGAGAATGAGTAAAACTCCATTTTGAATTTAGAAATATAGGGGACTGTTGGACTACTCTCTCCTCTAAAAAACTTAAGATTTGTGGCCATTGGAGATGCTCTTAGGCATTATACACCTTACTCTATCTATTTGACCCCGAAATAATTCCTATCCCAATGGGTCATAGAAATTTAGGGGAGGCTAAAATGATGTTCTTTTCACTTGATCTGATTAGTTATAATATGATTGGAATAAATTTTGATTTGATCTAGTCTGATCTGATTCGAATATAGTTATATCTAAAGATATTTTTGATCTGATCTGATTCCAATAAGAATTCGTAATAAGTAAAAAAAATTGAGGAGAACATGGCCTAAGGCGAGATAGGATCAATGGAATCACAAAAAATAAGAACAAAACATAACTTTTGGGTTTGACAAGCATGGAAGGGAGAGATGTGAGATTCAGGCCTCGTTCCGTTCAATCTATTTTTTTCCTTTTTTTCTTATTCTTACTAAAATCAGATCAGATTCGATCAGATCAGATCAGATCTATGCAGATTATATCATATCTGATTGGATATGATTTGATATGATATGATCTGATTGGATCTTATATGAGCTGATCTGATCAGATCCAATCAAGAAGTATTATTATTATTGTTGTTGTTGTTGTTGTTATTTTAAATTCTACACTTTTTACTTATTTTACTTGATAGGATTCTTTCAAAAAATAAATTTGAGATTCATTGAGTGGGATTGAAGAGAACATGAGTGTGTAACATTTTATGCAATGTATTATTTATAGCATACAACGTTTTTTATCAAGCACATCTAGCATGTAATGTATTATTATACAAGATGCAGAAAAATGTATTATTTCTTTGCTTAACATTGATATTTTATAAGGATGAGATATTTTAATAAAAATACAATCTCTTCTCTGTATTGATTGTCTGAATTAAATTACTTTTTAATGTTTATATGAATTAAAAATCTATTCTAATGTATATATGAACTAATCATTAAAATATTAAATCAATATTCTTATTACATAAAAAAGTAATCATAAAATAAAAAATATTATTACATTATAATATAATATGAATGATTATTCCAATATATGAATCAACTAATTTTATTTCATTAAAAAATAATCATAAAATAAAAAATATTAATTATATTATAATATGAATTATCATTACAACTTTCAAAAGTTATTATAAAGTCAGATCAAATTATTGATTTGAATTTTAAATCAAATCATAATTAATCAAGTAATGTCAGATCAGATTCAATCAGACCAGATCACATCCAATCAGATCAGATCAGATCTAATCAGTTCAGATCTGACCAGATTAGAACTACAAAAAATTAGATCAGATCAAAAAAAATAAGTTAAACGGAACAGAGCCTCAATCTTTTAGTGTAGTTTGGCATATATGCATTATGACTTATTTGAATGGCGTCGGCTCAATTACGATTTTTGTTAAAAGTTAAGAGGCTCAATGAGGCCAACACAACATGCTCAAGGTTAAGAAGGAAGTATATCGATACCATACATCCAGGTATATGAAGTTTTTCATATATCCGCATTAATTTTTATTTTGGAATAATTAAATATTTATTTTAGAAAAAATAAGTAGCCGAACTCGTTTTTTTAAAGGTGAATTGAAAAAAGATGAATGCCAGGGGTACACCAAAAGTGTACCCCATTTGTCCCCTACCCCCTTCTCCACCAATCATTTTTATCTATTTTTTATTTATTTATTTTTTTTTTAATTTTTTGCCTATTTTTGTGGTAATGGAGGGGTGAGGGACAAATGGGGTACACCTTTGGAAAGGTGTACCCCTAGCATTTTTCTTGAAAAAAACAAAAGAACATTTTGCTATAGAAATATAGAATATAGGAACTAGTTGTACCTCATATTGGGAGGGAGCCGGTATTATTTGGGTGAAATGATGCTCAAGAGGTTTGAAGACTTGAAGGGTTTTACACCGGCGTTTTAACTGGGAAATCACAACAAGAAGATCTGCGAAAATGGGCAAAGGAGAAGACGATCTCTGGGAAGATTCGATGCTTATCAGTGCCTTCAACGACGCTATCTCCAAATACAAGGTACGCTTTCCCCTCTTCCCTTCAAAACCCTACAACACATCACACCATCGCTCTCCAGTACACTCAGAGCAATTGTTTGTACAAATGGTTTTGCGATTCCAATTGATGATTGTCCGTTTGATTCAAATGGTGTCAATTTTTTGAGAGAAGTGGCAATTTGTTGAGGAAATTAGACATAGGAATGCCCAATTGCTACTTGAGCGGTACTGCTTTTCATCTGAAATTCCTGTTCTAGTTTTTCTAAAAAGTGGATACTTCTCACTTTGCACCTTGGAGTGTTTCAGAATTTGTGAATTTGCACTTGCTAATTTTTGCTTTCTGCTAAGTATTCCATTTTTAGGGTGCAATATGCGAATTATTCCTTAGGAAGTTAGATGAAGTGACGAGGTATCAACGATGTGTTATCTTCCTTAGTTGAATAAACTGTTTCTGCTTCCTGCTGTTATTTGTTCTGTCTTGATTCTTTCCTCAATCAGTCTTGTGTCGGTTACTGACTCTTTGCATATCATGAATGCACTCATGCGATTGGTTTCAATTCGTCTTCATTTTATACTTGCACGTTAAATACCCAGATTTCATTGCTCTTGTATAGTTCCATTAAGGTATGTCATATTTCTCGATTACAGTTATTCGATGCTATGTTGCTGGCATTCATGTAGAAATTTTCACTTTCAAGCCTGATCAACTGTCTGGAACCAATTAACCATTCTTAGCTCTGTAATAAATGTATTAGTGTATTTCCGGTTGTATTCAATCTCTATTTTCAGTGCTCACATAGACGTGCTGTATCATATGCTTTGCAGATCTATCATAACCCAACTGATGGGGCTAACAGTGCAGTGACGAATGCATCTGCTGTGGATGATGAAAGCAAAGAAGCTAGAAGGTCGAGAATGGAATGAAATGTTTTCACGTTGATTCATGCCTTACTATTCTTTCATTTTAATGCTTTAGATGAATAGTCAAGACTCTGTAGCCAGCATACCAAATAAATGGAATCTGCAAGGAACTGTAAAGTGTATTTAGTTGTCATCTGTAGCCATCCATTTTTTAATATGTGAGTTTTGAACCATGAGTGGACCTTTTCGTAGAATGTTATAAAGGGATTATGTGGATTATGTTGCATAATGCCTTGTTAATGTGTTCCCATAGCTTACTCCAGAATGTATAATGCTAAATCAACATACTTTGCTTTAAAAAAAATTAAATACTTTCGTGTTTCATTTCCTGTTGCAGGCACATGGGAACAAGTGATGATAATGAAAATTCATCAACGAAGACAGCAGAAACGGGGGAACCTAGTATTGCTTCACCTATGAATGAAAAAATTTACACAGTGGCAAGTAGTATTGAACAGACCCTTGATAAAACCACAAGCCATGTAAACTCACAAAGTGTAGAAGATTACACCTGCTTGCTTGAGAAGTACTATGAACTTGAGGGTCAGAGGCAAATGGTTTTACAGAAGCTTAACCAATTTGGTGATTCTAGTACCTTAACCGCTCAAGATCATCACGCTTATGCAGAACAGGCTCCTAACTCTATGGTCTCCTCTCTTTACTGCCCTTATGGATGCCAGAGTTGGGTGCCTCCAGTCATGGCATCACCATCCTGTTGCGTGGGTGGAAATTGCACTGATAAAAATGCTGATGATACTCTAAAAAGCAAGTGTGATCAAACCTCGTCTCTTCAACAACCTGATATTGTGAAAACAGCAATGGGTTCTGCGGAGAAAGCATTATCTTCCTTGAGGGAAGATTTCGGTAAGTTCATTTTTTTTCAACCGAACAAAAACTTCTCCTTGTGATGTGTGCGGTCGTTATCTTTGTATAATTCCTTATATTGGAAAAAGCCCTAGAGAAAGTAGCATCAAATGCAGATTCTCCTAAACTTGTGATCTTGAAACTTTAGAAGCCCTAGAGAAAGTAGCAGCTTATTTGGTCCATAGTTATTCCATTCTTGACCATGCTACAAAATTATTATTTCTTGCATTCAGGTGATGAGGGAGCACCGAAGAAGAGTAATGACCATGTAGCCAATGAATCCAAACCCGAGACCGCCCTTTCAGAGGTTTTGCATGCATGGTATTCTGCTGGCTTCTACACTGGAAAGTACGTAAGAATCTGCTATAAGCTGCACCGTTTTCATTAAAAATCATGTAGTCAATGAATCAATCCTGGCCAAGGATTAATTGATTCAGTTGTGTGCTCTCATGTCTAGAAATTGTGACTAAAGTGAACACTTCGTTTCAAATTTACAACGGCGTAGGTACCTGACCGAGCAATCACGTATGGGGAAAAAGACATGACTAGCCCTGGATGTGCCATATGATATCAGAGTTTTGACACTATCATCATCAGTGATGCCAAATCCATGCTGCAAACGCTACTGCTCATTGGTCCCTTGGGCGTGAATTACCTGCCTATATTGATAGTTTTCTTTGTCCTTTGTAGTTTTTCACCTTTGAAAATGGAGATGGAGGGTAGCTTTGTCCTTGCAAAGATGCTAGTGGCAGGCACATGTGTATTCCATTTTGACTCTTATTACTCATGTGAAGGGTTTTCAATCATACTACCTTCACCCCCAAAAATGTGTTTACATTTTGATTTTTTTTTCAAATCTAACTTTCTACCCAATTTAACTATTACTCCATTTAATTTTATATAAATAAATGTTATAAAAATCTGACACATCAAATTCTTAAAATGAAAACCTTTATATTAAATTCACATTACATTGTTTTTTTAAAAATACAATTTGTAGTCTAAATTGTAAAATGTTGACCGAAAAACTCTAAATGGGGAAATATTTTTTGGAAGTAGTGTAGTACTCCGTATTATAAACCAGTAAACCATCACTGCACCACATATCTCTCATTTTCTAGAAAACCCAAATACGATTATAAAACTTTGGAAATAGAGAATTGATACTCCAGTAGAAAAAAGTAAAAATATTGGCCCATGCAGGTCTCGAACCTGCGACCTTCGCGTTATTAGCACGACGCTCTAACCAGCTGAGCTAATAGGCCAAGTTGTTAAGTTTATTATATAGGTGTTGATTATTTAAGAACCTTTGCTTGCGAGTGGGCGGAGTGGCGAGGGTTTAAAACATGTCTAGATTCTAAACTGGAAGTCTTCGGAGTTCGGAGCTGTCAGTCAAATCCTCCTCCTTCGCCATCGTAGATAGAGAGGGAGAGAGAGGAATTCTCGCAGAGAAAAATGGCGAAATCGTCCGCGAGTAAGGATGTTCAAGCTCTCTTCCAGTCTCTTCGATCTGCTTATGCTGCAACCCCTACTAACCTCAAGGTGATTGTACTCTATACATTTCGCGCTCTCGATGTTTTTCACGCCAAGCATGATTATCTCCTGAATCTGCATTTGTTTCATTTTTTTTCGTTTTTCAGATCATCGATCTCTATGTCATGTTTGCTCTCTTCACTGCTCTGATTCAGGTGGTTTTTCCTCCGTTTATAGCTTCACTTCCATTTGCTAATCTATTTTCTGTACAGATCTGCGAATTTGCCTTCTTTTCTTAAAAAATATGCTTCGATTTGTCATATTTTCCGCTGAATTTATCCGTGTTGCTACAACATCTGAGTCAACCTTTGAATGATTCATGGCCTATTTAGGGAGTTGTTTGCAATTTGAATCGAATATGTGTAATGTGATCTCTTGGGATTGGGTGTGGTATTTAGTTTAGGAGTATTGCTTGTTTCTCTCCAAGTGCAGTACATGACCTTTACACAGAACAAAACAGATGGATTCATATTAGATTCAGATTTTTGATAAAATGACATTTTCTTTGGAGTCTTAACCTTGTTTAAACTGTAACCCATTCATTAATCTGTTATCTGTAAGTAATGATACCAACTCGATGACAGATTACTTACGTTACTACTAACTCTGGAAGATAAAATGTATGTATTGTTCTGTAGGTCCTGAATCGGGCATTGGGGTGCCCTTCTATCTCTATGGCCTTGTTTTTACATTGATGGTTTGCCTACCAAAACGCTGTTTTGAGCGGCTTCTCTAGTTTAAAAAATGGCAGTTTTTGCCCTTGTATCTCTATGGCCTTGTTTTCATTTCCTTGTTCTCGTACAGTCATCTTTAATTTATTTTTGCCATCATTTTATTACTGGTAGGTGGTATACATGGCCATTGTGGGATCATTTCCATTCAATTCTTTTCTCTCAGGGGTACTTTCTTGTATAGGGACAGCAGTCCTAGCTGGTGAGCACAGTTATCCTTTTTTAAAAAAACTACTGTACAAGTTTTTTTGCTAATATTGTTGACTGATTCAAGACTCTGTTCACAGTTTGTCTTAGAATCCAAGTTAACAAAGAAAACAAGGAGTTCAAGGTAAAGTACTCTCTTGGAGCTCATCCTTTTTGCAAATCTTTTTCCTTTTTTTTCTGGCCTTGGGCGTATATAAGAGCCCGTTTTGTAAGAGTTAATTGCATGAAACGACTAAAAAGGAAACATTTTTGGATAACATTAGTTTCACCCAATTACCCAAATCATGGAGTCAATAGCTATGGAATAGACAGAATAAGCAATATTCAGCTACCAAACGGAGCAATATATAACAGTTACTCCTCCTAATATTCTCTATAAGTTTGAGTACAAAACTATGGAATTTGTAAATTGACATTGGTTTTCCGAGAATTTCTTATTAACGGAAGATCCTCAACATTCTATATATCTTGTTGTTTCCTGTTACTATTTCAGGATCTCCCTCCAGAACGAGCTTATGCAGATTTTGTTCTCTGCAATCTAGTGCTCCATTTGGTGATCATGAACTTCCTTGGATAATAATAAACATCTGCCTCTTTAAAATTTTCTGAATGCTACTTTCCATATGTCACACTAGACCATCAAGGCCTTAAGTTAGACATGTTGAGACTTAACATCACTATCTTCTTATACATTTACCTTATGGACCCCTGAATGGCTGTATTTGTGTTGTTTTTTTGTAGCAATTCTATTTACACATTTAAGTTGAAAGTAAATAAACAGACAACTATGAAATTTACTTTTATTTGTGACAGTTGTCCCAATAGCTTTGTCTGATTTTTCATTTTGTGTCCAAAACCACGAAAAAGCAAAGAAATAACCTTGAGTTACTCCTATTAAAGCATAAAAAGTCAATTGTTCTGTTGGAGTTTAAATGTGTGACTTTATATTTATGAGTCACAATTATTACTATATTGCTTGACCACAAGTTCGTTGGTTGTCTGAAGATGATTTTGTTCAAAAGTACTTCTCAATGACAATTTATTTCGTAGATGCAGTGATATTGACCTTGTGTGTATATATGCATACACTAATTTTGTTTCTTCAAATGTACTCCTCAATGATAATTTATATAGTAGATGTAATGATGTTTATATTGTCTGTAAATATGCATATACTAATTTTTGTTGATATACTCCGTATATATTTTGAGTGTGTAGAATGATAAATGTACAAAGAAACAAAGCTTTGTGTTTGTATGTAGAAATAAAAAAGACAAAGAGAACCTTTTTTTTTACGAGATAAGCGCTCCATTTGTTACAAATTAATAGTCTTTATTTATTTGGAATGTCTAAAAATTACTCGAGTAGTTCTTCTATTCTTGGGAAATTTTTGTGATATCGTTTTATGAAGGATCCTTTATAAAGTTTTACTCAAAAGCACAATGGAAAGTATAGTTTGAGATGTAGGGAGCACTATAATTTAAACTATATGAATAATAAAAGAAAGAGTGTTGTTATATTCATGAGTTACGTTATTCTTAAGTCCACATATGAAATGTTAATTTTCTCACACATTTAGAGGACCGAAATAGAAGATTTTTTTTATTTTTTTCAAATAGCTCAATTCACCTATAGTGAATATATTAAAATCCAAAAAATAAGTGTTGACCTTAGGTCTATTGAAGAATTTGCCTACATTATATTTATATTTATTTGTAGTAAAATTCACCTCGTTTATATTAAATAGATAATTTTGTATTTAAAAATATATGGAGTAATAAAGAAATATCACATATTCCCTCCGTCCGGATATGTTCTTCACATTTGACTTTTCTTGGTCAAAGTTTATAAACTTTGACTACGATTTGTAGAAAAAACACATTGTATTATGATGTAAATTTAATATCAATATATTCATAATGAAACGTAGTTTTCAAATATCAAATTTTTATAAAATATATCTATGTATAAATATAGATATTAATGATCAAAGTGCAAAATTGAAGACCGTGAAAAGTCTAATGGGAAGAACATTTCCGGACGGAGGGAGTATAAGATAGATTTTTAAAAGTAGAATTATCTATTTAACATAAAATTAACAATTTAAGATGTATAAGGCAGCGTTCCGCTCAACTTATTTTTTCTGCTTATGACTTATTCTTATTATAATCAAATCAGATTAGACCAGACCAGATTTTTAAAAAATCAGATTAGATCAGGTGAATGGAACGCAACATAAGTTTGGATTTATTTGCAAGCTACATAGTAAATGAGAAGTTATTTTTGGATGGAAGAAAAGGATATTTAATGAGATGAGGTTAATGACCCCTCAAAAAGAGGAAAAATAAATAAATACGGTGCATCTAAAGTACCATACGGACCTTGAGAGGAGGAGAAAAAAAGGGATGTGGAAGTGAACGGCGGCGAGTTAACTCACATTTCACAACTCACAAATCTTCCCTCTGGGTTTACTAGGGTTTAAGGAAATCACGATGAACATGGGTAGCGCTCTCCTTAGAAGGTCTTCTTCATCGCCGGCATCAAAGCGGCTTCAACTCGCTGCTCTGTCGCACCTCTTCCATTCAACATCGTCTTCCTCCGAAATCGTCAGGTGCAGAAATGATCGCTTCGTTCCCCAGTTCGTCGCCACCGCGTCTAATCCTCCAGCTAATGGGAGGTTCGCTCCTCCGTTGGGACAAATAGTGAGGGGCTTACACATCTCGCGGCCGTTGGCTGCTGGTGTGGCTGTGGCTCGTTCGCAGGAAGAGGATGAAGGGCTTGAGATCTCCAGGCTCGGCATTGCTCAGGAAATCGTCTCGGCGTTGGCTCGGAGGGGAATAACTCAGCTCTTTCCCATTCAGGTAACCAATGGAAAATAGACCAAACATGCTTTTTTTTAACCTTTGCATTGCCGTACAATTTGAAACTTGTAATATTGATTGAGTTGTACCTCTCCGATGGAGTAATAAGAGTCGTTATTGCCAATTTTTTCGTTATGGGAAAGTAGTGGACTAAATCAAAATCATTCATTATATTTCTTTTGTGTCATACTTCCTATGAGTTTTTGGGTAGTAAATGCAGCAATGCACCAAAGACATAATGGAAACTGCCTCTCTGTTTACAATGGTAAGGCTGGGTATATTTGACCCCTGACCACAATAGAGTTGGGATTACACTGGCTTTTATTGTTGTTTTTGTTATTTCAACCTAAAGTTTTTTTTTAAATTTCCATTTGAATTGCATGTATTTTTAAATGAGCTATATGTATCTCGACATATGTTTTCCCCTTATTTGCCATTTTCTGCCGAATGAGTCGTCCATAAGTCAAGCATTTTCTTGTCTCCTTATGTCTTATCTACTTACATTTGCATCATTTCTTGGTTAAGAAATCAATTTCAACTCACACGGAGATCCGTTTTGATACTCTGGTTTTCATACTCTTCTATAATCTATCCTGGGTTTGTAGAGAGCAGTTTTGGAACCAGCAATGCAGGGGCTTGACATGATAGGCAGAGCTAGAACTGGAACAGGGAAGACTCTTGCTTTTGGAATTCCAATCATGGATAAGATCATTTGTTACAACAAGAAGCACGGGTTTGTTGATTTTGTGTCTATGCTAGTTTCAATAATTTGGTACTAATGAAACCATAAATCTTAAGTTATGTGCAACAACTGGGTGGACGTACATATGGTCAAGGAGTACCTATACCATAAATCCGGATGTCAGGTGTTTCCGTTCTTCCACATGAATACTCATATTGGGTAACTGAAAGTTGATTTTCGAGTAAAACAATACTCATGTTCGAATAACCGAAAACTCATTTTCGAGCATAACTGAACTTTGGAAAAATGAGTGTTCGTTACTCGAAAATGAGTATTTTGTTGCTTGAAAGTGAGTATTCAGTTACTCATAAATGAGTACACTCTATAGATGTATGAGAAACACTAGACAACCAGTTGTGTGGTATATATTGCAATGGTCAAGTGGGGTCCACTAGACTCTGTATAAACATAGTATATGTATTAGTATAATTTGAACTAATAGTTGCTTACCCGGGCAACACTTCGTTCGAAACTCACCTCTTGAACTCTTTTTTTTTACAAAGCTGCATTTTTTATCCTCCGAATAAGAATGTTAGCACTGGAAAACTTGATATTTTATGTTGGGATTCACATTCTTTTTAAGCATTATGTATTGACATTCTTTTTCATTATAGGTTCTATTTTAATATAAAAACATGAAAAACCATATTTTTGTATAGGTAACATGATTCGGAGGGGTTCCCATGACATTGGAACCCCATGTCGTGGGATGACTCAGGGGCGCTACGGTGTCCCGTTCGTAAAATTGACGGTTCCTACTCACTCTAACTCCCCCGGTGAATCCCCCTACCTCACCTTAACTTGAACACACCCCCACCCCCTTCAATTGCACCCCCAAATTAATTTTGACTTTGGAGTGTTAGAGGGGTAGGAATTGTCAATTTTACAAACGTGGCACTGTAGCGCCCCCGGGTCATCCCATGACATTACCAAGCAATGTCATATGAACCGCCCCCCAACATGTTTTACTGTTACTTAAATAGTTCTCCCTATTATTTTTATACATTTATGTTTTGCTTTTTTATACGTAATATTGATAATATAAATTTTGTGAATATATTAATCTTAGTTATTAAATTAGGAATTGGTTTAAACTATTGATTTGAAAAGTGACACCACTCTTTACTTTTTTTGGGTCTGCCATTGCCGGCCGTTCGCTTTTAAAGGTATCATGCCTCCTTTTAATTACCTTGAGATTTTTTGAACCTTTTGTGCCTTATTCTCATATATGCAGGAAGGGGAGGAACCCTTTAGCATTGGTATTGGCTCCTACTAGAGAACTTGCAAAACAAGTGGACAAAGAATTCTGCGAGTCTGCTCCTGATTTGGATACATTGTGTGTCTATGGAGGTGTCCCCATTGGAATTCAAATGGGTAAACTTGATAGAGGCGTTGATGTGATTGTTGGGACACCAGGTCGAATAATTGATCTGCTTAAAAGGGGCTCACTGAATTTATCAGAACTTCAGTTTGTTGTTCTAGATGAAGCTGACCAGATGCTTAATGTTGGATTCGCGGATGATGTTGAAAGGATTCTACAAAATGCACCAAAGGATCGTCAGACACTGATGTTTTCAGCAACAATGCCCAATTGGATTTTGAAACTCACCCAACAGTTCTTGAAAAACCCAGTACAGATTGATCTTGTGAGTATGAGGTCCTTAAATGCAAAAAAGAAAAAAAAATCTATTCTAGTTTGAAGTATACAATTTCTTTATGGTCTGTTTAGATGACAGGTTTTGTAGGGCTTAGCCTGCATTCTTGATAAACATAATGTTTTTAAAATTGAATAAAAGGGGATTGAAATGCTATAGTCATAATCATATACCCCGCACTATCGCAATCTTTCATTTGGATGCAATCTCAAATACTCCATATATATATTAAGATACAAGCCAAAGCCTGCCAATCCTCTACCTGTGTTTTTGGCGGCATGCTATGTCTCTAACTAGAATGATGTATTCTTTTTGCTACAGGTTGGGGACTCAGATCAGAAGCTAGCCGATGGAATTTCTTTGTACTCAATTGCCTGTGAAATGCATCAGAAACCTGCAGTGCTCGGCCCTCTAATAACAGTATAATCTATTACCAAATTTTTCTAGATCCCCAAAGGCTGAATTATAATTCATCCATGTTTATACTTTATAATGTGAAGTTTATGATTCCTACTTCTATCTGATGGGAGCACTATTATTTTTGTAGGAACATGCTAAAGGAGGGAAATGTATTCTTTTCACACAAACAAAACGTGATGCTGATAGATTAGCTTATGCCATGAAAAAAAGCTTCAAATGTGATGCTTTGCATGGGGATATCTCACAAAACCAGAGAGAGAGAACACTGTCTGGTTTCAGAGATGGTCACTTCAATGTATTGGTGGCCACAGATGTTGCTGCCCGAGGTCTTGATGTCCCTAATGTGGATCTGGTTAGTCTTTTTAATTGATGATATGCTTAATTGCTTATATATGACAGTGAGAAGGATTGAGCCAAAAAACCAAATACCGGACCGTACTGGTAACGGACCGTTTATCATGTTTTGTTTTTTTAGTATCAAACGGAACCCGAATAGAAATCAATTGGGATGAGACCGTGATACGAAACTTAAAATCTTTTATCATGAACCACACCCTTTGAAGTTAACTATGAAATATGCCAGGTATTTATTTGTGTATTTCATCTTGCCATATACGGAGTACTCCATGTTGTATTTTGATTATTTTTCCTCTTTTAATATTATTTTCATTATTATTATTATTGCATTTATTATTATTATTAGACTTATTAATAGTCCAATATCGTATGAATTGAAAAAAGTCATTTTTTAGAATTTGAACTTGTTATCTTTTATTCTTAAGATTTATGATCTTTTAAATTTCAACTCATTCTCTTTTTTTAACAAAGTTCTTTTTTAAATACAAGTGTTTTTATACAAACTTGTACTTTCATTTCAAAATTATATGGGGTATAATTGCTTGCTTTTTTGGTATCGGTTTAACATGGTATATTATGGTAGTGTATCGTTCCATTTCATAATGGAATGATACTGAACGTTTTTGGGATTCATATGTGGACCGATATTGTACCGTTTTAATAAGCGTGGTCCATGATAGGTTCTAGTAGTGTCATGGACCGTGCCAACACCTACTAGTGAGTTCTCATTATGCTGTTTCAGCGGGTGTAAAAAATGAATGGGAATCTTTCATCCTTTAATTTCAGCTACCCTGAAAGTTTCTCTTCTTCAGGTAATACATTATGAAATTCCAAACTCTTCAGAGATCTTTGTTCATCGATCTGGCCGTACTGGACGTGCTGGTAAGAAAGGAAGTGCAATACTCATGTATTCACATCAGCAACTTAGAGATGTTAAAAATATTGAGCGTGATGTGGGGTGCAGGTTTACCGAGGTAAGAACATGAACTGCAATTTTTTTAATATTTTTTATTTACATTTTTATGTACTGTTTATTAGTTGTACTATGCGCTGTTGAGAGATTGCCTCACTTGGACTTAATTATTTTAATAAACCTGAACAATCGTGTGTGTGAGTGTGTATAAAACAAACAATGCATTGTTTCATGCTTCACGATAAATTCACGGCATGCATATACATATGAATTAATACAAGCTTCCAGTTTGACTATTTTACGACCCCTATTGGCAATAATTGCAAGCTAATTAATATTAAACCAGCTAACAATATGCATGTGTAAAAGTTCTCTTAACTTCAAGATTAGTCTCAAATCACGCGTGTTTGTCCTATACACGCACTCCCTTCGTCCCACAATTGATTACAATGTGCACCATTTCAAATTCACAATAAATATTATTTATATATGCATTTTCATTGATTATTTGATAAAATAATATATCATTATCACTTATTGTTTTGTAGAACTTATGATGTAGTTTCTGACTATGCAAGTTTGAAAAAACTTGGGATTTTTCTTCGTTTTGTGCAATTCGTAATCATTTATGTTACAAGGGAGTATATATATATATATATATATACATATATATATATATATATATATATATATATATATATATATATATATATATATCGTGCATTGTGTGGCTCAGATTGCATCCTGCGCTCAGAATTTGAGATGGTGCATTTTCAAAGGATTTTGGTGCATTTCAACATGACTGCATTTTCAAACTACTCCCTCTGTCCTAAAACTTTCTTCCCGTTGCGCAAAACGAAGAAAAATCCCAAATTTTTTCAATCTATTTTATTTAAATATTGGTATAGAAATAAAAAATAAAACATACATATTTCAAAACTACATCAAAAGTTCAACAAAACAAGTGGTGACAAGAATATTTTATTTTATCATATAGGCCATGAAAAAACACGAATAAATATAAATTCCCGTGAAGTTGGAATAGTGCTCTGGGAAGAAAGTTTTAGTACGGAGGGAGTATTTTGGTGCACCTAATTTTGATGCAATCCTAACCCTTAGATCTCACAATCTAATGCACCAGATTCATTCTTATTTCTTTCATAAGATCGCATTCTCACCACTCACCAGAACCTATATATATATATATATATATATATATATATATATATTTATTTATTTCTATACCAACAAAAACATCAATCCAGTTGAATCTCACAAAAGTTGGGTCTGGGGTGGGTGTGTGTACTCGGTTTTCTCCTACTTAAAAGTAGATAAACTGGTGGCTGTGTGTACGCAAATCTTACTCCTACTTAAAAGTAAAAAGACTGTTTTCATAGAGACCCCCGGCTCATGTACTCACAAAAGGAACATAAAGCAGAGAAAGCAAGTAACACAAAAAATGCAAAAAACAACAAAAATTAACGACAAAAAAATACGGCAAGCAGAAAGCACTCAAGGAAGCAGACATCAACAAATGGGGAAACTACTACCCACTCCAAAATGCCTACCCAACCACCCAATTTCTACACCAATTTGAAATTAAAATGGTTGTAAAAGAGATGTTTTTTTAAATGCTATTCGAAAGTGAGGATCTTTTTGGGACGTGCGCGCGCGTATGTGGGCGTGCTTGTGGGCTGTGGGAGTATTGACAATCACATGGTGATATCTTCTACCTTGCATGTCTCCTCTGCAGGCATTATTGATTCTAATTGCTGAATGTAATTATATATTTTTATGCATAAGTCGATGTTGATGCTTGTAAATTAAGCCATCTTTGTTTTCAGTTATCCGACTCACTTGTGTTATTGAAGACGATTATATATTATTTAATTTGATCACTGTGATTATAGGTAAAACAAATTACAACCGCCTTTTTGGCTACGGGGGTCATTTCTTGCTCTTAAGGTTTTAACACTAATGAGAACCATGCATTGAAGAGCTTTTTCCCCTGTATCTTTTCTGGGTGTCCTTGATATGTCAGCTTCATTTATGCTGATTTTCTAAATTTTGAATTGTGGGTCAAAGTTGCTGATCATCCACCCAGTATTTGAGAATATTGTATAAGTTAGGTTGAAGAAAATGATATATGAAAATCATGTCTTGTTGATAAATATAAAACGGAGTAATGTTTTAAATAAATGGGTACTAAATGTAATTTGTAGCTCCCAGCGATCGAAGTGGACCCTGCAGCAGAAAGCATGTTGAGTGACTTGGGAGGAGGTTATAGCCGTTTCTCCTCTAATCAAGGCTTTGGAAGTGGCAGCTTTGGTGGTGGCGGACGCTTTGGTGGCGGTGGTCGCTTTGGTGGCAGCAGCTTTCAAGGGTCAACATATGGTGGTCGTGCGGGGGGTGGGTTTGGTGGACCTTCTTCTGGACGTTCAAGCGGTGGTTTTGGTGGAGGGCCTTCTGGAAACTTTGGCAGTCGCAATTCTGGTGGCTCTCAAGGTTTTGGAAATTTCGGTGGTCGTCCAAGTGGCTTTGGTGGCAACTCTGAAGGGTTTGGAAATTCCGGTGGACGTCCAAGTGGCTTTGGTGGCAACGCTGAAGGCTTTGGAAATTCCGGTGGACGTCCAAGTGGATTCGGCAGCATATTCGGAGACGCTTATAACCAAAGTTCTGGGAAATCTTTCTGACCTGGTAAATCCTATATGAGTAGCTCATTTACATATTTTTGTTTTTACAACTCTTTATTATTATTGAGTACACAATGTGAATAAATAAATAATGAACACAATACTAGAGTGAGCAGATAGTTAAAACAATGAAACAAGATCAATGATTATTTTTAAGAAACCAAACTAACCAATAGCTTAAGTTGATAGTTAAAATTGAATAAGTGATCTCTGGGTTAGTCTACAAGGCTTTTATATCGCTTCAAAAAATCAACTTATTTAATAGCTTAAACGATACTCCCTCCAGTTTGAAAGTGGCTGATTTTTGTGGTGTATTTGTATTCCTTTATTTTTCAATGTATGAAGAAAATCATAGAGCCGTTAAAAGAGAATGAAGGGAATACATAGGGGGTTTTTGAAAAATGGCTTTTCAACTAGCTTTTAGCCTTTGCACTGACTTTGGTTGTTTTGACTATTTAGAAAGCTAAAATTAGTGTTTGGGAATAGGTTGTTTGGTTCGAAAAGCCAAAATCTGGGAGTAGTTGTTGGACTGAGTTGTTAGAGATAAATTGAACATCTTTCTGTCAATGTTTCTCTTGAATAAATAAATACACACATAGACACACATATATACTCTCTCTGTGTGTGTTAATATAGATAATACTTCTTCCTTCAAAAATTGTTTATTTAGGTCATGTTCTCCCCCAACTTATTTTTTTACTTATTACTTATTTTTATTGGCTGAACTTTCTCTCTCCTCTGCTCTGACTTTCCTCTCTCCCGTTGTAACCGGTAACGGCTCTTCCTCAGAGTAGTCGCCGACGCGTCGACCTCTGCTTCCGTCCTCCCTGCCGGCGGTTTAGACGGTCGTCGGACGGCGGCGAGCGGCGGCGGACGACGGCTAGGAACACAGGTAAGTACACACCCACCCCCCACCCCCTATCCAGACCTAACACCCCCAGATCCGACCCTAGTCGCCAACCCTCTCGGCGGTCGTCGCCGACCCCCCCCCCCCCCCCCCCCCAGCCCTTCGCCGTCGACCTGACCAAGCTACCCCCCCAGCCCTTCGCCGTCGACCTGACCAAGCTACCGTCCTTCCCCCTTCCCCCTCCCCCAGCTACCCCCCAACCAGCTACCACCGCCAACCAGTCCCGCCGGCCTTTCGCCGACGACCACCCCCAGTCCCGCCGGCCAGTCCCCCGACACCACCACCACCACCCCCCGCACCCTACCCTCAGCTATCCCCCTCAACCTGAGCCCACTTTACCCCCACCCCACTCTCAGCTACCCCCCTCTACCTGAACCCACTTCCCCCCAACCTGTCTCGGCAGCAGGGGTACCATCCCCCAGCCCGCCCCCACCCTCTCCACACTCTAGCTCTTATGTGATTTGTGATTTGTTGCGGTGTTGCTTTGATTGCTAACTACTTGTGCTACTAGTGTACTCCTTTATTGTTATTTGTTTTGTTGCTCTTACCTTTCTTAGCAGTGGTTCGTACATACTGTTTTGTGTTTGTAGTCTCGTCTCTGCTTTGCTTTTTGGTGCTATTGTGTGGGTGTAGTGGCGTGTGTTAGCAATGTAGCTGTAAGGTCATATCCCGGGGTTGGGACAGGGGTAGGAGGGTCGCAGAGGGGTAGTGTAGTGTCCCATGTGCGTTTCGGCTCATGGAACATAGGGACCCTCACAGGTAAGTCAATTGAGTTGGTGCAAGTTCTCAAGAGGAGAAGGATTCAGGTGGCGAGCGTGCAAGAAACCAGGTGGGTGGGCACTAAGGCGCGAGAGGTTGATGGTTTCAAATTATGGTATTCAGGTTCAGCTAGGGGAAGGAATGGGGTCGGTATTCTGGTGGCGCCAGAGCTGCGAGAGTATGTGGTGGAGGTGAAGAGGATTAGTGATCGTCTGATGTTTATCAAGTTGGTTTTGGGTGGGTGTGCGATCAATGTCGTGAGTGCTTACGCCCCGCAGGTTGGCTTGGCTGACGAAGTAAAGAGGGAGTTTTGGGACGCCTTGGATGGGGTGGTTGTTGGTTTTCCACTGACTGAGAAAGTCATCATTGGAGGCGACTTCAATGGCCATATTGGAGAATCGAATGAGGGCTTCGAGGACGTGCACGGTGGCTTTGGCTTTGGCAGCAGGAATCCAGCGGGAGTTTCACTCTTGGAGTTTGCCCGGGCGAGTGATATGGTGGTTGCTAACTCTTGTTTCCCTAAACGTGACGACCATTTGGCTACATTTGTTAGTGGAGTGGGGACGACACAGATCGACTATCTTCTCCTGCGCAGGTGTGATCGGGTGCTCTGCAAGGATGCTAAAGTAATTCCGAGTGAAAACATCACCACCCTACACAAGCTTCTGGTGATGGATGTCAGGATCAGGTGGGTGAAACATAGGAGAGTTTCGAGTGGCAACGCACACATCCGGTGGAGGAGACTAAGTGGGGAGAATATCTCTGAGTTGATCAGGCGAGTGCAGGAGAAAGGGGCGTGGGAATCGGCCGGAGAGGCTGCTGATATGTGGACGCAGACTGCTAACTGCATCAGGGAAGCTGCCAGGGAAGTGCTTGGTGTGAGCTCTGGCTCAGGGAGTAGGCGGCAGGGTGATTGATGGTGGAGCGATTCAGTCCAGAGTAAGGTGGAAGCTAAGAAGGTGGCATATTTGAGGTACATGGGCTGCAATGTTGAGGAAGAAAGAGCGGCGTTACGAGTGGAGTACAAGAAGGCACGTAAAGAAGCTAAGTTAGAGGTTACAAAGGCAAAGAATGCCGCTTTTGAACGCCTCTACAAGGATATTGAGGAGAAAGGCGGTGTTAATACACTGTTCTGGCTTGCTAATGTGCGTGAGAGGAAGGCCCAAGATCTGGACCACGTGCGTTGCGTGAAGGGCAGTGATGGTAGAGTGTTAGTTGAGACTGCCAAGGTGGCTAAGCGCTGGGGGGAGTACTTTTGTGAACTCTTAAATGCGGGAGGAGAGCAGAGGCTAGTTCTTGATGAGCTGGGGCAATCTGGGGCGTCTCGTGTTTATTGCCGGCGCATTTGCCTGGAAGAGGTGGTTCGGGCTCTCCGCGGGATGCGTAGTGGGAGAGCTTTGGGACCAGATGAGATTCCGGTGGAGTTCTGGAAGCATGCGGGTCGTGGTGCGTGGGTTTGGTTAACCAAACTCTTCAATGTTATCTTCTGGACAGCAAGGATGCCAGATGAGTGGATGGAGAGTCTCTTGGTCCCCTGTTTAAAGGCAAAGGTGACATCCAGAGCTGCGAGAATTACAGAGGCATCAAACTGCTTAGCCACACCATGAAGGTTTGGGAGCGAGTCATTGAGTATAGGGTGCGGAAAGGGGTATGCATCTCTGAGAACCAGTTTGGTTTCATGCCTGGCAAATCAACTACAGAGGCCATTCACCTCGTGAGGAGGTTAATGGAAGAGTATAGGGCTAGGAAGAAAGACCTTCATATGGTGTTCATTGATCTCGAGAAGGCGTACGATAGGGTGCCAAGGGAGGTCTTATGGAGGTGCCTTGAGACGAGAGGAGTTCCCATCGCGTATACTTGCGCGATCAAGGATATGTACGATGGGGCTATGACTAGGGTAAGGACCTTCGGGAGCGACTCTGAGTCATTCTCGGTAGGGATGGGGTTGCATCAGGGGTCTGCCCTTAGCCCTATTTTGTTCGCCTTGGTGATGGACGTCCTAACTCAAGGTGTGCAAGAAGGGGTCCCATGGTGCATGCTTTTCGCGGATGATATTGTGCTTATCGACGACACACGTGAGAGACTAAACGATAAGTTGGAACAATGGCGCCTTGCCTTTGAGACTAAAGGGTTCAGAATAAGTAGGAACAAGACTGAATACATGGAGTGTCGTTTCAGCGGCAGAGAAACAGAATCAGAGGTGGAAGTTAGGATTGACTCTCACCTAGTACCTAAGGTAGACAGGTTTCGATATCTTGGCTCGGTAATCCAGGCTGATGGGGAGTTAGACGGGGATGTTGGACATCGTGTTGGAGTGGCTTGGGCCAATTGGCGGTTGGCTTCAGGGGTATTGTGTGACCCGAAGATTTCGCCCAGGATGAAAGGCAAGTTCTACCGATCCGTAGTCAGACCTGCTATGTTATATGGGGCAGAGTGTTGGGCGGTTAAGAAGACTCATGTGCGTCGTCTGCATGCGGCGGAGATGCGGATGTTACGATGGATGTGTGGGAAGACAAGGTTGGATAGGATTTCGAACGAAGTTATCCGACGTCAGGTGGGCATGGCACCGGTGGAAGATAAATTGCGGGAAGCGAGGTTGAGATGGTTTGGTCATGTGAGACGGCGGGATGCTGACGCCCCTGTACGGAGATGCGAGCGGATTACGGTTTTCGGGGGAAGTAGGGGAAGGGGTAGACCTAAGAAGAATTGGGAGGAAGTGATTAGACAGGATTTAGGACTTCTCACCCTGACTGAGGATATGGCTTTAGATAGGAACCTTTGGAGAATTAGGATTAGAGTAGCTGGTTAGGAACTCGGTGCTATAGAGGTTTTTTGTAGTGTGTTGTGTTTGATTGGAATCTTCTATTAATACTTGTAGAACTTTCTTTTCATTGTACTTGGTGTTTTATCCATGCTATACTGTATACCCTATCATATTTTTTGTGCAGGTTGAGCCGGGGGTCTCTTGGAAACAGCCTCCCTGCTTCTAAGTAGGGGCAAGGTCTGCGTACACACACCCTCCCCAGACCCTACTGTAGTGGGATCCAACTGGGTTGTTGTTGTTGTACTTATTTTTATTGGAATTAGATCAGATCAGATTAGACCAAATTAGATCAGATAAGAAATTACTTAAAATATAACTACATTCAGATCAGACAAGATCAGAACTTATTCCAATCAGATCAGAATCAATCAGATTAGGTGAAGAGAACATGGCCTTAAGTCGTACAACGGAAAAACTGAACAACAGATAGTGTTTTTAATAAACAAAGTTAATTGTACACCATTTTTTTAAAAAATAAATGAAGTATTTACAAACAATAAAATTTTACCAATCATTTAAAACAATCTGTAAACACATCCAGATGGTCAAAATTGCTAAACCTATCAGTCATTCAAAACCGCTAACCGCCAGCGGCCAACTTCTAAATATGGCCATAGTTAGAGGTTGACAACAGTTTTATACTAATAATGCAGGAAAAAAAGATTTGACATCTGTATCAGTTAGGGAGTAGCATTTATTTTTCTTGTGAGAACATGCATTTAATGGGTTTTGTGTGCCTTGTTGAACAGATGAAGGCGGTGCCGAGCATATAAATGCATAATAATAAAGGTTTTAAAGAAAGGTGTGCTGTGAGGATGAAGAGGAATCAAGTTAGTTTCTTGGCTTCACATAGGTTAGTCAGAGTCAGCACAGAGAAAGTAGAATCTTTTCCTACTTGTAGGAAAATCCTTCCCATTTCACTATCTCTCAATCCATCCATTGATGATTTATTTATTGATTTGGTATCTTTGGATATGACCAAATTAATTGGGTTGGAAATGCTTTTGGTTGTCTTATTATATTGAATATTTTGGTGAGACTTTAATCATGGGGAACATGTGACTAACTTATAGAGAGAATACATCACAAATGTTAATGGAGAGATAAAGTTATATGAACCCTTTGTATATTGATAGTTCAATCCCTCTCCATGTTCAAGAGGTCAATCAATAAGAAATCTTGATCCAACTTTGTACGAGATTTGAGTGGATTGTGGATGTTGACCTTTTCGGGGTAGGGATGATAATTTTTGCCTGATTTGTTAAACAATCAAATTATTTGACTGATCTAATGGATGAAAACTCGAAAAGAAAATGATGATGGATAGATGATAGATGGATTGATGATGGGTTAGGTCGGATGCGAGTAGATATGTTTACAACCTGTCACCAACCTATCGCTCGAGTCATCAATCAACCTATTCATATTTATTTTTTGAAAAATATGAAAATTATACTGGATAAACATTAGAAGATTGTTTTTTTTTGCATGGTTCCATCATAAAAATTATTAATATCACATTTTTCTAAGGTTTTTTTTGTGATGTATACTTCTCTTCATGAAATTAATGATTAAAAAATTACTACTAATATTACACGCGGGTGGCGGATGGATTGAATGATGAGTGATACATGTAATAGATGATGGATATATTTAATGACGAATATGGAGTTATTGGATGGATGAGTGACCAAATCCTAATCCCTTGACATCGCTATTCTCATGTCTTCAACAATAAATTTGGTAAAGTTGTCCACCCAAACCTTGTTACTAGTTGATTCCTTCAAATCGATGAGAATTGCACTGTTGTAATATATATGTATTGGGTGGCTATTGTATTGATCTACCATTCTTTTAGGTTTGGCAAGGCCATGATATATTTCTCTTGTAAAAATAACAGTAATTCAATAGTATGGGGATTAATTTCATAAGAAAATACATTTTTGGAGTATTTCCGAAACTATCATACAATTATATCTTACTCTGTCTATTCAAATGCTTTGCTCATGTCATTTGGAAAATAGTTTATCTTTGTCTAATCTGGGATACAATACTTAAACCATTATATACAATACTATATCGTGAGTGATATCACGATCAATTCAGAATTTCTAGGATTGGGTAGTCTCCGCCAGTTACCTATTTCGCCAGTTGTTGTGAGTAGTATCCCCACCGGATTCACTTGAACAAACCTTTTTGCAAAATGACCAAGTACATAGGAACTGTGAGAACTAGTTTATCCCCGTTAGGGTCACCCTTATGTCTACTTAAGTATTATTCCACTCCATGCAGCTACTCCATACACGTTAAAGAGATCTTATCCAAGGTAGAGTTTTTAGTTTTCACAATACTATACAAAGTATGGTAACATTATTTGTTTAAGATGGCATAATACTACATAATACGAATGGTATAATAATGCACAATATAATATGGATATGATAATCCACACAATATGAAAGAGTTTTTTTTATGTGCGATCCATGTCCTTTTCTTTCCTTCATTTTAACAAATGAAAATCTATTTTTTTGTATGTTTTCTCTCATTATATTTTCTTTTCTCTATTTTCCACATCATTCTTGGTTTAGGGAGTGATGAGGTAGACAAATGGAAATTGTGAAATAATATACTTCGACCTAAGTTAAACTCAAAAATTTACTCAAGAATTGAGACGCCCAAACTATTATTATAAGTAACAAAATATTAAGTTGCACAATCGATGTAGGAAGTTGATCATTCAACACGCCCCCCTCACATGAAGTGAAGATTTTGCGTGCACTCCCAACATCAATTAATTTAGCTCCAATACTATGTGAAATAACAAACTTGGCCATTTTGGTCAATTCAACCTCTAAAATTAACTCAAGAGGTTAAAACACTCAAGCTATTGTTAGCAACATAACAATAGGATTCAGAGTCGATGTGGGAGTTGAATACTTAACCAGCCCCCTCACATGACTAGATTAGTGCCCAACATCAATGACTTTAGCTTCGATACCATGTGAAATAATAGACTTGAACGCAATTCAACTTTAAAAATTTAAAAATTAACTCAAGAGGTTGAAGCACTCAAGTTATTATAAGCAACACAATACTAGGTTGCACACTTGATATGGGAAGTTGAGAACTCAACATGAAGCTACTCTTACATCAAACTAGTGTTAACCCCGTGCTTCGCATGAGCTCGTATACATTCTAAACTTTTTACATTCTATAAATATAATTTTATTTATTTAAAATGAATATTTTTTCCACTCTAAGATATACATAGTATATTTTTTAAATAAAAAGTATACTTGAAATATTGATGTACATGCACAAAAAATTCTATAACTATTCTATTAAAAAATATTACATTAAATAAAACATAAAAATGTAAAAAACAATTTAATATCCTTGAAGGTGAAATATTTCTTCAGTGTTCTGAAAGTGAAATATTTTAAAATTAACAATAAAGAGTCTTATACATACTCTTTTTTAAAATTTTGCAATCAATATGCATATTTAAAATACGGAGTATATTTTACAATAGTGAAATATATGTTTATAGAATTGTTAGAAAATGTTAAAATTTTATACAAAATATAATCAAAGTAATGTTTTTTATTTCTAAAAAATGATATTCATTTCATATAATACAATAAAATATATTAAAAGATATTTTAAAATAAAGAAACTTAATGAACCAATGAAATGCCTCCACCTAATTAAATAGTGCACATGTGGATGCACATGTGGCGTCCACCTAATTACATATATATATAGGATAGGATTTGACGCAACTAATTTATTTTTGTAATTAATTTATCTATATTTGCAATAATTTTATACTCTGTATCATCTCTTTACTTTTTCAAATATTTTTTCACACTCTCTCTCTTAATATTTCGATCACTTTTACATTATTTTTCTTACTAAACATATCAAGTTATCGACTCTTATTTTTTCAATTACTTTTAAATTGTATCTTAATCCTCAAAAGCAAGTGTCTTATAGGAGTACTATTTTTCACTATACTCGGTAGTTGCTTTGCAAGGTAGGTAGTAGCTAGGTAATAATAAAGAAAAAGGGAAGAAAGGCTTTAGAATTTATTCTGTATTTCACTCGGAGGGAATTAAAAAAAGCCAAATTTCCTTCTTCTTGCAAGTTATTCCGTCCCTCCTTAATGTGCGTAAAATTAAGATTTTTTTACTGAATTTATTTTCTAATCATTTTATATGAAAATTTAAAAGTAAAATTTGCATAGAAGTGGTGATATGACTTTATCTCTTTTATTACTCCATGCGTTCCCAAGTATTCATCTAGTTTGATTTTTCTGAATCAAGCTGAACAAATTTTAATCATCAATTACTCTCATATTGCATTTCATATTAATACAATGAAATAATTTTTTGAAAGTTTTGAACAAGTTAAGTACATTAAAATTATTTTTATACTAATATACATTATAGTTTTTAATCAATCAAAACTTAAATTTCGTCTTATTTAACTCAAAAAAGTCAAAATGGACTATAACTAATGAAGACTCATAAAAAAAGGAATAAAGTTTGAATTTTTGAAGAGTGATAATTATTTTGGGACTGAAGAGTAAATAAATAAAACAGGACTGCTTCAATCAATCCCCATCACCGCGTTATAGGAACTGCAACTTTTAGACTTGTTGTCTTTCGCTAATGCTCTTAATAAGAACAATACTATAATTCTGCTGTGTTTCTTTATTTGCGGTCTGAAGAGGAAAAAGAATGTCTCAGCCACCTGAAACTGATGTAATCCAGGTCAACTCTACTCCCCTTGTCTGTTCAAACTTCGAATTCTTGCTTGAGAAATTATCACGCGGAGTATTATTTTGGAAGCTAATAAAAAAACCTATGTATGAGCTGCCCAGATTTTGATTTTTGATTATTAAGTGAAATTTGCCTTTTATCCAGCAGAAGCAGGAGGTGGAGGAGGGGGGCAAGGCGGCCGAGCCTCTCCTCTCTGCAAATTCCGGCGAGGTCAGAATGGGAAATGTCCAGTTTCACCACCAGGACTGATGTTCTTCCAAGCCCTGGATCTATTCGGGCCGGGCTGCCCCCGAGACCGAACTCGGCTAGGTTGATTTCTTCAGTGAAGAATTTGATTCCACAGAAGAGTTTTAGGGCTAAACATTCACACCCAGATGCTGAAAGGACTGTTCTCATCCTCCCCTCCGATAAACCTTCGTTTTCCGTTAACAAAGTCTTGTCCTTCTCTTCCTCAACAAAACCCGCCCGTTCTTTGCCCGTAACCCCCACCGACTCTGTCCCCCCCATTGGATGATCATCCTTCCAAATCTGAATCACCACTTGTGAGTTTTTAGTATTATACATCTGGATGCACGCAATGGCTGGTTTTATGTTTGTGTGTGTTATTCCTCTAACATTGTTTTTTTTGCATATTCCAACTGATAGATATTTGAAGCCGGACCACATATACCACGTTCGCGTTCCGTCCCTGCCAATGTAAAAATTATAAGCTGGAAGAAGACCGGTTCTTCTAAAAATTTGATCCGTGTAATATCGTTATCTTCATCTGTCAGGAGAAATGCAGATGGTAATGCATTAGCAGTCACGGCGGCTCAGGAAATCGAAAATGGTATGCATTTCACATTCGCGTTGCTTTGTGTTTGAGCTTAATTTTTAAGTAGTAGAAATGAAATTATAGTCAGTTTGTTGCTAATCGAGCTAAAAGAATCATCATTGACAATGTTTTAGTTTCGGGCACATAATAGACAAAACAAAAAAAGCATTTTCAAATTTCCTTGTTTCTTACTCTCCATGAAGTGTTGGGCAGTAAATGCAGCAAGGCATCTAGGGTCTAACGGAAATGTCTCTGTTTTTACAGGGGTAATACTGTATACATCTTGACCCCCCAGATTCCAATGGAGTTGGGATTATGCTGGGTTGTTGTAAAAATGAAATTATAATTCCTATCCCGAATACCAATGACACCATTGAGATTAGGTCATGCCTCATTTCATTGGGTTGCTGATTAGAATTGTGAATTCACATCGTGTGTCAGGTGTTACTAATGATGATGATGAAGACATTCCAGAGGAAGAAGCAATTTGCAGAATTTGTTTTGTTGAGGTTGGGGAAGGCGGCGAAGCATTTAAAATGGAGTGTAGTTGCAAAGGAGAGCTTTCACTTGTTCACAAGGAGTGTATCTTGAAGTGGTTTAGTATCAAAGGAAATAAGCTGTGTGATGTTTGCAAGCAGGAAGTTAAAAACCTCCCAGTTACACTGCTAAAGTTGCAGAACTCTTCAACTGCTGTGAGAAGGCTGACAACCACATCTCAGCAGGAGGAACCAGCTCGTTACAGGCTAGTTTTGTAGTTACTGTATCTGCATAGCATATTCTTTGTTTGGCTTGGTCTTGTGCGATGCTTTAGCGTACCAACAAGGATGAAATCAATATGATGTTTAAAATTTGTTTTTTCCCTCTTTGCTTCAGCGCTTCACAAATCAACGACATACATTGTGTTGGATCCTTGGAAAAGAATTGAAGAATAATTGTGTCATTTATAGTTTTAGATCATATCTGAATATGAATAAGCTGATTTTTGCTACCAAAGGAGGCCTTTGTTTTTACATCACGAAATGTTTCCAATAATACCCTCTAAAGCAGATCTCTAGGGACCTTGGATATGCCTTGCTCCAATCTATGAGTCTATGACCACATACATGTCCTTTTTGTCTGTGATTGTGTATGACATGTTTAAGTGTCTGTACAATACATACATAGTTTTGCTGGTTGAATTATTTGGCTATATTTAACATATCCTTTTAAATTTTGAGATTTATAAGGACCCTTTCTTTAAGAGGCACACTTAACGGGTTATTTTGTTTTTTTAACAGGGTTTGGCAAGATGTGCCTATTCTTGTTATGGTCAGCATGCTAGCATATTTTTGCTTTCTAGAGCAACTTTTGGTACTCTATTTTATCATTTTGGCTCTTAGTTCTCAACTTTTATTAAATGTAGATATACCTCTTTTAAGAATAACCTAAAGTTTCAACTAAACAGATAAATGATTTTTGGAACTTCACCAATGTTGAAATGGGTTTTTCGTAAGAGTCATAAAATGTCATATGATGATTTAGAAACGACATGGTGGATTTTTAAATTGGCATATATCGTGTTCATTATATGTTGCTATGACCTCCATATTGTTATCACTTCTCTTTTTATTTAATGAATTTCGTCCTTAAACCTGCTATACTGATCTATAGATATCTGACATGGGAGCTCGTGCACTTTCTCTCTCACTGCCCTTCTCTTGTGCTTTAGGGTTCATGTCATCTATGATTGCCTCTACAATGGGTAATGCTTTCTTTACTGGTTTGATTTGGTAATTTTTTTCCCTTGTCACTCAAATAATCAAATGAATCTCCGAGACTTACAAGTCCTCATCTATTACTACAAACTACGGAGTATCAAGTATGGTTGTTTGAGGGATTTTGAAAATGATTTGCAAATTCTATGGATATAAGCAGTTTGAAATGCTTGGGATTGTTTAATAAGCACACCCATACACCCTCTATCCAAACATGATGTTTGTTTTTGGTTATTTGCAGTAAGCAGGGCCTACATATGGGCTTATTCTTCTTTCCAGTTTGCAATAGTGATCTTATTTGCCCACATATTCTATGCAGCGGTAAGATATCTCTCTTTCTTTTATTTTCCATTGATGTTGCAAAATGCGCGTGTATATCTATCCGTCCGTAAAAGTCACATTTTTGTCTCGGGTCATTCCTTTTTGTACGAAGCTAGGGCGAAAGCCTAAATCTTAACATCAATTTTGATAAACCTGTAAACAAAAAACACACAATTTCAACATTGGTTTGTTCCCATGTATTTGATGAATGAATGGACACTGTAATGCGAAATGCAGCTTAATGTGAGTGCTATCCTTTCGGTGTTGCTCTCGTCCTTCACTGGGTTTGGGATTGCGATAAGCACAAACTCGCTGGTGGTGGAGTATTTGAGATGGAGAGGGAGACGGCGGCTTTCCCAGAACACCTCCACCACTAGGAGGAACGATGAACAAGTGTGAGTGCACAACCTCTCATCCAGACTCTCCTCCCAAACTGTGCATATATGAATCCAAGAAAGAAAAGCCTTTCATGTAAATCTGCAGATAGAGATAAAAGTTAGTTGTCTGCTACTTCATTCACTTTATACCAAGGTTGCGACCTCAAGAGGAAGGAAACCCAATTGCAGAGAAATTTGTCCCCATCCCGAACACATTTTGTACAACTTGTGTTTTATGATATCATAGATGTTGTGTTACACATTTTGCAGGGAAAAAAAACTATGGGCTCATTCAGTACATTTTATGTTGGGAAAATGATCGAGTTAGATATGCATTTAAACGTCTAGTTTTAGGCGTAATTATCAATCCACTAACGGGTTTGACTGTTAACTAATAGACGTGTCGTTGAAGATTTACAGGCATTGTTGGCGCTTGATTAGAAACCATTACACATCGTCGTTGGGGCTTTCATAGTTTCGGCATGGTTTTATGCCGATAGTGAGAATGCCGAATCTAGAATAAATTGCTAGTGATTCTCTACATGAACGAATGGGGATTATCCCATTAAATATACATCCAGAGATATGGAAAATATTTTGTGTCATTTAACCATTGGCATGACTGTTAAGGCAACACGGGGGATGGAAGCATAAGTTCATTATTTGATCAGTCGTCACTCTCAAATACGGGTAGCCTTGTCATGGTACCAACGAGTACTCAAATCCTCGTGCATCATGAGTACTTATGCATCCCGATGATCGTCGAGACTAGCGGGTTTCTAATAACAGCAGAATCATTTAACTGTTGGCACGGTTGTTAAGGCACCATCTAGACCTGACAAAAAGTTATCCAAGCTGCGTTACTACTCATGCGTGAAATCTTTATCGGATGAGTCACTACTGTCGGATTAGAGTATCAGTACTGTGATACCTTCGGGTATTGTAAACAAATTGCATGAGTAGTAACGCAACTCCTTATAAAGAGTGGTTCACAGGTTTCCTTTAACCGCAGAAACATATGTGTGCCTTTTAACCGCTAGCACAATTGTTAAGGCACTAACATGTGCATGATCGTTAAATCTTTACCGAGTCAGCCACCGCCCGCTTTCAGATTAGGGTATTCTTACCGTGATACCAACAGGTGCCCTTCACCAAACGAGTGAGCACCCAACAACCCCCAATACCATAGGGACCACAAGTCAACCATTAACGCAAGGTGATTATGTGTGCCTTGTAACTGTTGGCACGATCCTTAAGGCACCAAAGAAATGATGCTAGCGTAGATCCTTACTGGTTCGGTTGCCACCACTGGATTAGGGTGCCATAGTGTTGTTGGTACTTACGAGGGCTCTCGACAAACATTGTGCGAGCCCTGACATTTCTCAATTCTCATAGAGAATGTACGATTCCCCCCTTGACTCACATGGACTTAAGAAACAACAATAATACAAAAAACCGAGCATGACCAGAAGCGACAACAAAAGTATAGGGGATAGGAAGAAATGACTGTCAACTTTTCAATAAGAACCACGACTCTATATTCTTCACACCCCAACCAGAGTCTGCCTCTCTAGTCGCCAACCAGAGGAGAGGTTTGAGAGAATTAAGGAACCATTGGGAATTTGGGATGACCCTGAGAGAGGGGTAAGTTTCAAACCAAGAATTTTCAATTCATCACACTTGTGGTCATCCATGTAACACCACAACCCAGGTAACCCGAATCAATTCGAGTCGGGAACCGGGTTTCCACACAATAGGTATCCACATGCACAACATTTAAACATTTTTAAATAGAAGTTCATCATTTAAAAACATACATTCATAAGAATTTAAAACATAGTCTTATCATAGCAATAAATCAAAACGTTGCGAAAGCCTTTGCAAACAAGATTACAATACATCATTGGTACTCATTAAATTGAATCAGTTATTAGTAGTAACCGATTCAATTGGCTATTGAAACGGTTATTACAAATAATCGATTCAATTGGCTATTGAATTGGTTACTAGAAATAATCGATTCCAAAGAGTGGATTAAAAATAACCATGCGAAGCCTATCTCTCTTGCGTTATCTATTTTTCCTTCAACGCCGCCACCGTCGCCACCTAGGGTTCACTGTCACCACACCATCGCTTTTCCGTCCTCCACCCCCCACCGTCGCTTTGTCGTCCTTGACGTCGTCTTTTTCCTTCGTCATCTACTTCATCCATTTTAGCCACGCTGACTGCTTCCCCGTCGCCTCCTTCCCGTTGTCTCCCTCCCGTCTTCGACGCTGCTCTACTGTCACCGCAAACGGCACACGACGTCGCGCCTCACGACGTTGTTGTCGTCACTCTTGCCACTAAAAGTTCCATAACTCAAAGGTTTTTTTTTCTTTTTCTTTACTTAAAATCATAATTTTTTTATAATTATTTTTGTGTTTAATTTATACATTATTATAAAATATAATTTTTGCGTTTATTTCTTAGTTAGATTTTTGTACATAATTTTTGTGTATCTTATTTGATTTAGAAGATTCTTAAATTATATTTAAGTATATGTCTTAGTTGGAATATAATGTGACATTATATTGTGATATATATATATATATATATTCAAGTCAAATTTTAATTTTTTTGTGTTTGTGTTTTCTTTTTAACATAAAATTACTTTAAAGTATATTGAAATATCACAAGTTTTAATTGTGTTTGTGTTATACTTGAACTTTTTTAATGAGTGATTTGTTTGATGTTACATGATCTAAGATCCTTTTATGTAGAAATAACATATATCGATCGACCTAGATACCCGTTTAAAATTTACTCATTAGGAGGAAATTTGAAATAGCTTCCAGTTTGGAGCTGTTTTTGAACTACTGCTTCCCTCACTTAGGTGGTGAATGTATTTCTTTTTCTATCATTATTTTGGTTTGATTTTTCTTAAATGCATTCTTCGGGTGCATATGTAACTACATTACATCCTGCACTTGGAGAACCATTGGGAAATGCTACCGAAATTTTGATGGATCGAATCAAATAAAATGAAATGCATTTAGAGCCTGTTTTTTAGGGCTTACACTCTTAACTTCCAGTTTCTTCTCATTCCTTCCAGTTTCTTCCACTTTCTTCTAATTCCTTCCAGTTTCTTCCAACTATTCTCATTTTTTAAAACATTTCTACTCTCCAACCAGTTACTCTAAAAATGATATATTTTTAATGTGATTATTATTATTATTATTATTATTATTACAATTGTTATGTTCATAACTATAGCATATAAATTATTTTTTACATCTCACTATTTTTACGATTTACACTCATTAGCTTTTCTTCAACTTTTTAATATGAATAAGACAATTTTTTTGTACATTAATCTACTTGATAAAACAGGAAAACATCAATAATTTAAACTATATTCAAAAATTATGGATAAAATAGTTACATAGAATGTTTTATTAATCTAACTTTATATAAGACCTCTCACCTTTCCCTTTATTACTCAAAATTTTCTCATTTTTCTAATTTTTATATAAAAAAAAATTGAAAGTCAAAATAGTTTAGAGAAAAAGACTAAAATAAGAGTAAAATAGGTTTGATTATGAAAATAAAATGTCAATCATGAAATAAAAATAGGTTTGATTACATTATGTGACATTTCTAATATTTAAAACAAAATCTTGTAATATGTAAAATATAATTACAAATATATTATTTATAATAAATACTGCATAAATAAATTGAGGTGTAACGTAACTATAAAAACTTTTTAAAATTTAACATTTTGATAATTATGCTAACTTTATATTATACTTCTTTTTTTTGTAAAAGTAGTTTTTTGTATTTGAAAAATAACAATACTTTTTTATCTTAAAGGCATTCATTAAGATAATGTGATGATGATGATCATCATAATAATAATCATAATATAACAACAACAATAATAATAATAATAATTTATAACAAGAATTAGAATAAGAATAATATAAAAATATGCTAAAATAAATTTTTTTAATGTTTTTTAGGTTTTTCAATTTTTTGAAGTTTTTCCAGTTTTTTCCAATCCTTCCAGTTTCTTCCAGTTTTTTCCAGTTTCTTCCTGTTCCATCCAGTTTCTTCCAGTTCTTCAAGTTCCTTCCAATTTCTTCCAGTTTTTTCCAGTTTCTTCTAACATCCAGCTTTTTTTTCCAGTCCTAAAGAACAGACTCTTACTAGTGAGGGTGACATTTCAAGAATGGATTACGATGGAGTAAAAGAAGAAACATTTATATAATGAATAAATGCTGTCAGATTTTTGTTATATTATAAGAAATGAAATATTGTGTTGCATGTACGGTAGGCCATACCGTCGGTGACGGTAGCTAGCTACTGTCTCAACCAAGTTTCTCTCGTGGTACCAACCACCAGGCGGTACCCCATACCGTTAGGACGGTACTAAAGAACCGTGTACCGGTACTGAGATACCGTCAGAACCAAGAATTTTTCTACAAACTTGATTTTTGAACTATAAAATCCTATTTTTGATACCATTTAATTATAAAATAAGTATGAATATCATTTACAAACTGAATTTGATGTTTTGACGATTTCAAGAATCGTATTTGATGCATGACGGTAAGCTAGAGCGTCAGCACTCGATGTTAGACCGATATTTGTTATTAAATCTTACGATGATTGTTATAATTGATTATTGGTTGTGATAATTGAACCATGATTAAATAAATAATGTCTTGATCAAATGATGATGATAAACAATCAAGGCTATCTAGAAGAACTCTAAGATAGATTCCATGTGACTTAGTTAATTTGGGCATTGCGGGTATGGTGTCTGGTGGCTTGGGTAATAACGTACGTACAGAATCTACAAACGAAACTAGAGGATAACTCGTTTGGGGATGCCACCCACCCGACAGTGAGTAGTCTGCTCTTCGATTATTTGAGCGTAACCTATAAAAACTTGTAGAATAGGTCATGATTTTGTGTTATGTCTTAGACTAAGAATAGTTTAAGAGCTCTCTTATCAATATGAATTTGAATCGGTTGAACAACCGATGCAAAAAGTATATACACCAATTGCATCGTTACCTTTTGCATTGATTCACAATCGATTTAAAAAGTTAAAAACAACATATTCAAAAAGTATTTATTTCTGTAGTAGTGAATAATAATGTAGAAATCACTCTAAATAGGACTAAAACATAGAGAAAAAGTATCAAAATAAGACTTTCATGTTTTTTTCCCCGAAATAAGACTTTGCACTGTGGTAATGTGGCAGTGTGTATGTGCAAATTACTATATTTTTTTGGTAATGTATATGACCATGTATGGTAATATAAGTCCTATTTCTGGAATAAAAACATGGAAGTCTTATTTGGTATATTTTCAATATTTTAGTCATACTTTGGTTTTTCTCTCATAATAATAATAATAATAATAATAATAATAATAATAATAATAATAATAATAATAATAATAATAATAATAATAATAATAATAAATAACAACAACAACAACAACAACAATGATAATAATAAAAATACTCTATCAGAACAACAACAGCAGCAACAACAACAATGATAATAATAAAAATACTCTGTGAGAACAACAACAACAACAACAACAACAACAACAACAACAACAACAACAACAACAACAACAATAATAATAATAATAATAATCGAGTAATAATAAGTATGTAGTGTTGTGGGGGAATGCAGCAAAAACACGTACACTATATATTACGGCTGCGGGCTGAGTTCCATAATCTTGGTACAGTGCGGTTGTGGTCAATGGAGGCGGTGGTTCAACATTCTTGTTCGTCGCCGATTGGGGGATCACATTCTTCTTCACCGGCCGGGGGATCCTCATCACTATCATCGTCGTCGTCGTCCTCGTCCTCGTCCTCGTCGGCACACTTTCGGTATGAATCCTCATTTTGTTCATCCCATTCCCCTGCTCCAAACCCAGAGTTGCTGCTGGTGTACCCCATGGTTTTCTTCAAGTGTTCTTCACCAACAAGAATCACCATTTTTGTTTAACTGCTAGCTAGCTAGTAACTTTGGGTCGAATTACTCCTAGTGGTGTGTTAGTTTTGATGATCGAGGAGGAAGGTGGTGGGTGGGGATATTCATATATATATATATATATATATATATATATATATATATATATATATATATATATTATATATATATATATATATATATATATATATATATATATATATATATATATAATATATATATATATATATATATATATATATATATATATATATATATATATATTATATATATATATATATATATATATATATATATATATATATATATATATATATATATATATATATATATATATATATATATACTCCCTCCGTTCCAAAAAGATTTACACTTTTCAAAAAAATTGTGCCCCACAATCTCCTACACATTTCTATTAAAAAACCACTTTTACCCCTTACTTTTTCAAACCCTACCTATCACATCATACCTTTTTCCTAATAATCTACACATCACATCCTACTTTTACCCATCACATCAAGGATATTTTTGGAAAGTCAACACAAAATTATCTTTCCCTTAATTTCTACTTTAGTCAAAATGGGTAACACTTTATGGGAGGACGGAAGGAGTATATAGTACTTCTTGGCGGACCTAGAGCTAGCTACTATTTATAGCTCTATTTAATTTCGTGCTGAGATTGCGGCTTTTTCTTTGGACCATCGACGAATCCCTTGCTTTCCCTCTAACACTAGGTTTGGTTCAAAGAATTTGTAAGAGAAAAGAAAAGAAAATGAATTGGAAAATTATTTTTTTTGTTTGGTTAGAGGGGAAAAAAAAGGAAAAGTGGAAGGAAAAGAAAATGAGGAGGCAAAATATACCAAGTGGAGAAAAAATCAAATTTCTTCCATTTTGGTGAGGAAAATGAGAGAAAATCATTTTCTTTTCTTTTTCTTCCAAAATCCTT
Source organism: Cuscuta australis (assembly GCA_003260385.1). NCBI lineage: Eukaryota > Viridiplantae > Streptophyta > Magnoliopsida > Solanales > Convolvulaceae > Cuscuta > Cuscuta australis. The sequence goes on along the minus strand of NQVE01000200.1, from coordinate 1,834,982 downwards.
GTGCCAAACATAGTGTAAAGGTATTGAAAATTGAACCATGCTACAATTACACCAAAAAATTTACCCCACTTATACACCGCATTTTTGTACAAACATTTTAATGTTTTACACCGACACAAATGTTAGTGCGTTAACAAAAATTAGTTTTACACCAATACAAAATGCTAGTGCAAACCTGCGAGGTACAAATTGGGGTACAAATGTTGGGGTACACATAGCTTAATCCATTGAATTTGAAATGGGAGAAATGCTAGGTTTACAAACAAAATAATCACAAATTTTACAATTTTATCATTTGTGATTTAAATTTTCATTTTAAAATAACTTTAGATAACTTTATTTTTTTTATTGAAGTTCACAAATAGTAAGTTTATGAGATTTGTGACTACTTTATTTGTGAGCCAAGCTGTTTTCTTGACACTTGCCTATTTTTGTCTTTAAAAAAATTGGCACATGCATTATAATAATGGCCTATATTTGTAAAATAATCTCACTTTTTTAATTGAGCAGAGTACTACTTAATAATTAAAGAAATCACCATGGATAGGAGTAAAAAAATGAAAATATCAAATTAGGAATTCGGAGCTTTTTAAGACCAGAATAGGAGTATAAGTCAGTTTGATGTAAGAATACGCGTTGGCAGTATGATGACAATGTTATATGACAGTGTGATCACACAACTATCGGCGGTCCACGGCGGCACTCTAATGGCCAACAGTGCAAATGACAATGTAACAATGATAGTGTGTTAGTTGGAATGTGACAATGTGGTAAGTGCGGTAGTGTAAAAATTCTTATTTAAGTACTTTCATAATTTTTTACTCTAATCTTTGGAGTTTTCTCTAATAATTATGACTCCTCAAATAAGGACTCAATTTATGCAGCTGTTTGCGTTGTCAAAAATGCAATTGCTTACGTTGTCAAAAAGGTTATTCAATTGCATGCGTTGTCAATACATTAACATTTTCGGCATCTTTAAAGGCGACCAAAAATTCTACTGTAAAAGATTTCAACATTTTACGGAGTAATAATACTAAATACTGTACTCAATGCTTTAACATTTTTCGCCTCTTTTATTTTATACGGCATCGATCTGTATTTCTCTCGCTTCTTTTATTTTGGGAAACTCTCGAATATTGGAGTAGCATACCCCTGTTTGTTTTTTAGTCTTATCAACTTTATTAAAATGCTCCCTCCGTTCTCAAAAACACTTCCACTTTCATGTTTTCCTCTTCCAACAAAACACTTCTACTTTCTATTAAAAAAACCACTTTTATCCTTACTTTTTCATACCCTACCTATCACATCATACTTTTTCTCTAATAATCTATCCATCACATCTTACTTTTACCTATCACATCAGGAGCAAAATTGGAAGTCAACTATAATTTAACACTTCCTTATTTTGACTCCAATTCAAACTAGGAAGCTTTTTTGCAAACGGAGAGAGTATAATATTTGCGCATTCAAAAAAATAATATTTGTTCATATTTTTTACAAATCTAATGACATACAAAGAGCCAATGCGTACGCTCTCGTTAAGAATTGAACATGAATGTTAAATATAATACTCCCTCCGTCCCATAAAGATTGAGACGGTTTGACTAAAGTGGTAAAATAAGAAAGGATAATTTTGTGTTGACTTTCCAAAAATATCTTTGATGTGATGGGTAAAAGTAAGATGTGATATGTAAATTATTGGAAAAATGTATGATGTGATAGGTAGGGTATGAAAAAGTATTTTGGTAAATAAATCTCTTCAAAATTAAAACATTCCATGTGTTTAGGACCGGAAGGAGTATTTTTTAAAAAAAAATATAATTTTTTGGGAGAATGTTACAAAAAATGGAATAAAATACTCTATACCGAGTAAAAGAAAAAAGAATAGAAAAAGGTAGTGAAAGAGAAAGGAAAAAGAAATACCTTTTTTGTTTCAAGTAAATGAAATAAATAACATAAACTGACTCCGTTTCAAATTGAAATTTTTTACTTATTTATTCTTTAAAATTAAAACATTTTTTTTTGGGATTTAAAAAATGAAGAATCAAAAGATGAAACAAAATGCGGAGTAAAAGAAAAAGGTAGTTCGTTATTTTCTTTCTTTCTTTTTCATTGCCTTTTGTATCCTTTTTCTTTTACTTCGTACCAATATTTTGTTTCTTTTTTCTTTTTTTGTAACGTTCTCTAAAAAAAATCCTTTGTTTTTCAAAAATAAATAAATGAAATTTTTTAATTTGAGATTGAGAACGTATATCTTATTTAATTTATTTGTGTATGATAAGGAAATTAAAAGTTAAAAATAAAAGAGTGAAACTTAATAATAGAGAGAAAGAAAGACATAAATGTCATTTTAAGTCTGAAAATAGGTTAGGGGCGTGTGTGCACCATTTAGAAATCATAGGGTTTTACAAATAATTTTTGAAAATAGAGGGTGTTTGATGTTGCTTTTGAAAATCGTGCTATTAGCTCAGGTATTAATTATACGACTATGTTCTCTAGCTACTCTCTTTGAGTGGCCATGAAGGATATTTTTCCAATTGGGACACTCACGATGCTCTGTTCACAAAATTGACAGTTCTTATCCCCACTCCCACCCATTCCCAACCCCAACCAATCCCTCCACCCACGTTAATTGTAACACGTAAGTTTAGTTAATTTTGAGGTATAGCATTTTGACTCTTAAGTCAACTAAACTTGCAGAGTCCAATTGACGTGGGTGAGGAATGAGTTGGGGTCGAGACTGGATGCATGAGAGGTTTACTAGGAGGGTTGGGTAGGGGTGAGCAATGACCGAACCGATCCCGATATTTCCCAAAAAAACCGAGAATACCAAACTGAAAAATACCGAACCGATAAAGTACCGAAAAGAAACCGAACCGAACGGTCGGTCCGGTATTTGGGAATGGTACGAGGTTACTTCCCATACCAAAATTCCCAAACCGAACATATATACTAATATATTATAAAATAATAATCTTTTTATATTTCTTCATTAAATAAAAAATTTATATAGACAATTTACTTTATTTTCATTATGTTTAAGTTGCACTTTAATAAGAGTTTTTTTTGTAGATGTGTATAAGAATATTAACAAATATTTGAAATAAAACTTTGTTATCACTCGTTCTTTTTAATTTGTGAAATATAAACTAACGTTCATAAGCATTTCTTGCATTTTATTTTTTTTATTTTTAAATTTTTTTATCTTTCTTTGGTTAAATGTACATTCGAATTTTCAAAAATAAAAGTTTTTGTTACATTTTATGATGTAAACTAGGCACGTATATATTCATCTTGATTCGTACCGAAATCGATACCGAACCATCCCGAACCATACCGAACTGATGTTTCGGGATCGGGATCGGTACCACATCAAATTCCATATCGAACCAAAATATTTGGTACGGTATCGGTACGAGTTAAATACCGTACCACGCTCACCCCTAGGGTTGGGGGTATGAACTATTAAGTTTACGCATGGAACAACGCAGGTGTTCTGTATACTCTGTGGTCATTCAAAGAGAGTGGCCATAGAACCGGACTGGCCCGTTAGTTACATTATTTACTTTTATGATTTATATGCCATTTATCATCCACACCCCAATTAAGGATATTACCATGTATATCTAACCTTAATTCTGGTGATTTTCTAGAATCTTCTTTTACCGTGCACATTATTGTGTAATCATTGAATAAAAAGATTTATAGATTTATCTTACATTTTCATGGTACGGGAACTTAAATCCAAGCACTAGCCCTTCAACTTTATTCGGCGTCCTCCTTCTGTCCATCCTTCTCTAGGCCTCGCTCTTCCTCAAAGTCACGAGTTCCAAAAACTCACTTATGACAAACTCTTTCACCCCCAAAGCACAAAATGTTCCTCATCTTGCATTCACCACCATTTCAAATATCAAACTCCACATGCCTATTTGATTCAGCATTTCCATGCCTAATTACAAGAAATGGAGTAGATTGTTTTTTCTTCTTGTGTGATGGTTTAATCTCTGTGATTACTTTACCAGGAAGCACAAAATCCTTCGGTGATGACAAAGTGGAATGAGTTCAATTTGATGCCCTTCTCCAAGGCTAGATTCTCTATACTGCCTCTCAAGAAGTTTCTAACCTCATCACCACCTCTCATAACACAACAGTCTAACTATGGACAGCGATGCACGACCTCTTCCACAACAACAAGAAAGCTAGAGCTATGCAACTTAAGAACCAATTTCGCCCGACGATCAAAGGCATGGAGTCCATGAATGACTATTATTGCCAAACTCCCAAAAATCTTACAGGTTTTTTGGACAATGTTGATGTCCCTGTCACAGACAACCAACTTGTGCTTCAAATGTTTCGTGGTCTTTCTAACGAACCCCGTGTGGTCAAGCGTCATTCTTGCAATTTTAAAAGCCTCCCCCGACATTCATCAAGGCTCGATCGGCTCCCATTCTCTTGGACTAAAGTAGAGGACGCCAACTAACAGGGGTGACTCCACCACGTCTCTCTAGACTCCAGGTCACTCGGGGCACCCTCCCTTCCAGTTGCACAAAAACACCAACAGGCTCGAAGTAAAGGAGTGTGGTGGATGGTTCGACGTCAGCTGTGGTCACGAGTACTACGACGCCCGGTTTAGCGGTGAACGTGGTAGAGGCAACAATACAGGTCAACGACCCGCCATACCTGGATCTTCATCATGGTAGATCACCCACCTCTCGGACCTAGTATCCTAAGCCCTGGGTCTAATAATCCACCCCCACGCTACTATGTTCATGCCTACTATGCCCACCCCTACCTAAACCCCTACCCCTCTTACCATTACGGCATTACCCTACCCCCTTACCTGATCCTACAACCCACCCACAACCTCATCTGCTAGTTTTCAAACCCAACCCGACACCCCCACACGCGCAGCCTTAGCCCACTCTTTTGACACCTTTTCCCTTTGTGAACTTGCTTAGTATATGGACATATGAGTTTCACATCACAACGCCTCCGACCCAGGCACAATTTTCTACTCCCTCCTTTCTCTTTTTTTTCACCTGTATAAAAACAAATTTTCTCATTTCTATTCAAAAGTCACTTTTACCCCTACTAATTCTTAACCTACTTATCACATCACATCTATTTGCTATTAATCTACCCATCAAATCCTACTTTTACCCATCATATCAAAGGACATTTTTGGAAACTCAATACCAAAATATACTCCCCTTAAATTCATTAAAAATCAAAACCTCTCATGTTTTTAGGGACGAGGGGAGTATGTTTTTAATTCAAGTTTACATTCACCACCATAATATACTAATGGTAATGGATCCAAAGTGTACACTAATGTAATAGGTAAACATTCTTAATACCCACCCCTCTCTCCCTAAAAAATGTCCTTATTTCACCCCCACATAATTCATAGTCTTATTGTTGTTCATCAATTTACATATGATAATAACTGCTCTATTGAATTTGACTCCAATGGTTTTTCTATGAAGGATCTTCAAACGTCCAAGCCCACGTTGCCACAATTGACATTGACACTTGGTATCGTCGACTTTGCCACCCTATTCCCGTTGTCCTTCATTAAGTTCCTATTCCCTTATATTCTTTAAATAAAAATCAAAATTCTACTTTATGTGATTCTTGTCAACTAGGAAAACATGTTCGTCTCTCATTTAATTATCTAATTGTATTTCAACTTTTCCTTTTCAGTTACTCCATACTGATTTATAAAAATTTGATGTTCCCTCTATTATAAGTTTCAAGTTTTACATGTTACTTTTGGATGACTACTCGCATTACTTATGGGTTTTTCCTCTTCGTTATAAATTTGAAATTTTCTAATACTTAACCAAATTTTTAGCTTTTGTGAAAAATCAATTCAACACAACCATAAAAAATGATATGAAACTATGAAAGTACTAAAATTGGAGTGATATAATTCTAGTACCCTAAATAGAAGTGTTATGATCGACAATGTGATGAGAATGACGCTATAAGATGAGTGACAGCGTGGTGGTGGACCGCTTGTTAGTGCCAGCAACTGGCGGCGCTTTGGCAACCCACAACGGGGACCGAGAATAATAGGTGGCAGTGTTGTGGCGACAATTGGCAGATGGCATTGTAGTTTATGACAATGTGATAATTTTATAAGATTATTGTGAAGTCAAGTTTAAGTCTTACAAAGTATAAGATTAACACTTCTATCTTGGTATTTTAACTCTCATTTCTATTTAGAAATTTCTCCCTTGGGAAGATCATTTTCACGTACTCTATGTGAAATTTAGCCAATAATCCTTTGCCAATAGGTTTGCATTAGATAGAGAATTCCTTACACCTTGAAATATCCAATTAGTCTTCAATACTATAGAGCCCATGTTTGTTATTTTAATTAGTGTCATCGCTTATTTTATATAATTATACTCATTTAGATTGAACGTGAATTTTAATATATGTTGCTAACGATTTTAGAGGAGTGGAATGCATGCTTGTTCAATGATATTATAAATTTTATAGCAAGAGTTCATGGGCAGCAACATTCGGTAGCAGGGTCAATGTAGCAAAACCCTTAGCTAGCTTATGGCTAGAAAAGAAATGATTTGGACTATGGCTAACTCATTTGAAACAAATCATTACACTTATTTACCTATACTATGTTTAATCTTTTCAAAACTTAAAAAGTGTTTGATCGAGGGACGCATCATTCGACCTAAAGGCGCACTCACCTAGCACTGCTTAGGGAAGCTGACCGATCTGAGTATGGCATGGTTAGCACAAAACCGAATAGGCTCCTATTGATTGCTCAATGTATGTCATGCTTGACACAAGACCTAATAGGTCCACTATTGGTTGCTTAGTTTATGCCATGGTTAGCACAAGTGCAAAGATAGCATGTCATCAATATGCTAAGTAGGCTCACTAATATTCCAGGTACACATCATTGGCAAGTGTTACATAGAGTATTTAAGTAGTTGAGGAAAACCAATAGACTATGGTATGGGAGGCAGTAGATCCTCTTGTTCTTAAAGGATGTTTGATGCAAGATGGACAATGGTCTACGGTCTACGAATATGGAAGACTTTTCCTCAACAAGTGGATTGGTATTTTCACTTGATAGAGGAGCAATCTCTTAGAGTTCAAAGAAACAAATTTACATCGCCACTTCTACAATAAAATATGAGTATGTTAGCTTCAACCTGTAAAAGGGTTGACAACGAAGAAATTTAGTTTATGAAATTTCATTGTGGCCCAAATTGATATCACTAATTTCTATTGAGGCCCCGTTTGATATACGGAATCCAAACTATGGAATTGGAATTGAGGGCTTCAATTCCAATTCTGGTGTTTGGTAGTACAAAAATTATGTGAATTTGGAATTGATAGTGCAAAAAATAAATTAAAATTGGCAGAATTCAATTCTATAGAATTGTATCCCATGGAATTTCAATTCCAATTCAATTCCAATTCCATCAATTCCGTGTACCAAACGGACCCTGAGTGTTATAGTGTTGCTTTCTATTTTTATCAGGTAGCTCAATAAATGAAAAAATATTAACTCACAACATAAATAATACTACAACTAGCAAATTGGCTGGTCATGTCAGGTTCGGATTCAGGTTATATCATGTTTGGATTACAATTGCATGTTCATGATCTAGTGTCATCATATTCAAGTCGACCCAACGGGCTATAAACTTTATTATTGGAATATATAAATTCTTAGAAACCCTTGCATTTTACACTAAAAAATAATAAAATAAAAAAATACATATATTAAAGCTACTAAAATATTTTTTTAAATTTTTTAATTACTTCTTAGATATACTAAACAATATAGGAATAATATAAAAAAATTAAATGAACCAATTTTGGAAAACTTAAAGAAAATTATGTGAAGTTATAAAAAACAGGTTTGAAAATATGAGTTTATACATTAAAAATGAGTAATACAACCTTATTTTTATTACATTATTTTTTCATATTAAAGTACATAATTTTGAAAAACTCTTATGTTAGCGAGTCGATCAGTTTAGATTCTGTTAGGTTTGACCCATTTCTAACTTGTCGTTTTAGGTCCGGTCAACAAAATCTTAGTTCAAAATCCAGTATTTTTAGATTGGGTCTCAAGTAAAAAAATAAATCGGATCAATTTTTGCCAGGTTTAACAAAATTTTAGTAGACCGCTATGTAAACTTCATTTTCGCTAACTGAAACATAGTATTTGCCCCCGAACCCTTCTTCGGTGGAACTTTACTAGGTTCGACTAGTTCGTTGTTAAATACTCCCTCCGTCTCATATCTTTCTTCTCACTTTCTTTTAAACATCGTCCCATATCTTTTTTCTCATTTCTATAAATTGCAATAAAGTAAAATAAAAAAGATATATTTACCCTTCAAATTACTCTCGGTCACTACCCAAACCCCACCCCTGTAATTCCTGACACGCCTTTTTCATAGACCTGCACAAACCCAGGCCGGTCCGTCCGGCCCGCCCATCCCGCCTTTAAAAATAGGCGGATATGGACAACTATATGAATCCATCCGATCCGCCAGCCTGCAAGATAATATGGACGGGCTTGAATATTGAGTTTGGCCTGCATGGGTCGGCAGGCCCGCCCATATTATATGAATGTATATAAATATATAATATACACACATATACTTCGTATCATACTAATTTATTACACACACAATATATTATACAGATATGTAGCTTTCTGAAACAATATAATATGAAATAGTTCATTTTACCATTAAGTAAAATAATAGATACACATCCTTTATTCATATTATAACGTTGTAAGGTGTAAAAATCATATAATGTTTATTATAATATGAAATAAAGTGTTAAATAAAAATATTTTATGTATTATAAAAAAGATATATATCAAAAAGTTGCGGGCCAGACTGCCATGTGGCCAATTTTGATCACTTACATGGGCGGATATGAGCGCGATGTGTGGTACGAATTATGCGGGCGGGCTTGACCCACCCAGATATATGGGCGAAAAATGAACCTCAGGCCCGGGTCCGTGTTTGCGCAAGCCTACTTTTTCACCCTCCACAAATGTTTGTTCTACCGCTACCAACTCCCATATCCTTAACTGCCGCTACCAAGGCCGCTTCCTCTACAGCCACGGCGACCTTCCTCCTCAACCGCCATCACTAACTAATTAAGTCATTTCTCTTTTAAAATTTCTTGCAATATCTCTGTTCTCGACTACGCATTGAACTCTTAGATCTCCTTCGTTGCCTCCACCACCGATTTCCGGTGTCCATGCGAGCACAAGTCAAATCTAGATTTTGGATGTAGAGTTATCATACTCGTTAAAATTCATGGTTAGTGAATTTCCCATGGACAGTGCGAAAAATAAATCAGAATCGGATCTGTGATTCTTGGATCTGTTTTTATGTTTTTTTTTTGTTCCAACAACACACAAGATGAAAGAGGAAAGCTCCTCCACCTTTTTCACACCTCCCCAAAGCATTCTACACATTACATTAAAAACCGTGTCAAACCAATACAAGAAGGAAGAAAGATTTGGGGTGATGGTAGTACAACATTTTCCATTTGGCAATGTACACAAAAATTAGAATCGAATCAAATGAAGCATAGCACAAACATTATTGTCATCATTGCAATGTTTATATAAACTCAGCTGTCAGCAGCTTAAAAAATTACCTTTGTCCTTTTACATTTCTGCATAGCTAGCAATAATGCAAAAAAATCCATAATTCTAGCTTTTAATCGATGTATGTATATATAATAAATATATATGTGTTGAAATACAATGTTGGGAAGTTAGTTTTGCAGAAGAATAATAACGAAACCACAATGGAAGCATATTAGACGCGCTCCAAGAGTTAATAATACACTGTGATTTCCATCAGGTTGGGCAAAATTTACCTAACAATATTTCTACTGTTTGGCTTTGTCACTGCTTCAACAAACCGATACATCCATCTGTCCAGCATTCCTGTAGGTGACCGAAGTTTTTCGGGGAAGTAAGAAAAAATCTCCAAAACAAATTTAAATAAAATTTAATCTGTTAATTTAAAATAGGGCTTCGTTCAAGGTTCTTGTTTAAAATTGCAAACCTGTCAAGGCAAATGTACCACCAAGAACTGCACAAAGCCGGGTGATGAAGTGGAGAAAGTTTCGGCGTTCTTCTCTGATGGTAACAGTGATTGGTGATAAATCATACAAAAAGTACACAGCTGCAATGAATACATCAGAAACATATTATATTAAGATAAGATAACCCAAAACTGGATGAACAAATGCATTCTTCTTTGTGCTAGTGCTTATTGGCTTATTGCTGATAAGCAGTTATGCTTATTTTTGTAAAGTGGCTTGAATGAGAGATGAGTCATTTGGGAAGACTCATTAAAGGTTAGGGAGAGTACAAGATTTGGTCAAAACAAAGAGGAAAAAAAAAAGCTTGCTTAAAAATAAGTAGGTAAGACCAAATTTTTTTATACTTATAAACAACCTGACATATAAGTTTTCAACTTATGACTTATAAGCGGTTTCAGCAACAAGCAAAGAGAAACACCCGCTTAGTAAATGAGCTTTTTCCTTGAACATGAATATGTGCTTTTAAAGTATACTCTAGAGAAAATTTAGTATTGAAACCAACCTGGCCATGCCCGATCAAACTCGTGTATTGGGGAATAATACTCAGTCACAGAGAATTGATTAGTAGGTAAAACTTCTTTCGACAGATATCTGTATTCAGTAGGAACAATCTGCCCAAAAGAACACGAATTTCAAGACAAGTTTATAGAGCCAGTCCCCCTTTGGGGGGGGGTACTTGAAGTTCTTTACCCAGTGAACAACTTCATCAACACTGCAATGCATTAAATCCATCATTATAAGGTCCAGACCACAAACCTTTATATAATATTTGAAAGTTCCACTTGCCCCATGCAAAATCCGTTCCGTGCCATCTAGAGGGTTGTGGATTCCGGGATATTTTGGGCCAAATGATAAGTCATGGATGACATGACTTACATTAACATGATTAGACCCTTGAAAAATCTGTGCAGAAAAAGAAATGCATTAAACAATTACAAGGAAGCGTCTGTTATTTCAAGCTTTTCCAAACCACTTTAATTAAAAGATGTTACTGATCATCCATGCAACATGGAACTGGTTAATGCGAATCTAAGCTATTGTTAATTTTAGGTAGTGTTTGGCAGATAAGAAATTAATCTTCTTGAAAATGAATTTCATGGAAAATATTTTTCCAAAGAAAACCAAATTTCCCATAACATTTTCTAGTTCCTGGTAAATTTCCTCAAAATAATTTACTGGGCAGCCATATTCTCAAGTGTCTTTTATCCTACAAAAGTTGACCACATGCCTATGAAATAGTAGTGCAACACACAAATTTCTAAGGGCGTGAAATACTGATTTCCTTCTCTTAACAAAAAATGATTCTTGAACAAAATCCCCTACCCCCCCCCACCCCACCCAGAAAACACAAGACAACAGTGGAAAAACATTTACTGTGCATCAAACACTGCCTTAGTATTTTTTCCGGGGTGGGGGTGCATTGATGATAGTGTGTTCTCCGAAAACTCAAGATTCTAATATTGTAGAATCCAAAGGAAGCTGACCATTTGAGCAACAAAAATGTTAAGGCCATGGACAGATATATGAAAGTTGCCAGCAACACGTTGAACATCCAAAGTACCATACACCTGTAGAGAACTATATACCTTATTAATTACCAACATTTTAAAAGACATCTAACAAAAGCACTGACATTGGAACTACTAAAGACGAACCCGGCATCCTTCTCCGTTATCCAATGCTTGCTTAACTTTTTTAATAAATTTTTCAGCTTCTTCGTCAAAACCTTGCTGGTGTAAATCTTTCTGATGGTCTTTATGATCATCTGATGACAATTGTTTTGAATTATATTACCCAAAACTTTTTTTTGCAAAATGAAACTAATTACGTACTGATGTGCAAGTATATAGAAAAATATTCTTCCCTCCGAAGGCAAAATGGTAAATTTGAAACAATTATAAATAAAAGAAACAATTCACCATGGTTGTGACCCGAATGCTCCTTTGAATGTTCCTTCTCCACCAGGTCTGATACATATTCAGTGCCAATAATGTAGCCATCACGGTTTAAACGAAGCTGCATAAAGCATCTACCGATGAGTATATTACAAACGAATGTGTTTATAAGTTTCAATATGTAAAAGAATAAAAGATGTACAAACTAACTAACAAGAGCTAGTAACGTGTGGAAATTTGTTTAGTAGACAAGATATTGCTAAATGCCTAAATCTCTTGATCCGAAAAATTCAAATTCATGGCTTTTCATGATCTTCTAAATGTACTAATAAAAAAACACTGACAAAAATAAATCATATCTGTTAAATCCTTAATCCTAATTTTCATGGATCTGTTGTTCATAGAATCTACTATATACATCCCATAAAATAAGTCATCTTTTGCCAAGGTACAACTGAATTTATTAAGTTACAATTACTGGAAGTCAAAGTATATAAAATTATACTCCGTAACTATATTTTTAAATTTATTTGTAGGTTTAACCCGTATCTTTTTACACTAGTATTGGACGTTCTTACCGAGCATATCCAAGAACCCGTACCATGGTGTATGCTATTTGCCGATGACATCATCCTTATGAGCAAATCACGAGAGGTTTTGAATGTGAAGTTGGATGCGTGGAGACATGCTTTGGAGTTGCATGGCTTGCGTATAAGTCGTACTAAAACAGAGTATATGGAGTGCAAGTTTAGAACCGGAAGGAGAAATAGTAACATCGAGGTGAAAGTCGGAGAATATACTATACCACAAGTAACAAGATTTAAATATCTTGGGTCTATCATTCAAGACAATGGAGATATAGAGGATGATGTTAATTGTTAACCACAAGATTCAAGTCGGTTGGTCAAAATGGCGGAGTGCTTCGGGCTTTATATGTGACAAAAAAGTACCCTTAAAACTAAAGGGAAAATTTTACCGTACTGCTATTAGACCAGCTATATTGTATGGAACAGAGTGTTGGGCTGCAAAGGGTGAGCATGAACACAAGATTAGTGTGGCGGAAATGAAATGCTTCGTTGAATGAGCGGTCATATGCGTATGGATAGAATAAAGAATGAAGATACGAGAGCTAAAGTTGGAGTGGCACCTATCGTAGAAAAAATGGTAGAAACTCGTCTTATGTGGTTTAAACATGTGGAGAGAAGACCAATAGAGCATTCTGTGAAAAGGGTTTATCGAATGGTGAATAGACATGTGACTAAAAGAAGAGGTAAACCTAAGAGGACTTGGCAAGCACTGATTAAAGGAAACATTTGCATGAATGATCTTAGAACGGATATGATACATGATAAGATGCAATGGCGTCGTTTGATCCATGTAGCCGACTCCGCCTAGTGGATAAGGCTTTGTTGTTTTTGTTGTTATTTGTAGGTTTAACACAATTTAACATGTTTGTGATACTTTTGTTACTAAATAAACACTAGAATAAGGATAAATTAGCTTTAAGTTTGAAAAAGCTCATTTTTTGGGACAATTCTTTTTCCCTCCAAACATGGCTCTTTTTTGGGAAGGAGGGCGCATTTCTCTATTCATCTCTCTTCAACACTGAGTTGGTCAATTTTTTTTACAACAGCATGTCTTTTTAATACCATCTAACGTATTTTATAATACATAAATTTATTTGTAGGTTTAGCACAAATTAACATATTTAACTTGTTTGGGATACTTTTTTTACTTAATAAACACTAGAATAATGATAAATTAGCTTTAAGTTCAAATATGACACCTTCTTGGGACAACTCTTTTTCCCCCAAATATTTGATAAAAGTTGATGGTCCACGACCATCGTTTCCGTTAAATCCTCTGTTATGCGAAAACATGGATGGATTATTGATATATACATTTAATGTTTAAAAAAGAAGATAAACAGATTTATTACCTTCCATATATTAGTATCAAGATCTACTTCATGCTTTCCAGACATGTCAATTGCATCGATGCTCAAAACTGTCAAATGCACATCAAATTTAAAGAAATTGAGCATCTGCTTCGATGAAAGTATTGCAGCTAGGAATAATAAATAACCATTGCGCCCCCACACATGCGCCAAGTTTGCCCCTTCTACGCACACAGACACACACAGTGGCATGGAAATGTATGAAAAGGCACAAACAAGGTTTCTTACCATCACAAGGCAAAGAAGGGAATGACATATTGATGTGTATGGGGAGAGTTTCCCCACGTTTCAAGTCAACAGCCATCTGCCAGTACATAATTATTACATAAGCAAAATGCATACACATTATAGATCAGAATTGCAATCAATTTGAACTGGAAAAAATTAAAATTAAAGATAATAACAGCATTTTGAAGTGTAATGCAAACCTGATGAACTGTATTTGTGGTAAGATAATATCTTAGTTCGTGCAAGAAAAGTGTTGCCATGATGACTAACCCGACAATAGAGACTAGGATGATAATAATGAGATAGTTAGTGACTTAAACAAACAAATGGATTCATCTAACATGTCAATCATCTATTTACCAAACATGCATAAATAATTGCAAAAAAAAATTCACAGCAGATCCCCCATTATTTTCCAATTCTAGGTAGGGCTAAGGCTCAATTTCCAATCCCACCAAGCTTAACAAGTAAAACTGCATGTTAAAATTTAAAACACATTTATATTTAGTAGGGAGAAACCATTACGCTTGATTGATTTGTTTTCTGGGAAACAATTTATTGTTCATGTTCCCGGGAATATTATTTCTTATTGTTTTTATATTCCTGGGAAAAAATCTTTCTGCATTTGGCTGGCTGGGCATAAAGGTGAATAGAATTAGAAAATCAAAATCTCCACTTTTTCAATCAAACACATACTATGCTAATAATTATACGAACTGATTTGAGAAGAAATCTACAATTCCTGCAATTCAGATATTATAAGTTTATAAAAACATGACAAAAGGAATACCAAGGGCGCCAGATTTGGTCTTCTGCAACAAATGCTCTTCAGCACGGGGAAAAGCATCTATTGCTTTGATTGCCTGTTTCACTCCCATCTTTTTATTTCTCTATTTTTCCTTTCCTGGGAATTGGAAACAATGAATCGGTGAGAAAAACATAAATGATTCAATCCGCGGCTTGAAATAGATCTTCCGGTGTGGATTTGATTCGCGAAGATTTGTCGAAATTACCAGAATTCGATTGAACTTTAAGATGCAAATAACTAGAAAGAGATGCCCGCCCCAGCACGAAGATAGAAAGGGAGCGAAGGAAGGATGATGATCTCCCTCTGACTTCTACGACGTTCGTTTGCAGAGCTGAAAAAAGAAGAAAGTTGAACCAGAAATCGACGTTCTTCGGTCCGAAATGTGGGCCTCCGTTTCGGACTATACTGTTCCTTTGTGTCTGAAAGCCCATATGACGAGATGGTTATCTTTTGGAATTGGGTTACACACTCACCACAGTAAGGATTATAATTGCATTTAATTAAGATTGAGAAATCTAACGCATTGAAAATTTGAAATGGAAGACAAGTCGCACCTCTAATCTATTGAATGGTAAAAACTACGGTGTAATTTTTTTGAAAACTATATTACTATGCATGATCCTGTGAGGTTCGAAGGTCTAGCTGAAGGAATAGGTGGCGGCCGGTATCTTTGTGCCAAAGGGACACAATGATGTACTGATTAGAGCTTAAGGAACTGCTGAGCACCCAGGGCGGATGAGGGTATTGGGTCATACGTGGGCTTACGTAAAGTCTTCAAAGGCAACATGAAGCCCCGTAAGTCCGAAGGTAACTATATGGCTGAGCAGGATCTTTTGCATCGTTTTCCTTCCCTAGCCTTTTGCAGCAGTATGGACTATCTTTGTCTGGGGGTGCTCCAGATTTTGGATCCATGTCGCAGCATACACCTTCTGTAGCACCTCATCATGTGCAGCGTAGTAGCAAGGCGTCTATAGATTTTGTTGACTTCGTCGATCTCACCGAAGTACATATATTTTTTAATTTAGGTTTCAAGTTAGGTTTGTGTTTACTTGTTTTCAACATTAGTTAACTAATTTTTTTGTAAGTTGGTGCTTGTTACTTGAGGATCTCTGATCCAGCCGATTATATAGTGAAACATGGATTGGTTTTCCCACATGCACCGGGAGATGTGGTGCACGGTGTTCCCCTCCTTCCCCATCAGGTCAAGGTCATCGTGACTTTGGTGCTTCTTGGAATGGGTGAATATCCCAATCCTTGTCCGACTGAAAACATAGAGACTGTCGCAGATTGCGAGGGGAGCTTCGTCGCATGGCCAAAGTCATTAGTGGGCCTTGGAAATGTAAGAAGTTAATAAATTTAGTTCTTTTTTATTCAACATCATTTGGGTCGTGTTTCACATGTCTTTTTTTGCAAATATTCGTAGCCCCCGGTGCACATGTCTCGACAAAGCAACTTCTCATCAAGCAAATCTCGTCTTATTCTCGGCGTACGCCCCACTGCTCCTCCTAGCTCTCCCGTATAGGATGTTGTTGACCGTAGCTTGTATGCATCTTTTGGTCCGAGATGCAGAGAGTTGTGTCAGTGGCTGACACAAACATCTTCTTTGCCTACCATCAGCGCCATTCTCAATCCCAAGTGCATGCTCTATCCGGAGGAGACAGAGCTGAGGATGCATCCGGAGAATATACGCGAGTTCATGCGATGGGAGGAGGTCGATCAGACCATCATCATTGTTTTTTTGAGGTATGCCAAGCACTACATACGAATAAAATGCAATCACGTTCTAATTGTACAAGAGTTTATGCAATGTATGTTATAATTATTTGTTATAATTGTAATTATTATTTACCTATGAAATAACTAGATTATTGCACGATCATATGATGGAGCACGACATCACAACTGTCGGGTTGTTATGTCCGGAGAACATGGCGTACGTGGTAGATTATGGAGATCACCAATATCTGGATAGAGCACTTGAGTCTTATCAATTGCGACCCTTGATACTTATGTCGTTATCTCTCACAAAATCGTATGTTTTCTAAACCATTTCCAATATATATTCCAGTTTTTTATATTGATTATGAAGCTAATGGCTAACGTTTTTTCAATTGTAGGCATCATTGGGTGTTAGATGTAATACGCTTGTTTGAAAACAAAATGTATTTCTTTAACTCACTCAAGGAGACCGGAGGGCATAAGCCAATGAAAGTGAAGACTTTCGTCCACGAGTAAGTATTAAGAAATTTATTTCTTATTGATGAAATTCTTTATTTATTAAGAAACTTATTTCTTATTGATTTGTTTTTTACATATGTATTAAAGGTCTTGACGGTTACTTCGGGAACAACACATGCCTTAGCTTAAGGCTCGACCGGATTGGATTGATGTTCCTGGAGTACCCCAACAACCAGGGGGTAGAGTGTGGATATTATACTATACGATTTTTATGGGTCATCGTCACTTTGTGTGCTTGGTGTTCTATGCCGTTATACGATGAAAGTTTATTTTAGTGTGTTTTTGAAACTAATAAAGTGTTCATCATCATTTTCTTTTTCATAGATTATTAAACTTTATATTGTATGTTGTTTTCGTATCGCAAGTGTTTCGCCAATTCATTCTACTTCGCCCTACATCGTCGCCGAATTAGACGAGGTTAGAGATTTTTGGGCGGGGGGGTTTTCTTGATGAACTAGTGTAAGTTTTGTGTTGCATTGTGTAGTTGGTTGTATGACTTTTAGAAGAGTGTAGTTTATTTATTGTATGACTCTTAGTTGTGATGTTATAGCTTAGCTTGTAAATGTATGACTCTTAATTTACTTTTTTTGGTTTGTTTTGTTTAATTTGGTTTTGTGTATAAAGTTGTGTTGTTGTGTTGTGTTGTTGTTGTGTTGTTGTAAGTTCTAGAAATTTTGCACATAATTTTGCGAATTCTGTGCAAAATTCCAATTATGGTGGGTTGTTAGCTAACAAACTGCCCTGTAAAAAAAATCTTATTTGCATCGGTTGTTAGCTAGAAACCGATGCAAAAGACCCTCCCCTAGAAATGGGAAGGAGCATTTGAATCGGTTGTTACCTAAAAACCTATTCAAATGCTCCTTCCCACTTCTGGGAAGGGGCATTTGAATCGGTTGTTAGCTAACAACCGATTCAGATGCCCCTTCCCAAAATTGGTGCCGCTTCTTAGAAGAGGCATTTGAATCGGTTTCACAACTTATGCAAATAGTTATCTCAGCATTTGCATCGCCAACATTTGCATCGGGTTCCAACTGATTTAAAAAGGTAAAAATGACTGATTTAAAAGACCTTTTTTGTAGTAGTGGCGGTACCCCACTGGCCAGAATTCCCGGACGTCCGCCGATCGGGCTACCACATCGGGTGGCCGTCGTAGTCGTGGAGGGTATACCTACCCCGGCCGATCTTCATCTTACACTGCTAGTTCTTTTCAATAGTACAACATCCCTGGTCATGATGTCAAGGTTTGTCAGAAGCTTGCCCACTTTCTTCGTGAGCATGGTGTTGTTCCAATTGTTCACAATACTCAAATGAATCACCCACTCGTCAATTTCACTATGGCCTCCAACCCTTCCATGTCCCCATGGCTCTTTGACAGTGGGGCTAGTCACCACACCACGCCAACTCCGCATGTTCTGCAGTCCTTCTCTAACTACAGTGGTCTTGATGAGATCTGCCTGGGAAATGGTAATGGTTTGAAAGTCACTCGCACTGGACAAACACTTATCCCTACACCCTCTCGTCCCCTTACACTCACCAATGTTTTATGTGTTCCCAATCTTCACAAAAATCTTGTCTCTGTTTCACAATCATGTCAAACTAACCATGTGTCTATTGAATTTTTTCCCTCTTGTTTTTATGTGAAGGATCTGAAATTGAGGGCGTGTCTTCTTTGCGGAACCAATCTCTATGGAGTCTATTATTGTCCGTGTCCACTCTACATCATAGCTTTGGGCATCCCTCAAATAAAATATTGTCCACCATTCTCTCTAGTTGTAATAAGCTCTTTCCTATAAAGGACCTAGATAGGTTTCATTGTCACTCGTGTCATATTAATAAAATACACAAAATGCCATTTCATGAAAAAACTCTTATTAGTCACAAACCCCTTGAACTAGTCTATACTGATGTTTAGAGTTGTTCTGAGATTTCATATGATGGATACCATCATTATGTCATTTTTATTGATTACTTCACCAAAATATATCTGGTTATATCCTCTCAAACAAAAATCAGAAGTATTTCAAGTTTTTCCTGTGTACAAAAATCTTTTGGAGAATTACTACAACCACAAAATCATCACTTTATTTTCCGAAAATGTTGGGGAATTTATAAAACTTAAGTCCATGCTCAATTCTTTTGTTATATCTCATTTTTCCACCCCTCCTCATACCCCAAAACACAACAGCATGGCAGAACGGCATCATCGACATGTCGTCGAAACTGGTCTTGCTCTTCTCCACTTTGTGTCTATGTTTGTCTCCTTTTGGCCATATGTCGTCCAAACTGCGGTCTATCTAATCAACCGCATGCCACCCCCATTCTTTAGTTTGACACTCCCTTTTATCGTCTCCATCAACAAAGTCCAAACTACCTTAAAATCCAACCCTTTGGTTGTTTATATTATCCATGGCTTCGCCCCTGCACCTCTCACAAACTTCAGTCCAAATCCATTCCATGCAATGTGTCTTTGTCGGTTAGTCAACGTCCCAGTCTTCTTACAAGTGTCTGACCTTCTTACTGTTGGAATTTTTGCCATTTTTAATAGGCATTAAATGGACCAACTTGGGTAGATTTGTCAATAGGTCAGCTAATGGTTTTAACCGTTAATTAATGGACGTATGTTCTCTTAAATGAGATAAATGTTTTTGATAATTTATACGCCAAAAATGGTAGAGGGTGAATGAGAAATTGATTCTCAGAGTTAACCTGTTAATAGAAGAATATGGTAAGGATTGCAATTTTTGCAATTTTAATGAACCAAACTTCTATTATTAATTTTACATATTATTTAAAATTAGTCCATTTTTACGGAGTTAACTAGCCATTAATCTCCAATTATTCGGGACAAATTTTAAAAAGAGCGTAGTGTAACGGACGTGTTAATGGCTAATTAATCACCATTAACACGCCATTAGTGTGCCACAAATGTCATGGTTTAATACTAAGATTTAATAATGTATAAGTTACACTTTTTAAAATTACTTAGTTATAAAAATCAAAGGGGCTCTCCATTGTTGGTGTGTGTTTCAGGCGTGAGAAAGGAAAACAAAGGAAAAATACTTTCTTGTTTTTTTAGAGAGAGCTCTTGATTTTCAGGCCGAATTTCCGGCAATCCCCTTCAAAGTTTTTGGTCGCCAACGTTCCTACGTTGTTCTTGTTCGTTGGTGTGTGTTTGATCCGTAAAATCTTCACACACGATAGCTAGGCGGGCACTACTACCTTAAGGACAGCTCCGGCGACTCCGTTGTCCTTCCACGATGTTTTGTTTTGCAAGTTCAGTTCATAAAGACCTCGCTGCATTCTGCCCTAGGCCATAATGTTCTTGCCACTGCGTCAGTGACCTCGCTGCCTCTCACAGTATCTTCGTCCCAGACTTTCTGCTTCAGCCCAATGCATAATGTCCTTGCTGTCCAGTGCATAAAGGCCTTTTGAAGATATAGAAATTTATGTTCAATTTTGTTTATTTTGTAATATTCTGAATAAAGTATAAATTCAAAATTTTATTTATTTTTATTTTCCAGGGCAGTTCATCTTCCCCGTCCGTTGTAATCCGTGCGAGAATTGTAACACTTACTAACCGTTTATACTTGTGGAGGGGCACAGATTATAAATAAGATGGTAGGAACACATGTTAGATTGTTTGGGCATGTGGAGAAAAGACCAATAGAACATCATATGAGAAGGGTTGATCGAATGGTGAATAGACCTATGACTAAAAGAAGAGGGTGACCTAAGAGACTTGCATGGCAAACACTAATTAAAGAAGACCTTAATCTCAGAGCAGATATGATACATGATAGGGCATAATAGCGTTGTTTGATCCATGTAGCCAACTTCACCTAGTGAGATAAGACTTTCTTGTTGTTATTGTTACGAAATACACATACTCTTTTGTTGAAACTCCTAGTTTCCATTTCTGTTAATTCTCAAAAAAAAAAAAACAAAACAAATTTAGGCCACATTTTAAGCATGTTACCTTTTAGTTGGTACAACAAATCTGGTGTGTAAATATACTTTGGTTAACATATATGCCACATGAAAAAGGTGCAACCTAGTAGCATGAAACATAGAGCAGCTTCTCCATGCCAACACACATGAGTAACATAATGATTTTTTCAATATATGAACATATGTTTTTATTTTCCAATATAGGACTATTGGTCATTATCTATTAGTTATTATTCAACTAAATGTCCAATATCACTTAGACTTTATTTTGCTCACTAGTCATTATTAAGTCCTATTTAAGGAATAAAAAAGTTTAAGTCTTATATTGGGAAATGACTTATGTTTTAGTCCTATTCAGTGCAAATTTCACTATCCAAAAAGTATTTAGAGTAATAAAAATTAAGTCACGTAGAAAAACATTAATAAATGCAAATGTAATCATGTCCGAATTCACATTTTTTGTGTATATAGTAATTTGTTAATAATTACATTAAAAAAATTGTACATAAGAGCATCTTTATTCTTTAGTGTCAGGTGCTAAATGAGTTATATTTTTTATTTAAGAAATCGATATAAAACTTATGTAAAGCACCTCTATTTTATTTTTAAAAAGAATTACTTAGTAAAATAACTGTATCTCCATTAAGAATTTCCTTGAACAATACTCCGCTCTAGGCTATTTTAGTAAAATAAAGAGAAGTGACATTTTTATTGTGATCTTGTCAACATACTTCTATGTTCTATATATATCATTGTTATATAATATGTACTCCCTCCGTCCTTGAGTATTTGTTTATTTTTTACTTTTTCGATTAAAATTGAAAAACTTTGACCTCAAATTAAGTAAAAATGATATTCGATATTGATATAAAAATAATTTTATTATATTTATTATATAAAATATTTTCAAATATTATTTTATCTAAATAAAATATAATTTATATTTTATTTAATTATAAGTCAAATGTTAAAAACGATTGATCGAACAAAGTTAAAACACGCTGGAAAAATACTCATGAGGAAGGGAGGTAGTATATAGCCTAGCAAACATTCAATTATCATCCCAGCTCTTTTGCTTTTTTTCATTCACTTACCATAGTGCTAAAAAACTTACATATATTATCTATCCCTAATAGTAGATATTTATTGTTGGAAATGAATTATTTACTAGCAACATTACTATTAATAATTATTTAAAAAATCTAAAAGGATGCTGCCATTAAAGAGGCAATCACTTCTAGCTTCATTGTTGTCCATTGTCATCCTGCTTTTGGTATTATTAATCCAATTTAACACCCAATTACCACATTCAAACCCTAATCTCTCCTTAATCACTGCAACTCCAAATGACGAGAAGAACCACCTCACATTGCCAAACCCCCACACAGAACTCATGACGCTCCTCGTCGGCATCTTCACTCGACCGGAAAAGTACGACCGCCGCCACCTCCTCCGCCTCGTCTACAAGGACATCCAGTCATCACCCGCTACATTTACCATTGCCGGTGGCGCCCCCGGGACAGGGCAAGGCATGTATCTATTACTTCTTGATATATACTCCCTTCATCACTAGCTACATGGATTATACTCTTTTATGTCTAGGACCTAACTCAAG
This sequence comes from Cuscuta australis, assembly GCA_003260385.1. Lineage (NCBI taxonomy): Eukaryota > Viridiplantae > Streptophyta > Magnoliopsida > Solanales > Convolvulaceae > Cuscuta > Cuscuta australis. The sequence goes on along the minus strand of NQVE01000200.1, from coordinate 1,812,165 downwards.
TGAAAAATCAAACTTGTAGTTGTGGTTAAGAAAAAGTTTTTTTATATTCTAAGACGACGTATGTTCTCTCGCGTGCAAGCGTAGTATGTCTCTTCGAGCTTTGGACGTGGAACTTTATTTTTTTGAAAACTGATCGAGTGACGCTGATGAGTCTCAAAGAATCAACTCAATATTTTTTTTTATCAAATAATCAGTCAAAACATTTAATAGTAGTAAAATTTGCACTAAATAGGACTAAAACATAATGATTTTCCCAATGTAGGATTTAGACTTTTTTATTTCTTAAATAGGACTAAATAATGACCTAGTGGAATGAATAATTCCAGTAATGATAGACATTTACTTGAATAATGACTACTTGATAATGACCAAAAGTCCTAAGCTACATTGGGAAATAAAAACATATGGTCCTATATTGGGAAAGTCATTATGTTTTAGTCCTATTTAGGTAAATTTCTCAGTAGTAAACAATAGTTATTTGTATGCTAGCTAGAATTGAATTGTTACAGTAATCAATTTATGGATCAAACTTGATTTGTTCTTTAATTCTATAAATTTTATTTTTAAGTTTCTCAAACAACTTAAATTCATTCTAACTTCAATAGGAAAGTATTCCGAAATTGAGGAAGTGGGAAATACTTTATACTCCTTCCGTCCCATAAAACATTTCTCCTTTCTTTTTTCATCTGTCCCATAAAACACTTCTCATTTCTATTAAAAAGTCATTTTTACCCCTTACCTTTTCATATCCTACCTATCACATCATACCTTTTTACTAATAATCTACCCATCAAAACCTACTTTTACCCATCACATCAAAGAACATTTTTGGAAATTCAATACCAAAATACACTCCCCTAAATCTCTTCAAAAAGCAAAAGATCTCATGTTTCATGGGACGGAGGGAGTACGTTTTATAAACAATTTCACTTTTAATACACTTTTCACTCTTGTGATTAAATTCTTTTAATTTGTGTTAAAATGTCTATTTTATTTCTACTAACCATTGCACAACATATCATACACTATGTCTCTATGTACTCCCTCCGTCCTACAATAACTAACACTCATCACTAACTATTTAAAAAAACATCAAGAATTTTTGTTTATTTTTGTATTTTCATTGATTATCTGATAAAATAAAATACGAGTGTTTTTGTCACCTTTTGTCTCGTATAATTTTTAAATGTATAGGTTTTCTTTTTTATTTTTATACTAATTAATCTTTAAATTAAATGAATTTAATTAATCAAACTACTCGGTATTACCTTAATTAAAAGGAAAATACCCAACTACCCATAGTATCAACAAGCTTTTGCTAAATATCTACTCCTCATTTCAGGACCGGCCTTAACCACTGTCCGTATCGACGTCAAGTTCATCATCTGCAACCTCTCCGACCACGATCGTCTCAAGATCGGAGCGATCGTGGCCCTCGAGATCCTCCGCTTTCGCGACATCGTCCTCCTCAACTGCACTGAGAACATGAACACTGGCAAGACGCACACCTACTTCTCGTCCCTTCCGCGGATCCTCCCGCGCTACGACTACGTCATGAAGGCAGACGACGACGTGTACCTGCGGATGGAGCGACTGGCGATGTCCCTAGAGAGGGCACCGAGGGACGATTTGTACTACGGTTTCGTCATCCCCTGCCCCAGCATGAACCCTTTCGTGGGGTACATGTCGGGGATGGGGTACGTGCTGTCGTGGGATCTGGTGGAGTGGATCGGGCGGTCGGGGATCCCGGCGAACAACACCCGGGGGCCGGAGGATAAGCTGGTGGGGCAGTGGTTGGACGCGGGGAAGAGGGGGAAGAACCGGGTGAACAACAAGCCGGCGATGTACGACTACCCGGGGAGTAACGGGAAGTGTTCCCACCAGCTGGTCCCGGACACCATCGCCGTCCACCGCCTCAAGAAGGTGGAGCAATGGGTGCATGTCTTGACCTTTTTTAATGTCACCCCGCCACCACTCTAATGAAAAGATGCCGATTCATTGGTTTATTTCTTTAAATCCCTACAAATCCCATTTTGTCCAATTGTCCTAGTTGAATGCTAAATTATTTTTAGAGTATATTCTCAAAAGTCAAAACGGTTTCTAATAAGGTGCTTTTTAAAATTAGTTTATACTACTCTCTTCCTCTTTGAATATTTAGTTATTTTTAATTTTTTAGAAAAAATTGGTAAATTTTGACTTCAAATTAAATAAAAATGATATTAGATATTAATATAAAATAGTTTATTAGATTTGTTTTATCAAAAATTTTCAAAATATTACAATATACGGAGTATATTTTATTTAATTATAGGTCAAATGTTAAAAGCAGTTGACAGAAAAAAGTCAAAGCTAGACAAATACTCTCGTACGGAAGTAGTAAGTAATTACAGAGCAATAATTAGCAATATGGTCTTTTGTAATTGAAATTTATTTCCTAAATAATTTTTTGACAAAAAAACCTGTTAAATGACAATTACATAGAGAACATTTTGGTATTCCCATCACTTAAATTATAAATAAGTCCTCAAAATGATTCTTTCAAATTAAGTGGGTGGCTGCTAGAAAAATGGGGCCGCCCTAAGTAGGCTCATGGCCTCCATCTTGGAAAAATAGTTACTTAGATATTATCAATTTAAAAAACACTTAATTATAAGGCGGTTTCTCGGGTGCCTTGTGAAAAGAGGGGGCATCCATGCCCCTCCACTCAATGGCTGCCATTTGGACTGATGAATATAAGTTTTATTAAAAGTGTCCACCTCATAATAATTTTTTGAAATTTCAAAATACACCCTTTTTTCCAAATCTATATTTTAAACTCTTCAATCTCTGCACGCACTGTCTCCCGTTGTCGTGTGGTAACAATTCCGCGAGCCCCGTTAGTTTTTTTATTTTCTTTTTCTTCGATCAATTTCTTCCTCTTCTCTCTTCTTTTTCGTCCATATACTCCCGTCCCAGTGCATCGCACCAGGAAGACGCAGCACGCCGGCCGCCATCGCAGACAAAAAACCCACTTGCTGATTTCTTAAAGGCATAGATAGTGGATTAACATCCATCTATTGTTCCAAACAAAAATTAAAGAAAGAATATGCTATACCTTAATTAGGGTGGGAAATTGAATGCCAAAATTGAAGATCAACAAATGGAGTGGAGACTATTACTTTGTGATTGACGTAGAGGAAGAAAACCTTCGGCCGGCCGGTGTTCTGGAGTCTCTTGGTGCGATGCACTGTGACGGCAAGGAAGGGGTGCAGAAAAAATTACTCCGTAAACAAGTTAACGGAAACGGAAGACAGCTCTCTGGGATGAGTTTAAAAGATGGAAAAACATGGGGTCATTTGCAATTTGTGAAAGTTAATATGATGTGGACTATATTTTATTAAGGCTCAATTTATTTATCCACATGGCATTCATTTATTGGAGGGGCATGTATGCCCTCTCATTTCTTAAGGCACCACAGAAATTTCCTTAAAGAAGTACTTCATTACAAGAAAAATGCTCTATAGTGTGAGAACAAACCGTACTTAAAACAAAGAAAACCGTCATTAAAACATTTTAATGAGAAGAAATTTACTCTCATCAACCGTCATATAGCCTCCGTAGCTAATTACATATAATGACGGGCTCTAGGTCCCCTTATAAAAAAACTATCTAATGAGAGTACTTTAACCATCACCAAAATACTTTTTTTGTGTCGATATATCTCGTCATAAATACAATTAAGACTATTTAAAATTGTACACAATTATAAGTTTTATGACAATATACCGTCATTAATATATATATTTATGTGTGTGTGTCTATATATATAAACCACCTACCCCGCCCTGACTCGAACATACCCCCTACACCCGTCAATTACACTCCACAAGTTAATTTTGATTTTGGAGTCAAAATGGAAGACCCTAAAGGTTAAAATAGGGTTCATCCTTGATAAACAGAAGAATAAAGCTACATGTACATCAAAATGTACAACTTATGTGTGCAGCAACACTCTGATTGTTGATACATACATAAGATATACTAGTGCAAAATTTTTTAATCGCACCAATATCACTTGAGATACAATCTTTGATGTACACTTAGAATGGTTTATAATTTGTAAACGAGAATTAAATTAAATCAGTGACAAGTCTATGTGTCTCCTCATTAATTAGGCTATGGGGCATAGTTTCTCTCTTTCATTCTTCTCATTCTGCGAAATCAACGACATGTTAGTTTTTCCTTTTACACTATTTTCTCTTCTCTTTTCAGGGGTGTGGTTTCCCTTTTCTTTCCAATTTTTACTATTATTTTTAACACTTATTTAAATTAAAATAAATAGGTTAAAAATATACTCCCTCCGTCCCATAAAGTGTTACCCATTTTGACTAAAGTAGAAATTAAAGGAGGGATAATTTTGTGTTGACTTTCCAAAAATATCCTTGATGTGATGGGTAAAAGTAGGATGTGATGTGTAGATTATTAGGAAAAAGGTATGATGTGATAGGTAGGGTTTGAAAAAGTAAGGGGTAAAAGTGGTTTTTTAATAGAAATGGGTAGGAGATTGTGGGACACAATTTTTTTGAAAGGTGTAAATCTTTTTGGGACGGAGAGAGTATAATATAATTAAATAATACTTCCTCTGTCCCAGTTTATATTGCATGTTTCAGTTTATGACGTTTGACTGAAATTATTTTCAAATCATTTTATATGAAAAATGTTGTAGAATTTAAAAAGAAAAGTTAGATATTAAAATACTACGGAGTGCATCAAAAGATCTACAAAACTAGTGTTGATATGATTATTTTATTTTAACAGATGACTTTCGCAAAAAGAAAAAGAAAATGAATAAAATTTGACCTCGTGAATAGTAAACATGCAATTTAATTTGGGACAGAGGGAGTACGAAATTATAAAACCTCAAAGTAAAAATAAAAAAGAAATAAAAACTAAAACAATTTTGAAAAATCAAAATTAAAAAACTGAAAAAAAAATTAAAATTAAAAATAAAAAAAGGAAAAGATGTAGCAACAAAAAAAGAAGAAATAAGCAACAAAAAAGAAAGAAGCAATGGAAGGGAGGAAAGTAAAAAAAAAAAGAAAAGCATAAAATCAGATACTCCGTAGAAAAAGAGGGAAGAACCTCTCTTTCCCGTTCTCGCATGAGGGGCGGTGTTCCCCTTCCTTCCTGCGTGCCACGTCGCCTTTGGTTGTGCTTCCCGTCTCCCATACTCCTCGGGTTGCGTTCTGTTTAATTTATTCTGTAGCTTATTATTTATTCTTATTAAAATATCATATTAGATTGAGTTGGATCATAAATAATTTAAAATATAATTACCAAAAAAACAAATCAGATTAGATCAAATCAAAATAAATCTTTAAAAAATCAAATCAGCTATAGAAAGCAACATCAGCTGTAAGTAGGGTTGTAAACGAATAGAATACCGAGATATTTGAATTTGTATTTGTTATATTTTTTCGAATTTAAATTTGAGTCCGAATTTGAATTTGTATTTGTTATATTTTTTCGAATTTAAATTTGAGTCCGAATTTGAATTTGTATTTGATTAATATTCGAACAGTTAACGAATCCTAAATGAATACTTGAATAATCATACTCTGTAATCTATATGATGGACAAACATCGATTTTGAATAATTTAACTTACAAACATCTATATTTTTGTGTTGACTTTCCAAAAATACCCTTGATGTCATATGTAAAAGTAAGATGTGATAGGTAAATTATTAGTAAAAAGGTAAGATGTGATAGGTAGGGTATGAAAAAGTAAGGGGTAAAAGAGGTTTTTTTAAGAGAAAAAAGAAGTTTATTTGGGGACAAAGAAAAAACGAAAGGGAAAGTTTATTTAGAGACGGGGGAGTATATTAAATCTAAAAACATTAATACATTTACATCTTACACAAATTATATTTTATAAAAACCATAACTATTTAAAAGTCATATACTTTAGATTTTAGTGTTACATTAATTTGACAAAATCTTAATAATTTAAATTCACTTTATACTATATTGGTTTTAGACATGTGCAAACAAGGGTCGGCCCGTCCGGCCAGCCCAGCCCGCCCTTTAAAAAGGGCATATATGGACAATCTTTAATACCCACATGGGCGGGCCGGCCCGAGCTTGAATTGTATTTGGGCGGATCTGGAAGTCACTTTTAGTCCATCCGGGCCAACAGGCCCGCCCATATTCATAAAAAAGTATTCACTTTATTATTAATTATCTAGCCAATATAATTTTCAAAAATTGTTATAGTTCATGTAATGGTTCAATTCATTCACCTTTCTTAGACAAAAATCAATATTCTTTTAATGAATTAGTATGATGAGTTTATTAATTAGGCAACAATACCTCTGTTATGTTTTTTCTATGTAAATTTGGTGAGTGGTGATTTTATTTTAAACATTAAAAAAAGAGTTCAATGTTTTTTTTTTGGTTTTTTTGTGCAAAAAAAATTTTCTTGGTGTTTTGTCCGGGCCGGGCAGCACGGTGGGTAGTTCGGCCCGCTAAGATGGACGGGTATGGGTAAAGAGTTTAGCCTATCAAATTCGGGCCGGGCTAGACCCGCCCATGTAAATGGACTAATAATTTGTATTCAGCCTGGATTTTTATTTGCACATGTTTAATTAATTTGTTTGACTATTAATTTTGAAAACATAATTTGTGTCTATACATATTCGAATATCACTTGAATCGAATATGCTTCTATTTGTATTTTGTTTAATATTTAAATCAAAACTAATATTGAATTTGAATTTGAATAATACAAATTTAAATTATTATATTGAAATATGGATCACATCTAATTTATTAGTGCGAGGGGGAGATTGCATTACCACACAATAAGCCTAAAATTCCACCTGGCACCAATCATATCCTCAACCCGCTGCTTATCCAAATATCCACAACAATTCATCCCATATTCCCATCACACACAATGTGTGGACATTTCTCACCTTGTTGATAGTGTTCGAAGAGCTCTAACCAGAGCAAGCTCCCGGCGATCATGGCTTCCACACAGTGCTTCTACTTGCGCCACCATGCCCTCTCAACCCCTTCCAGGACGCCGTCCACGTCATCCCCGCGCCCCTGCTGCCCCCTCCCCAGGCCCCTCTGCCGCGCCCAGATGCAGTCCGCCGCGGCCACTGAAATCGACGGCGGCGCACTCGCCGTCTCCCGCAGATTGGCTCTCACCGCCCTCATCGCCTCTGCCGCCGTTGCCTTCAAAGCTTCCCCCGCTGATGCCGCCTACGGAGAAGCCGGTACATGCTTCAATTTTTCCTTTAAATCTCCTAGTCGAATATGATTAATTATCTGGACATTGCCAAGTAATTTGATCATAATTTTACATCTGACCGATCTGAATTAATCTCATGAATTCAGACCTAATTTTTGGGGAACGGAAAATCTGAATGCTAATTTTTGCTTGGAACGCAGCCAATGTTTTTGGAAAGCCAAAAACAAACACGGAGTTCTTGCCGGTCTCTGGAGATGGATTCAAGCTTCAGGTTCCATCCAAGTGGAATCCGAGCAAGGAAATTGAGTATCCCGGTCAGGTTCTTAGATACGAAGACAATTTTGATGCAAACAGCAATGTATGCGTCTTGATCACTCCGACCGATAAGAGTTCCATCGCAGACTATGGATCACCTGAAGAATTCCTTTCACAAGTAAATTAAATCAAATCCATCTCTGGTCAATGCAGTAGTAGGTTAAGATTAGGATTAAGCTCGTGTGATGCTGTCAAGGAACCAAACTCAACCAATAGCTCAAACCTATAGTTGTGGCCTAGAAAAGTTTTTTTTTATATTCAAAAATGCCCTCTCACGTGCAGGCGTATTATTTTTTGAGTCTTGCACATAAAACCTCAAAATTTTATAAAACTTGTGCGGCGCTGAGTTTTGAACCCGTGACTTCAACAAGGCTCCGATACCATGTCAAGTGGTTGTGGCCCTAGAAAAGTTTTTTTATTCTAACAAAACGCGATGTGATCTTTTTTTTCTCTTTCTGTTTGTTTTCCCCTAGGTGGACTATTTGCTCGGAAAACAAGCATTCTCCGGCAAAACCGAGTCAGAGGTAACTCGCTAATGCAATATTCGTGATTTAATTATTGGTAATGCAAGATTTGGTGTTCTTCTGCACGTACCGTGTTGTGGGTGCAGGGAGGGTTTGATTCAAATGCTGTGGCGACTGCAAACATTTTGGAGACATCAACTCCGGTGGTGGAAGGGAAGCAATACTACTCCATCTCCGTGTTGACACGAACGGCGGATGGGGATGAAGGGGGGAAACACCAGCTGATCACCGCCACTGTTTCGGACGGGAAGCTTTACATCTGCAAGGCACAAGCTGGCGACAAGAGATGGTTCAAAGGAGCAAGGAAGTTCGTCGAGAGCACTGCTAGTTCCTTCAGCCTTGCTTAAGTCAGGTAGTAGTTGCTCAGTCTGTGTTTCTATCAATTTGCATCCTTGAAAGAAAAAAAAAAGTTCCCCATTGAGGGCATTGAAACCTTCTCTGCTTTAATTGACCATAAAGTTTTACCAGTAATTTGGAGTAATGGATGGATTGAGGATGCTAATAATGCTGATATTTATGTAGTGTTGGATTCATCCCATTCATCAAATTCATCCTACAATACAACATCATTGCTGTGAACATAAATAATGTAGCAGCAGCTAAGGAGTCTGTTTCCATGTGATTAAATCAAATAGATGTCTTTTTGATAGGCCTTTTAACATAGAACCCAGAAGTACAAGTTGATTAAGGCCCGCCCTAAGTTATAGAAACCAATAAACCATATTGGTTGGAGAAAGGAAAAAATGACCCACCCCCCAAAACTATAATCTATATCAAAATTTCTAGTCGTGCAAGGAGGGTAAATGAAAAATCTGACTAAATTATAGTACTTCCTAATTTTGATCCTCTAAGAAAATGTTTTGAGAAAAAAAATAGTTTTAAGTTTTTCATTGTCGACAATTTTAGTCAAGTGTTACCCAAATTGTTTTCCTAGTTGCAAAAGGTTGAATCCCCAACTCGTTGGGTTCCCACACTCGGTTCGACGAATATGTGGATGGAAAGTAAGGTCATGTTCTTTTCAACTTATTCTCATTACCTACTACCGTCGCAAGCATAGTTGAAGCAATTTAATCGCTCATCAACTTTATTTATTGTGATGCGACAAGTATCACAATGAATGAGAAGAGGAACAGAGCTTGTCAATATGAACCAGTGCAGTTGAATTGGGGATGGGGAAGGACGATAGAAGTGTAGAGATTAGAGAATTGGTTTATTCATTGATTCTCTCTGCCTTGGGCATGTTTGGTTTTTGCTGTTTTGATCAATTTTAAGGGATTTGACCGGTCAAACAGCCAAAAAAGGTGTTTGGTAGTTGGCTTTAAGGGTTGCTTGTTAGAGTCAGAAAAACCAAAATTTAAAAAGCTAGGGGGAGTAGCATTTCAGTTTGGCTGTTTGGAAATTGGTTTTTTTTGTATGTAATTTTTGTTGATAAATAAAAAATAATCATTAGTTATTGCGTAATTAAATAAAAATTGATAAATAAAAAATTGATAAATAAATAAATAGTCCTTCCCCATGTAAAATTCATGAAGCGATTTGCGAGAAAAAGACTTTTTTTGAGAATTTGGAACATATTGACAAACTCTGTAATTATGAACAAAATTTGGGACATATAGTCCTTCCCCATGTCAATAATTATACGTGTAATTATAAAATCATAATGATTTTAAAATAATATATAGCTTAATTAAATTTTTATTTGAGAAAAGAAAGAATATATATATTGCAAAGCATATTATACCATATAATTATATAGGTGAAAACTTCATTCAATTTAATTTATAAAAGGTATTTTGAAGAAGCTAAGTTTGCCAAACAATTTTTTATCAATAGCCAATATTATTAATTGGTCAAAGTAGCCAACTCAACTAGTCATTCAAATCAGTCAACACGAACTGATATCAGGCAACAACTAAATTCCAAAGAGGGCCAATCATTATACTCCCTCCGTCCACAAATAAACTTTACGTTCACTATTCACAGAGTCAAATTTTATTCACTTTCTTGGCCTATTTTCGTCACCTATTTGATAAAATAATATAGTCATGTCACCTCTAGTTTTGTAGATTTTTTGATATAGTTTTTTAATATGTAATTTTTATTTTTTAATTCTACACCATTTTTCATATAAAATGATTTGAAAATAACTTCAGTCAAACATCGTAACGCGTAATGTAAAGTTTAATTTTGGACGGAGGGAGTATAAATGAGGTAAAGTCCCATACGAATGGGTCTCTAATATGACGACTAATAAAATGTTTTTATACTAAAGTAAGCTTTATAATGTCAAAAAGTGCCATTATGCAAGGTGAAAAATACTACACCCTTCGTCCCCAATTTGATTACAAATTGCGGGTTATAGAGTAAAATTTTCTACTTTTTGAAATTATTTTATTTACAAATTGGTATATCAATAAGATATAAAAATTACATATTAAAAAACTACATCAAAAGTTCTATTAGGAGTACAAAACAAGAGGTGACAAGAATATTTTATTTTATCAAATACTTATTGAAATCGCGTAAACAAATAAAAGTTATCGAGAGGAGAAAAAAAATTGTAATCTATTTAGGGACATAGGGAGTATAAAATGCCAACACATGATGTCGAGTTGTTGCATTAAACGATGTCAACGTTCGTATTTAGGGGATAAAAACATATTACGTACTCACTTCGTGCCAAAATGATCGTCATGTTAAGTACTCCAAGCTTACAATAATCTTTGTTTGTGTGTGCGCTTTCATTGATCATTTAATAAAATAAAATAGAAATTTGACTATTTATTTTGTACAACTTTTGATGTTTTTAAATATGTATGTAAGAGTAAAGTGTGTGCATATAAACCCTCCTAGATTTTACGCTTTAATTTGTAGAATTTTACTGCATTTGTTATTATAATTTTCAACTCTGTAAAATTGAACATAAGAGTTAAATATAAAATTGAAAACATCTACCGAGTAATTATCTAAAACTGATCCTATGTTAAAAAGTTCAAAATATAACATTTTCTATATCACACTGTTTTTAAAACATATATGAGACTACTAACAAGGAAATTAAAAAGTAAAATTATGGGATTCATATGGATGTTAAAATGTACTCCACCTTGTAAGATAACCAAATATTCCCTTCCTCCTTAATTTGATTACAAATTAGGGTTTATGAAGAAAAATATCTCACTTTTTGAAATTATTTTATTTACAAATTGATATATCAATAAGAAATAAAAAAATATATATTAAAAACTACGTCAAAAATTTGACAAAATAAGAGGTGACAACAATATTTTATTTTATCAAATAATTAATGAAATCGCGTAAATAAATAAAAGTTATTGAGACTTGAAAGTTATCAAAATGGGGACGAAAGAAGTAATAAATTAGAACCACAAAAATATAACCGAATGGTTATTAGAGGGTGTTTGTGAGTGCGGTGAGTCTTGAAAAGGCAGATGTGCTAAAGCAGAAATAGAAAGCAGTTACTCCGAGCTTTAGTGAAAATCATTCCTAGAAAACAATTTACACTTCTGAAATCACAATTTATAATCTAAAACTGATTGCAAATTACTTAAAAATGTGTTTCAATGAAGTTGAAATTCAAAAGCTATTTTCAAACACACTTCCAAACACTCTCTTAGAGCCTGTTCTTTAAGACTGAAAAAAAGAGTTAGAAGTTGGAAGAAACTGGAAGAAACTAGAAATAACTAGATGAAACTGGAAAAACTTCAAGAAATTGGAAAACCTAAAAATCTTTTTAAAAAATTTATTTTAGTTTATTTTTATATTATTCTCATTCTAATTTTTGTTGTCATAAATTATTATTATCATCATCATCATTAGACCTGGCAAAACTAACCCGGACCCGATGACCCAAACCGAACCCGATTTGACCCGAAAACTGAAGACCTGAAATAGAACCGAACACCCGAAATGACCCGAACCGAACCGAAACCAAACCGAATGTATTCAGACCCGATTCAGATCCGAATCCGATTTAACCCGAACCGATAAAACCCGAACCTGGTTAAACCCGGAACCGATTATACCCGAAATTGATCAAATTCATTAATATTTCATTTATCAAATGAACTTGGAGAAAAAGAATTACCTATATACTTTTACATATGTCGATGTGTTTCTAAAAAAACATATTTAAATTATGGGTGCAAACCGTATAACTACTTTCATGTACAAATCTTTTACTCCGTATTTTATAACTTAAGTTAAAGTATTTTTGTATTTTATCGCCTTCAAACTTAAAGTTTGACCAACATCGTTTCTTCAAAAATATTAGCAAAAATATTAAAAATAATATATTTCAAGTGTTTTTTAATACCCACAATTTGGTAATAACTTTTACTCTGTATATTTTAATTTATTATATATTTTTATATATAATTATTCAAATATTTGACACACAGAGTGAAATGGATACTTAGAAATAAAGGAAGTACGAAGTACAATGTTAACTAAAAAATCGCGCCAAAAATTTTAGGAGGGAAAACTTTAGAATGTAAACAATTAGTTAATTATATGTAAGTGTTATTTTTTATGTACATCCGTGTTAAATAATAAAATAACTACAGAGTATATCATAAATTGATTAAATTTATTATGTGATATTATTGATTTATTATTAAATATTTAAAATATATCGAAACTAATATAAACCTAAATCGATACAAACCCGAATCAATATAAACTCGAATTGATACAAATCCGAACCGATACAAACCCGAATCAATATAAACTCGAATTGATACAAATCCGAACCGATACAAACCCGAACCGATATAAACCCGATTCGATACAAACCCGAACCGATACAAACCCGGAACCGAACTGACCCGAACCGATTATAACATATATTCGAATGAGACCCGAACCAAAAAGACCCGAACCGGAATCGAATCGATTGACCCGATTGCCAGGTCTAATCATCATCATCACGTTATTTTAATGAATGCCTTAAAGAAAAAAAAAGTATTTTATTTTTCATACACAAAAAAACTACTTTTACAAAAAAATACGTAGTAATAATTATTATATAAAGTGAGCATAAATATCGAAATGTTAAATTTTAAAAAGTTATTATGGTTATGTTGCACCTCAATTTATTTATTCACCGCAAAATGATTTAAAACTCTAAAACATAAAGATGGGTCCGTTTATGGTGGCCCAAATGTAAAATGGGTATACGAGCATATCCACCTATCTTCAAATTTGATTTGTTAATTATGATTCTCACCTATGTGAATAATGAATGATTATTGGTGCGAGCCTTTAATTTTACCCAACATTTCTTAATGGCGGTTCGGTTAAAGGTTTAACTATAATCCTAACATTTTGTGATTACTTCGAACTTCAATTTAGGCCCCGTTTGGTAAATATAATTCAAATTATGAAATTGGAATTGAGGACTTCAATTCCTATTCTGGTGTTTGGTAGCACAAAAATTATATGAATTTAGAATTGATAGTGCAAAAAATGAATTGGAATTATTCAATTCTATGGAATTGAATCCCATAGAATCTCAATTCCAATTTAATTCCAATTCCGTCAATTCCGTATACCAAACGGACCCTTAGGGTCTGTTTGGTATAAGGAATTGATGGAATTGGAATTGAATTGGAATTGAAATTGCATGAGATTCAATTCCATATAATTGAATTCTGCCAATTCCAATTTATTTTTTTGCACTATCAATTCCAAATTCACATAATTTTTGTGCTACCAAACATCAGAATTGGAATTGAAGCCCTCAATTCCAATTCCATAATTTGAATTCCGTGTACCAAACAGGGCCTTAGGGTTTTTGGATTACCGGTCTTCTAGCCAAAACCGTGGCATGAAAAACCCTTGATGCTGCTCGGCATGAAATTATGGTGCATAAGTTTTTTTTAAATAATCTTACTTGGTAACCCTCTTGGTCTTAAGAGTTCTTGAATTAAGTTTTCTATCATAAACCCGCACGGTGACATAACTTTGTTGGTCAATATGGGGTGCAAAATGGACAATGCCCATACGTAACATTGGGTCTTCCCATATACTAGACACAAATCTCACTCTCTATTGATCAAAGCACACAATTTAATTTAACTAAATTACTCTCCGGGCCGGTCATTAGAAGAAGCTAGATGAGGATCATCCTCTCTTTCTACCATAAACTCCTAATTGTTTTTAGCCTTCTTAGGGGCTTCAGGAATAGTCTAATGTTTTAACTTTTAAGGCAATGCTAGGAGTACCAAAAATTGAAATACCCCGCCCATTTGTACTCCAGGCATTCACAGACACAAACTTTTCATGTCTGTGTCTGCACAACATGGAGAGCATGTGTGTGTCTCTGAATAAAACATTGAAAGGTTTTATGATAAGAGAAAATCACAGTGAAAAAAGATACTAAACATTATATCATGTCTGGTTCCATAGACAACCTAATCAAAGCCTATTCTACTAAACAATAAATCATGTCTGGTTCCGCCCAATCAAAACCTATTGATTGAGAACGACCTCTATCACATAAGGGAGGAACAAACAAAACAACACATAAAGGAAAATATTAAAAGTATACTGGTGGAAGAAATGATTATAAATGCCAAGTATAATAACCCAATACAGCGATAAAAACCATAAATAAACAATAACCAATATAGTAAGTATCGTGTTGAAAATGGATCATGCCTTCTTTTTCTTCTTCTTGGATTTGAGCATCACATATCCAACAAACATGCTTAGGAAGCTGAGAAGCGCCACACCAGCAAACACGGGAATGAGAATGGCATATTCTTGTGGGAGAAAGTAGTTGTGCACAAAATGGCCGCGGTCGACAAAAGGCTGAAAAACACACGTCTCATTCCATTGATATGTATGAAGGCCGACTTAGGAAAACGGGGTGAGATCATCTATTCCATATACGTATTCCCGTCACTGTACTACTACCATGTCGGGTATTTACCATGAGTTAGGGATCCGTCTCCTACATAGTAAAGAGTATCTTTATAGGGACATTGGCGGCAGATTCACATTCATTACCTAACTGGCTAACAGTAATTTTAATGCACACTTCATTGTGATTGACAAGTGAAGCGCGTGTGGTTGTCATCTTACCGGTGGAATACAAAATGTAATTGTTGGAATAAAAGATCTCATCCCTACCATAGCATATGGTAAAATAATTATTAGAAGAAAAAAAAGAGTAATTGAAAGACAACTGACCAGAATAATGACCCAGAAGGTATAGTAAGTGAAAATGGACAAACTAGTAATCGTCAATAGCAGCCCAACAGCTTTATCAGCTACTTCCATTGTGTCCTACCCTTTCCTGGTTAAATAGCAAATATAAAGGGATGTTAAGCACTCCATACTACGGAACGACTCTTCAGACATCAGCAATAGTTTGACACCGATGACACCAGATCCATTTGAGAGGCCCACAGTGCTTGGTTTGCCCAAGACTGGGTCATATCCATCTTATTCCCGACCCGGACACCCATTATCCGAACCCCCCCCTTATCCTAACTCCCTCCCCCAGCCACCCTGGCTGACGCCGATCCCTCTTGTAGCATATCGGCATCATCCACCACCTCCCCCGGCCTTAAAAGGAACCCCTGAACCCACCCCCGGTACTGGGCCCAAGTACCATAGTTATTTAGGGCGCGATGCGCACTGATGCACCAAGGGGGGTCTGGAGCCTCGATGCGCCATTAATGCGCGAACATCACAAACATGAGGCACAAGGTATGGAGTAGTAGCATAGTAGCTCTAAATTTAGTAAATTAGCAACAATACACACACACACACACACATATATAACACACATATACATACATACACACACACACACCCACACACATATAAAATTGTGAAAGACATACGCATAATATACTTTCAGAAAGCAACCAAGAATCAAAGTCACACGGAGAAACATTAACATAAAAAACCTAAAGTTCAGAGAACAAAAGCAGCCAGTGGCAAAAAAACATGCCACAAACAATTAATGAGTTGTGGAACATCAAACAATGAGTGAAGCCTCAAACGTTGAGCCAGACCCCTCCGTCAAAATAGTGTATATGAAGGGAAAAACAAAACAAAGTGATAAACAAAAACGAGGATGCCTCATGACTTAAAAAAATTAAAGAACTCATTTACTAAGTTGAAACGTGCCAGCAACAAATTCCAAATAGAGCCATGTATGAACATGAAGAAACAAAACTAAAGAGAAGGAAAAAAGGGGAAGCCTCGCAGTTAAAACAATGAAAAAATATACAAGAAACTGAAACATGAAGCAAGCAAATAGAGAATCTAAAGAGAGCAGAAGCAAAATCAATGCGGGGAGGAAGCAAAGTCAAATCGGAGAGAAGAAGCCTTAGCGATAAAGTGGCAAAAGAAACGAAGCCGCAGAAAGAAACACAGAGAGAAGTGAAAATTTTGGCTGAGTCAACAACAACAACCCAGTAGAATCCCTCAAAAGCAGGGTCTATGGAGGGTGTGTGTACGCAGACTTTACCCCACTAAGAGTAGAGAGGATGTTTCCAAGAGACCCCCAGCTCAAACAGCACAAAAATCAAGTAGCACGACAAGAAGACAGAGTACACAAAGGGATAAGGTACCTAGCCAACTGGAAGAAGAAATACGTCAAGCCAACACAACACACAACAACACGAACAAAACTAGCACCCTACACTAAACAACTACCAAACTACCATGATCCTAGATCTCCAGACATCCCTATCTAAGACCATATCCTCGGTAAGAGCCTAATGTCCTAAGTCCTGCCTAACAACCTCCTTCTAATTCTTCCTAGGTCTACCCCTACCCCCGCACCCTCCAACTATCAAAAGCCTCTCGCATGTTCGCACCGGAGCCTCAGGTGCACGCCTTCTCACATGACCAAACCATCTCACTCTAACCTCTCGAAGCTAATCCTCCACCGATGCCACTCCCACCCGTCTCTCAATAACCTCATTCTGGATTTTATCCCACCGTGTTTGCCCAGACATCCACCGTAGCATCCGCATTTCTGCTGCATGTAGTTGACGAATGTAGACTTTCTTAACCGGCCAACATTCTACACCATAAAGCATTGCCAGTGTGACCACGTCCTTATAAAACCTTCCTTTCCTCTTTTCTGAAATCTTTTTATCACAAAGAACTCCTAAATAAACTAAAAAAAATTAAAAATAAAACTTTTTTATCCACGTTCGCGATTCGCGCATTTGATCGCTTATTGCGCTGATGCACAGGTATGCGCTCGCATAACAAACATCTTCTGCATCACCACGAAGAATGCACAGAGCCCTGTGCCTCACAAGATGCACGCCTCAGGCACGCTTTTCACAACTATGGGCCCAAAGAAACATCATACGACTTTTAAATGGTGCGTTGTCAGGGTGAAAAGAACCACATCGCAAGGAGTATGTATTTTAGTTTTTGAAATGAGTTGAAGTTCTGAACATGGTTAAAAGAAAATGTTGAAAAGAATCCAATAGTTTTAGTAGTCTATAAGTAATTCAAAACTCATGTTATATAACAACACTAGCAACTCTCAAAGTATGGTATTGGTGTTCTACAATTCAATGAATCGCCCAGTCCCAAAATCTAGAGATAAATAATAAACTTACTAGAAATTTGCAGACATGAGACAAATATTAACCAACCCCATAAACGAAAAAGGAGAAATTGGACTAAACGCAAAAACACAGCAACATAGGATTGTTAGGTCGATAAGATGAAAATTCCACTTGTCAAGAAGATCCTAAAACCACAATTATCATCAACACCTTGTTTACAACAACAACATCAATAACAACAACCCAGTTGAATCCCACTACAGTAGGGTCTGGGGGGTGTGTGTACGCAGACCTTGTCCTTACTCGGAAGTATGAAGGTTGTTTCCAAGAGACCCCCGGCTCCAATTGCACAAAAAATATGATAAGAATCACAGTATAACACAGATAAAGCACCAAGTATAATGGAATGAAAGTCCTGCAAGCAATAGCAAAATTTCCAACCAAACAAAACACACTACAAAAAAACCTATGAAGCACCGGGTCCCTATCCAGCTACTCTAATCCTAGTTCTCCAAAGGTTCCTATCTAAAGTCATATCCTCAGTAAGGGTGAAAAGTCCTAAATCTTGCCTAATCACCTCCTTCCAATTCTTCCTAGGTCTACCCCTTCCCCTACTTCCCCCGACAACCGTCATCCTCTCGCATCTCCGTATAGGGGCGTCAGCGTTCCGCCGTCTCACATGACCAAACCATCTCAACCTCGCTTCCCGCAACTTATCTTCAGCTTATCTTCCACCGGCGTCATGCCTAACTGACGTCGGATAACTTCATTCGAAATCCTATCCAACCTTGTCTTTCCACACATCCATCGTAACATCCGTATCTCCTCCGCATGCAGACAACACACATGAGTCTTCTTAACCGCCCAACAATTTGCCCCCATTAAACACCTTGTTTACAAGTACAATATATATGGGGGAGTTACCGATGAGTACATTTTGTGCTACAATAAGGACTAGTATTAAATTTTCCCAAAAGGGAAATACTACTCCCTCTGGCCCATGCCAAAAGGCACAAATCCCTTTTTTTATTCTCCCACCCCAAAAGACAAACTTCTATATTTAATACGGACATAGTTGTGAAAAGCGCGCCTGAGGGGCGATGCGCACGAAGCGCCAGGAGTAGTGCATCCCCAACCTTGATGCGCGCGTTGTTCGTGAGGCACGCGCCTTACTGTGCCTCTTCGCAATATGCGCATTGCATTGATGCACAAAAAGGCGCGCCTTGTGAACATATGTTTTTTATTTTTATTTTTTTATTAATTAGGTTTAAGGATTAGCGTTAATATTTATTACGACTAACCCCTGCCAACTTTTACGATCCCAAGGAGATTAAACGGCATACCTACTGGGCAAATTAAACGATTGTTTTCTCTTTCTTTTATTTCTTTGATTCAAGTACGACTCTTCCTCCCCAGTCTCGCAAGTCCTTCTCCAAACCGGCACACCTACTGGGCAAGTGGCAATAGCAGGTTAAGTTGGCTCTCTTCCTTCTTACGATATTTTTTCTCTCTTGCTGGTTTCTCTTCTTTCTACTGGGCAAGTCCTTCTGTTTTTCATTGGTTTTTTGCAAAAACATATTGTTCTCTGTTTTTTATATTATTCTATTTTTTTAAACATTTGTTTCTTAACCTTTATTATGCTTTTCAAAATTATACACACACACACTAGAAATTCTACCAGTGCCTTAATCTGCGCCTCATGTTCATGATGCGGGTGCATTTTTTGAGCAACGCGCATCGAGGCATTAGAGGTCCTTTGTGCATCGGTGCGCATCACGTCTTAAATAACTATGGATATGGAGTATAACATTTCTATTTTTTCATTTACTTTTTCCATCTTTTCAATTACTTCTACACAATCTTTCTTACTTTTTCAATCACTTTCACACTCTCTTCCTTACTTTTCTATCCCTTTTACACTCATTCCCTACCTTTTCAATCGCTTCTAAATTTTCATTAATCTCCACAAAAACCCTCATGTGCCTTTTGGCACGGGAAGGAGGGAGTATTAGGGTTTTGATAAAGAAATTTTGAAATTGTGATTTGAGAAGGGATCGAGTGAATGCAGAAGGGCTTGATTACAACAGACAACACATAATGCAGCTAAACAATCGCATAAGAACGTACTATTCAGCTCAGAAATGGTTATCAAGATATTACTCTGTATATTGTTATAAGAGATCCTTTTTTTCCTTTTCCCTTTTGTTCACATTCCTTCAATTAGGGTTATTCTAAAAAGTGGACCAGTAAATCCCGAAGGATGGAGTATGAAGTAATCCGTGTTCAAATATCAGTGCCTAACCTCAATCAGCACCAATTAAACATCACAATTAAACCGAACGGATTGCAATCTAACTAGGATCTACAAAAACAAAATTCATTTCTTAACGGATTGCAATCCAGTTCTTAACGAAATTCACAGATGCTTATCATAAAAGCGGCGAACAATTTCATTTCATAACCACGACAATCAAGGGTCCAGAAAATAATGAAATGATGGAGCGATTAGATTAATAAACAGGGATCCAAGAAACGGGCGCCAGAAGGTTGTACCTGTTTGACAATCTATACTGCTTATTCCGTGCAATACTCGTTGAGTCGTCAGAACTCATTTTTTGTATGGACTATATAGCTGAGTAAGTTCCTTTGGCCTCATCTAATTGTATTTTTTGAAAATTTGATATGATCTAATTGCAATTGCAATTAAAGTTGTTTCTAATCTAATTTGATTTAATCTGATTATAATAAGAATAAATAATCGGTAGAAAAATAAGTTGAACAGAATGCTGCCTAATTTAATTGATCTAGCCTCTCATCTCTAATGAATTTATAGAAATGTTTTTAACCCTAATGGTTATTTTTCAAATTTTAAACAAATAACTACTCCCTCCGTCCGGAAATATTCTTCTCGTTTGACTTTTCACGACCTCCAATGTTACACTTTAACCATTCATATCTATATCTATACATAGATATATTTCATAAAAATTTGATCTTTGAAAACTATATTTCATTAGGAATATATTGACAATATGTTTTGTTCCACAAATCATAGTCAAAGTTTACAAACTTTGATAAAAAAAGTCAAATGTGATGAATATTTCTGAACGGATGAAATATCATAAAGCAAGTAGTTTGTCGTTGGAAAACGGATACTTCATCAACAAAAACACCAGCCACACTTGTGATGGTGGTCCAGCCCTGGCCCGTTTGTCATGCCATGGTCACGCCCCCTATGTTGTTGTGGTTACCTCGTGACGGGGCGTGACGAGCAAAACGCCGACTCTCATGTACAGTTAGAATTTATGGCCAGCGCAAGAGGAGAGAGGAGAATAGTGTTTAATAACGATTAATAAATTCTAGGATTAAAAGTGCGTAAATAAAAGAATGATATGATTATTATTTTGTTAACAATCAATGCCAATACACTTAGAAAATATTGCAAAAAACTCGTTACCACGTATAAAGTTGTAAGTTTAAGAAGTTTTTGAGATAAATACAGTATTTAATACTCGTTTACTTTTATAGTGCGTGTGTTTATCATTTCAAAAAAGTAAACTTTTTTTAATCAAAAGGGCTTGATTTTAGCATTTTGTAAATTTTTTTTGAACATTAATAACTCTATTATAATGTATTATCTGTTGTAAAGTTATTATCCCTACTTAGGGCATGTTCTCTAGGACTGTAAAAAAAGAGCTAGATGTTGGAAGAAACTGGAAAGAACTGGAAGAACTGGAAGGAACTAGAAAAAACTGGAAGGAACTGGAAAAAACTGGAAAAATACACTGGTATACAAATTTTTTAGTATAATTTAAAACACTGGTATACAAATTCAATAATTTTTATACAAATACACTGGTATACAAATTCAATGTAACTATTTTATCCATAATTTTTTAGTATAATTTAACATATTGATGTTTTCATGTTTTATCATGTAGACTAATATATAAAAAATGTCTTATTCATATTAAAAAGTTGAAGAAAAAAATAATAAGTGTGAATCGTAAAAATAGTGAGATGAAAAAAATAATTTATAAACTATAGTTATGAATATATCAGTTGTAATAATAATAACAATAATAATAATAATACTAATAATAATAATAACAACAACAACAACAATAATAATAATCATATTGAAATATATCATTTTTAGAGTAATTGGTTGAGGAGTAGAAAAAATTTGAAGAAAATGAGAAAAGTTGGAAGGAACTGGAAGAAACTGGAAGAAACTGCAAAAAAACTAGAAGAAACTGGAAGAAACTGGAAGTTAAGAGTTCAAGTCCTAAAGAACAGGCTTCTAATATCGAATAAGTGAGCTCTCATATGGAAGAGTAACACTGGATCTTTCCGCCAAATTCGAAGGAAACTAACTATGCAATTGCTTACGCATTAGTTGAATAATGATTAATAGATAATGACCAATAGTCTTACATTGGAAATAAAAAACATATGATCCTATTTTGAAAAAGTTATTATGTTTTAGTTCTATTTAGGTCAATTACCCTAAGATAATTGTCAATGCATTAACATTTTCGGGCAACGAGAATTCTAGCATTATATTTGGCTAATTTGAAAGAGAAGATAAAAGGAAATAAAAAAGAAAAGAAAAATATATAGAAAGAAAAGAAAATGAAAGAAGATATGAACTAAAAAGAATGAAAATAGATTTTCTTCTATTTTGGTGAAAAAATGAAAGAAAAATATATATTTTTTTAATCTTTTCAAATTTCACGAATCAAACATAACGTAAAAGATTACATTTTAGAGTAAACTCTCAAAATGGTCCTTTGTAATAAGGTGTTTTTCCAATTCAGTCCTTAATAATTTTTAATTACCTACGTGGTCTTCTATAATTGAGATTTATTTCCAAGATAGTCCTTCGTAAATAATGTTACTCAAATGATGATTCTTTGGGAGATATTTTGGAATTTTGATCATCCAAATTTAAAGTATATTCTCAAAACAATCATGTCTGCACAACTAAATGTAAAAATTTAAAAAATGCATTGACTATAAATAATTCATGAATTATTTAAAACTTATAAAAAAAATTTTAAAATTCAAATCATATACACATATTTAATTAGAAAAAACCATTTTGGGAAAGCACTTCATTATAAATGATCATTTTAAAAATTAATTCTAAATTTAGTGGATAAAAAATACCAAAATACCCTTAATTAATCATCATTTGAGTAACATTGTTTATGAAGGACTATATTGGGAATAAATCTTAGGAAGAAGGACCAAACTAGGAGTAAAACATATTCAATTCCTCAAAGTAGGAGTTCAAACTTAAACTCCTCTAAATAGGAGTAATTGACCTATTGATCTAATCTCCTTCCTAAAGCCAAAAATATCTTTTCTACCTCCTCACTTTCGTGTATAAAGAGCAGAGCTAACTCCTCTGGTCTTTTGTTTTCATTTTCTCTTATCCATACATCCTCACCTCCAGTACTAAAAAAAATCGGCTAACTCCACACCAAAATGGTGCAGACGGCGACGCCCACTGCTGCCATCGCCGTCTCCGCATCCCTGCCACCATCATTTGAATCTCCGCCACTGCCGCCTGCTCTGCCCCCACCGCGCCGCTGCTATATATTGAAACCTACCATTGTCGTCGTTGATTTTTCACCGTCACTACCGACGATATCACCACTCTACCATTATGAATGACACAACCATTACAATCTGCATCATGGTCGCCATAGTGCCACATTAACTGTCAATACAGTGTCAAAGAAAGACATAATACTAAACATGGTACCACATAACGTCATACATGACAATATATAATGCTACATATGACAATGCATAATGTCATACATGGCAATGCATACTGATAAACACATCTATGTATAATGTGAAAATTCAAATTTAAATAATTGAAAATAACTGGAGCAAGAATCAGCGTAAACAATCGAAATAGCACAGCTGGAAGAATCAAATTCCCAACAATTTTGCAAAACATTTTTCAAAAAAGCAAACAATTGAAATCCAAAAACTAATTTAGCTTAAAAGAATTAGAATCGTTGAGGAAGGGGATGGACGAATCTTTGATGGTGGCAAATTGGCGTTGAACAATGTAATTGGATGCGAATCTTTGAAGATGGTGGCGATGGCGGCGCAACAAAGATGGCATGGGGCAGGTGGCGGTGGCAGTGGCGATGGCGGAAGGAGATCGGAGATGGAGCGCACATGTCAGGAAGAAGGCTGGGCGTTAATTTCGATTGCAAAAGGGTTGGGATGTGGTATGTGCAGCCAAGATAACACAATTTATTTAATTACTCCTACTTAGAGGAGTTTAAGTTTAGACTCATACTTTGAGGATATGACTTATGTTTTACTCCTATTTGGGGTTTTTTTAAATCTTAATTATAGAGAACCACACAGGTAATTAAAACTTATTGAGAACTAATTTGGGAAAACACCTTATTACAAAGGACTATTTTGTGAATTTACTTTACATTTTAATACTCTACTCCGTTCTATGGCCTCTATTATTTACTCCGTATTACAAAGTAACTATTTATTACTCCATAGTATGACTTCCATGATTTTGAAAAATGAAGGATAAGAACATACTTTATATCTACATTATGTCATTTTTTAATTAATTGTGAAAATTATACTACCTAATAAACAATAAATAAAGAATGAAGCATGTACTCAGCCATCTTTGTCAATGCATTAACATTCCTGGCATTAACATTCGTCAATGCAGTAAAATCTTTGCCATCTTTTAATTTTAACAAGATCATTTTAGTCAATGGAGTACTTGAAGTATACATTTATTTCTTAATACATGTGTTCTAATATATATATATATATATATATATATATATATATATATATATATATATATATATATATATATATATATATATATATATATATATATATATATATATATATATATATTATATATATATATATATATATATATATATATATATATATATATATATATATATATATATATATATATATATATAATATATATATATATATATATATATATATATATATATATATATATATATATATATATATATATATATATATATGGCATGTTTGGGAATAGTGTTAGCGATTAGCGTTAGCGTTTTAAAAAGTTATCTACGGGCAGCATTTAGCGTCAGCGTTTTCAAAGTGATCTGCACCGTTGAAATTTTATCCAAAACGCTAACGCTAATCTCTAACGCTATTCCCAAACAGGCCCATAGTCTACATCTAACTATAATGTTTTGTATTTTTTTAAAATAAACCTCGTATTATTTATAATTAAAGGTATCCATATTTTATGTGATAATATTTTATTGTGTTTTAAAGTACTTCAAAAAAATTGACAATTTTTTATATAAACATAAATATGAATATTTATGCCAAGCTATAGGTCACTGAAAGTGAGAAAGCTAAGTGAATGTTGAAATCCACAATACTGAACAACGTCAAATACGTAAAAAAACTACTATATAAATAATAAATACTTAACCAAAAAATGATTCAAACAAAAATACAAATTCATAATCGACCAAGTACTTTGTGGAAGTAATGAGCTAATTGTCAATTTATAATGGGCTGGATAAATTATTATAAATATTAAAAAAATGAATTCGATATTTGGATAAACGGATATTCGAATAAACGGTTACCTAAATGGATGTATATTCGGATCAGATTTTAAACGGATCGGATATACAATTACCCAAATTACTATCCATTCAGTAATCGAATGTCTTTAATCGGATACTGATAATATCCGTTTAAAACGGATGCAGACTATTCCTGTTTGAACGGAGTATATTACTTAAGTCGACCTCAATTACTATTGAAAACAAATGACCATTTCAACACATAAATATATAATTGACAGGTTGCTAATTAGCAAAAGTTTACACATTGCTGTTTAAAATCCGGCAGGTGGCTGTTTCTAATTAACACAAGTCTACATGTTGACTAATGAACACAAGTCGACATATTATTGTTTCAATTATGACAGGGTGTTGTTTCTAATTAACCCAAGTGGACAGGTTGACTAACTAACACAAGTCTAGACATGTATTTGTTTCTAATCATTTAATACTCCACACAATATTCTAAAGATTTAGTAAAAATCGAAGATATGCGAAATGTGTCAAAATAGAATATATTACTTAAGTTAAGTCGACCTCAACTACTATTGAAAACAAATACTTGATAATCTTATGTTAAGCAACTCTTTATAAGTCCTTTGTACACATTGCATATGCGTATGCAGTTCGGAATTGGACAACGTCATCTTCACCAAATCCTTGTAGTATTGAAGGATTCAAATTTTGAACACCAAGCTCAAGAAAACTTCAATGCAAATAAACCACAGTCTGAATTTGTCTGTTGTGGCACTTAAGGCCGTTCAACTCTCCATTCTGCGGAAATATCTAATGATCCCCAGGAATCCCTGTTATGTAGGTTGACGCGTAATTGCAAATCACTGGAATCATTTTGAGCATGTGTGTTAGTCTTGTGTTTGATCACTGCTCCTTGTATATCGTTGGAGGGATCAGAGGCAAACACAACCAAACACTTTGTTTCAAATTCAGCTCTTATGGCCACCTAATGATTGGTTATGTTTTGAATCCAATAAACACTGTGAATGTCTTTTCACGCCTTAGCGTATGGGAACTAAACAGAAGTGCCCTCAACGATGTCCCTTATGTCGTCGCCTAGCAATGGAAATGATTTAAGAGTAGCATTGTTCTTAAATACGGAGTAACATTTGGAAGCACTCTCGGAGGACGGAAAATTTGTTATCTCTCTTGTTATACATTTGCATCAGATAGCATGTAATTTCTTCCATGTGCTGTGAATGAAATAAAAAGGTAATATGTTACTCTATTTACAAATATGTTAACGAATAGTAGTAATATATACTTGAATTACCGAGGTCTCCAACCAGCCTCGAGCCCTGATCAATGCATTTCACCACTTCTTTAAAATCCCATAGGACTCTGCTCTCTTGGCCTTCATACATTGTATTTCTCTCCCATAAGAAATTGCCGAATGCATGAAATTATGGAAGGCCTCAAGTTATTGGCTAGAAGGGTTGCTTTGTTTGTTGAGGTGCGCTTGTTCCACTTACTCCAGCTTGTTAAGCCTTGAATCATTTGTCCTCTTTCTCTTTTTATAAACATGGCCAGGCCAGTGTAGGGGGTCTTCAATATAATACTTCGTTTCTTCTCCCGGCGCCCTCAACCCAAATCCTGGATGTTAAAAGTAAGATTCCGAGGATAAATAAATTCAATAAAACTTAACCTATTACATACCTCTACAACAACAACTTCACGCTCATCTATCAGTTCTCTGAAGTCTTCATCACTGAACTCAGTGTTCTACTCATAATATTTAAGGGATACATATTAATTAAGAATGCTCATAATAAATAATATTAAAATATGATCTTATTACCTCATCAACATTGTCTAAAGTTTATTTGCGGTACTCCACATCATTATGGACAATTTTATTACTCATTTCCATTATCTCATCCTCCCTCTCAAAACATTTTTCGGCTTCCTGATCATTGGAACATGATGCTTAACAAAAAGGTTTTAAAAAAAATCGACAAATACAAGTCGACCTTTTATTCAGTGGACTAGCACCTATTTTTTCTTCCTCTAAAACTTCCTGATAAATAGAAACAACATCAAAATAACTCGGACTAATATCGACAAAGGTCAACCTTTTTGTTAGTCGACTAAACATGTTTTAGTCGACCATCCTAATTATTCATTGACTATGTTTAGTGAATGAATTGGAGATAAAATAACTAGTTTATTATCAAATTTCTGACCTAGAGATTAGATTTCCTTGAGTGGACTTTGGGGTTTCGATGTGTTGTGTCGATGTCTTTTCTACATGATTCCCATCGCTTTCAATATTGGAATACGACATAGAAGCATTCTTCGTCCTCATTGTAGAAATCAAACTATTTTTGAGATCTATGACTTTAGGTGGAGCGTGTTTCTTTCAACTTTTGGAGATGTCGAAGAGTTGGGAGAGAGATTGAAAACTCAAAGGTCGCACGATGAAGAAAGATATGTTTTGGGAGGATTTTTGTGTAAACTCTTCCGACGTCATTTCATCATTCTTGATTTTTTTAATTTAAACTTGAAACAGCGTGTACACTCCGTTAAATGGCCTTGTTTTTCGTTTTTTAAGAAGCACGCCTCTTTTACATGCTTGGACATTTCCGCCAATTCCCCATTACCAGGTAGTGCACCAAATACGAAACGTTTCTAGGGAATTTTGATAAAAACTTCCCAAATTTTCCACTGCCTACTGTTTTTTTATTTACTTTAAGTTGATACATTTGGTTAAAAATATTTCTTGTCATTTGGTTTGAGATCATGAACATTTGATTTAGATTTGTGACATTTTTCATTTCATTTGAAATTTTTTCTTGAAAATTTTGTTGAACACTTGACATATGTGAAATTCTTTTTTTGACAATATTGTTGTTGTTGATTATGCAACTTATTAGAATTAATCTAATTCCTTTACTTTGTGTAATACTTTGAATTGTGATGTGTTACTTGAAGTGTTCATTTTGTGATTTTTTTGTAAGTGTGAGCAAAAGAAAAACCAAGCTTGATATCATAATGGACCGTAATGATACAAAAGTGCTTATCATGTTTTGAACGAGATTAATTTTTTTCTCTAAACAAACTAGAAATGATTTTAAACATGCCGAGATTGAGATACAAAAATTTAAAATTGATTGTCACAAAATTTAAAATTGATTGTCACTGATGGAATGGTTTGAGGTTTACTTCAAAATATCCCATGCAAAATTGTGAATTCGGAATAACATTCTTTTACTCAAATAATATACTACCTCCGTCCCATTTTATAATGCATGTTTCGGTTTACGATGCTTGACTGAAATTATTTTCAAACCATTTTATATGACAAATGGTATAGAATTGAAAAATAAAAATTACATATTAAAAAACTACACCAAAAGATCTACAAAACTAGTAGTAAAAATAATATTTTATTTTATCAAATTGCTAACGAAAATAGAGAAAGAAAATGAATGAAGTTTGACCCTGTGAATAGTAAACAGGCATTATAATTTGGGACGGAGGGAGTATAAAACAAATTTAATAAAATTATTTTTGCATCAATATCTAATATCAATTTTATTTAATTTATGGCTAAAGCTCATCAATTTAAAGTGCAAAAGGTCAAAACTAGACATAATCAAGAATGAAAGAAATACAATAGATTTTATGGTTTGATTTAATAACTCGACAACTTATATGATTTGTAGTTAGATATTTTTGATTAAATTTACTTTATTTTTAATGATTTATTATGATTTGATACTTCTAGTTTATCTCTTCAATGTACTCTCCGAACCCGCCTTTGAATATTTGTTCACTTTTAAATTTTTCGATCAAAACATGTAAAATTTGACATAAAATTAGATAAAAATAATATTAGATAATGATATAGAACAATGTAATTAGATTTATTACATATAGAATGTTTTCAAAACATTATTTTTCTAATTAATATATAATATATGTGTGTCTACATATATAATTGGATTAATACTTAAGGATAGAATGAAGTATCATTCATTAATATAGAACATATTAGAAATATATTTTGTTCAATCATTTAGTAAGACTATAGTGAAAAAATGAAAATATTACAGAATAAAAAAATCATTTTCATCCGGTGCGTGACACTGGTTCAAGCAATGAAATGAAAAAAATTGAGATTTTATTTAGACGGAGGAGGGAGCTAGTATAATGAAAGGGAAAAATTTTATAATTAATATAATTAATGGAAGGGAAAGATTTCATAATTAATAGGGAGTATAATTAAACGGCACTTACAAATGATTGAAAAATACACATACATTTCAAACGCCGTAAAACATCAGATTTGAGTTTTTTTAATTTCAAATAAAGCATATAACACAATCCAAATAGCTCGGCACTCAAATGAATGAAAATACATACGGAGTATTTCAATTAATATAGGGAGTATTTCAAGGTTCGAGCCCCAGCAAAGACAGCAGCATTGGCTCTTTATGCGTCATTAGTTTGAGAATAGTATGAACAGATACTACCTTGTAATATAGTCAATAGCATTCAAAAAAAAAATTAATATACTTGGTCTATTGAGCAGGCTAATTTTGGGTAGACTATATACTCCCCCTCCACCTCCTCATCGTCCTTGCGCTCCTCCTTCACCACCTCCTCATCCTCCTCCTCCTCCACCTCCTCCTCCTCCTCCCCCACCTCCTCCTCCTCCTCCTCCTCGCGATGCATGTTCCAGTTGTCCATGTTACCAGCCTTTGATCTCTCTCGCCCACTACGAATATGATGTTTCTTTGACACAAGGAAGTGGTGAACCCAAGTATATGTATGTATGTGTGTGTTATATACACACACACACACATACACAACATACACAACATAAAAAATAAATTGATAAACTATGAAGCATTAGTCTAGCTGGCAGTACGTCCCACAAGAAATATTTGCACTAAATAGCACTAAAACTTAAGTCATTTTCCTAAATAGCACTTAAACTGTTTTATTCCTTAAATAGCACTTAATAATGTCAATAATGTCCATTGATAGTGAATATTTGTTTGAATAATGACTAATGCATAATGACTAAAAGTGCTACATTGGAAGAAAAACACATGTAGTGCTATTTAGGAAAAGTCATTATGTTTTAATGCTATATAAGTAAATTCCTCCGTCCCACAAAGTCTTAAATAAGTTACCGAGATTTCAGGCCGGACTACTAATTCTAAATACACTTTTGACAAATGTTTTTACTTTTATTATAAAGAAATCGCATTTTGACAATAGTCTTATTTCCTCTAAGAGCATTCACAATACCGCCCGTCCAATTTTCTTCAGTTTCTTCCAAATTTTTTGAGTTTTTTCCACTTCTTCTAGTTTTTTCCAATTCCTTCCCATTTTTCTAACTCGTTCCAGTTTGTCTTTCCAGTTTCTTCTAACTTCTTCCTACAGAGACTTAAAAATAATTATTTAGGTTTTTTATTATTATTATTATTATTATTATTATTTTCTCAATAATAAAAAATCGATTTGCTCTCAAAATTTATTACAACATATAATTTATTATTTTCTCAATAATAAAAAATCGATTTGAAAACTACATTTATTGCATAAAGATTATCCATTTGACTTTTATAAAATAAAAAAATCAAAAAAAGTGTTTTAATATTATTGAGACACAAAAAAATAGTGATTTTTTATGGGAATGAACCGTCGCCTTTTATTATGCCCATTTTTCTTTTTCCTTCATTACTTTAGAATAATAATTTGTCCTAATTAAAAAAGGAATATGATGTTAAATATGTAACTTCGTGGGGCGCAGCGGAAATCACCAATTAAGAGTTATGCAAACAAATCAATCAACTATGCTGTAGAGAAGATACTGCAGCACTGTCACAGTAACAGATAACAGACAGTGTGCTATAACACTTCTCTGTCACAAACACACACAGAAGCAGATGATGCAGAGGGCATTATAGCGCCTAGGGCAGAATGCTGTAATTATTAAATGCATAAAAAATAACACCAAATATGTTTACGCAGTTCGGAGAACTCTCCTAGTCTGCGGGGCCCACGTCCGTGTAATAGCCCTCCACTAAATCACTAGATGCAAGTTACACCGGTACATAACAACATGATGAGACACACTTCTCCGAATTGTTATGACAAAACTTCTAATCTAGGATTTCTAACTCGTACCATGTACAAATCCGCTTCGGCTATCACATCTCCACCGAGATCACGAGGACAAACGTGTTGGCAGCCCTCTCCTTAAGCTCTGGTTCATCTCCTGGACGTCACAATCTGTTTGGCGTTGAAGATTTTCTCCTTCATGTAGATCGTAACCTTCTTCACGCATGGGAAGCTCCGGGACGCGACGGGAATGCTCTACAGTAGCATATATTCTTTGTTTTCCCTCTCGATCGCTCCAAGTAATTCCCAGGGACCTGCTGTGTTTTTATAGGCTTCTCTTAACACAATCGTAGTAGGAATAGGTTAGTAGAAGTTAGCTTCAACTCAACTTCCTTAATCTTGATCCATAAGTAGCCTAAAGAGTTAGGATTCCTTAACAAGTACAGCTGGAGTTGTTATCATGTAATCACAATCCCAATAGGTCTCTAATTCAGATTGCAGCTTAAAATCCCGTGCTCAGACCTCTAATCCCGAACAGTGTATTGCAGTATCATGCTGTAGCATCTTCTGTGTCAACCTCGAAAACTACAGCAATTCTAGAAGTCTAAATAAAATAAACCTCTCCTAACAAATAGAGGTGTCTACATAGTAAAATATCTAACAAATATGTGCTTCTACTTTGCCAAAAGATTAGCCAACACCATGGAACTAACAAAATATGGCATATATCTTATTCTTATTATTTTGAAGATCAGATCCTGTTTCCTTATTTACCTAGATTTTACCTTATCACATGTTTACCTTATCACATGTATGTATAAATACTCCTACCTATGATGAATAATGTACCAAGTTTACAACACGTTATTAGCATGATAGTCCAACCTTAATTTTTTGTTTTTTCGATCGATTAAAAATAGAGCAGAGACACAATTTCCACCTATGTAATTTCTTCATCTTCTTCAACCGAAAAAGGAACCGAGCAAACGCTGGAAAAGGAATGGAGCAGAGACGCAGTAACTTCTTCATCTTCTTAGTTCTTTTTGTTGGAAATTTTTAGATAAATTGGACATTTTCGGACATAATTTTGGTAGGGTCCACAAAATTATTTTCTGAAATAATTATGGACGTTTAATCTCGTAAGTAAGACGAATATCTTGACATATTACACGCCATAAACGGTGCTCGGGTGAATGAGAAATTAATTCTCAAAGTTGAACATGAAGGAAGAGTAAAAACCCTTGTCCCACACCGGATTTTGAACCTTTCATATTCTCATATTTAAGCTTAGGCATTTAATTAAGCTTATTAAAGGAACAAGAAGAGCACTCCTCGCGCGACGCCGCCGTCCGTCCGGCTCGGCGCGCGTGCGTCGCGTTCGCGTTTGCGGCAGGGCGGGGCTAGCTTTTTACGAAGTGATGACCGTTTAAAGCATGCATGCATGGAGGTGAAGGGTTGGCCTGAGGGCTGAGACTCCTCGGTAACTCCGTCCAGTCCAATTGAGGAGCCAATTCCTCTCCTATAAAAGGAGGGCTTGGCTGCAGGGATGGATACACTTGGAAAAACCCTCTCTGCCCACGTTTGCCAGTGCGGGAGGCGGGCAATACTACCTTAAGGAAAGCTCCGGCGACTCCGCTTTCCTTACCTATATTTCCAGAAACTGCTCGGGTAACCTGCTGCTCGTGTTCTTCCTCTGCCCGTTGGTGTTCCAGTTCTGTCCGTTCGTGCTCTTCCCGCTACTCGCTCTCGTTCGAGCTTCCCGAAGTTTCAATCTTCTTATTTTTATTCTTAATTGTAAAATCCGAATGATTTATAAGTTCGGATTATTATTACTTTTATTTTTCCCCGCTGTAATATTGATCAGTTTTGCCAGGAAGCAAAGCAATCGCCGAATTCCAGATCTTCTTCTCCTTCATAAACTTTTGATCCTTACTCCAGGTATTCCAAAATTTATCAGATCCCAACCTTTTAACCTCAAGTATGGTATGGCCTACATATATACTCCATATCATATTATACTCTGTGATTTTTTTTGCGATATTGCCAATCATATTTGTATAAGCATAATACGGAGTATGTGTTTTCGCCAATCATATTGCCAATCAACCGATAATGCTCCGAATTCTTATAAGTATAATACTTCATCCATTTCTTAAAATTCTTCCTCTTTCATTTTTACCCCTACTTTTTCATACCCTACTTATCACATCATACTTTTTCACTAATAACTAAACTATCACATCTTACTTTTACTCATCACATCAGGGACAGCCGGCCCAACTGGCCCAAACCGAGCGATGGGCAGCTGCCTCATGGGCCTGGGTTTGGGGGTTTGGGTCGTCGGGTTGGTCCGGTGGGTTGCCGGGGCTGATGCTGCCAAGGTGAAAAGCCTTGGGGGGGATCCCCCTCTTCAGCCGCCCTGCTGCCGACCTCCACCAAAGCATCTGCTGCCTTGCAGCTGTCGCTGCTGCTGTTGAGATCCATAAAAGCCGCCACCGGTGGAGAGTGAAAAGGGCTGCGACTCGTACGCCCTAGCGGCTAGAAGAGTCGTGCTAGAGTCGCCGGCGGTTGATGGGCTGCGCTGCTGGTCCAAGAGAAACAGGGCTGACCGGGCCTCCACAAACGTCGGGGGGCTTCTGAAATTGCAGAAAAGATGTCCGGATTTGGAGATCTTCTAGGAGATTGGAGGAGTTGGAGGACAAGTTGATTGTCGGTCACGAGTGCATCAGCGTAATCCAAATAATCGGCTCCGGAAGAGCATGCATCATATTACCTTCAGGTACCAAATTAATCATA
Organism: Cuscuta australis; assembly: GCA_003260385.1. Lineage (NCBI taxonomy): Eukaryota > Viridiplantae > Streptophyta > Magnoliopsida > Solanales > Convolvulaceae > Cuscuta > Cuscuta australis. The sequence continues at coordinate 1,777,995 of NQVE01000200.1, read as the reverse complement.
AATGATGCACTATACTCAAGTAAATCTTGAAAGGACTTACTTCGTTTCAAAAATATTAATCAAAATGGTTACCACCTCAAAACCACATCTTAAAATAGTAGAGAATACCTACAAATTATTTCCAATGAAGATATTTTAGAAAAACTAGAAGCTTTATCCTCTTATTATATTGTACCAATATAATCATATTAAGTCATATATGGCAAGTAACTAGAAGTTACTAGATAAAGACACATTTACCATATGGCATGATCAACTAGGTCACCCTAGCAGTACAATGATGAGACGCATAATAAAAAATGCGAATGGGCACCCTCTCAAAAATCTAAAAATGCAATCCGAATTCAACGTACTCCATTGTCTCTCTCTCGAAAGGACTGTTGGTATTGGAGGGCGGAAGCACATGGAAATTACACAGTGAAGAGTGCTTACAGGAGGCTATGCGGGGAAGCATCGCAGTTAGAGAGTTTCGGCCAGTGGAATATACTTTGGGGACTGCCCATCATACCCAAGGTAAAAAATTGTGTGTGGAGGTGCTTAAGGGGTGTTTTACCTGCGGCGGTAGCTCTTAGAGCCAAGGGGGTTGCTATTGAGCCTAACTTCCGCATCTGTGGGGCACCAGAAGAATCAGTGGAGCATGTTTTCCTTTTCTGCCCTTTTGCTCAGGCTACTTGGAGACTCCTACACAGAGAGATCGACACAGGTATGCACGAGAACTTTAATAATTGCTTGGCGGCTGTTTTTGGATCGGCGTCGGTTGTCAGTGGGGCAGTGATGGCTGCGGGTATTTGGGCTATCTGGAAAGCCCGAAATCAGGCCTGCGGGGAACTCAAGGTGGTCAGACCGGAGGTTGCTGCTGATTGGGCACGAGAAGTATGCGTGGCTAGGACAAGTCGTGACGTACATGGTGGCACGATGGTGACGTCGGAGGGGTCGGGGCTTCAGCAGTTGAACCGGCCGGATCTCCTGCGTTGCTTTGTTGATGCGGCCATGTTTGAACAGGATGTTTCTACATCAGTGGCAGAAGCCCTTCTTGATGGGGCAGGCACGTTCATCGGGGGCTTCAACAAGCTTGTCACATGTCCCTTTGTACCAAGGTATGTAGAAACTTTAGCTATTAAGGAAGCTCTATCTTGGCTCAAGGAGAAGAACATCCATGATGTCGCTGTTTTTTCTAACTGTGTTCAAGCGGTCCATGCTCTAAAGAATGACGTGGTAGAAGCTCGGTCATATCTGAACGCTGTGGAGGATGATTGCAAAAAACTCACTTATTTCTTTAACTATGTTAATTTTTTTCACAATTCTAGACAGTCAAATATGATTGCACACACCCTTGCTAGATTGGCTGTTAATGAGTGCTATGAATGACATTCTATTCCCCCTAATGATGTATTGCATTTACTTTGATGAATGAAAGTGTTTGAGTTTCAAACAATGGCCGACCGTAAGATCCAGTTTCAACTTTCAAGTGTGAGCGCAATATCGTTAAAAAAAGTGTCATTGAATTAGTCCGAATGCCTGATACCATGGATATTCCCGTTGTTTCCAAAAAGGATGCTAAAACCTATTTAATTTTTAAAACTTATTTGTAACGTTTTCATAGTTTCTAAATAGAGCACAGACATCCTCTCACCTATTTTCAGAACTAAAATAACATTTATGTCATGTCTTTTGCTCTATCTTGATTTTACAATTTTTTATTTTTCTTTATTATAAAAATAAGTAAAATAAAATACACGCTCTCCATCTCAAATTAAAAAATTTCATTTATGTGTTTTTGAAAAAAAAGTTTTTTTTGGAGAATGTTACAAAAGAAAATGAAATATAGAAAAATGAAATAAAATATATGTTATCTAATTTTTTTTATCTTATTTATTTTAATTTTACATACAATAAAACAATATATTTATTTTTTATTTTTCATTTTCTTTTGTAACATTTTCTTTAAAAAATTATTTTTTAAAAAAATAATTAAATGAAAATTTTTAATTTGAGATAGAGAGAGTTTTTTTTTGGTAAAAGAAAAGAAAATAGTGAAACTTGAAAATAGAGAAAAAGAAAGGGCATTAATGTCTTTTTATCTCTAAAAATAGGTAAGAGGGAGCGTCTTTGCACTATTTAAAAACCCACGAGAATTTTACAAATAACTTTTCAAAATAGAGAAAGTTTTGGCGCCTCTATTGTAAGTGAAATTTGCACTGAATAGGACTAAAACATAAGTCATTTTCCAATGTAGGACTTAAACTTTTTTATTCCCTAAATAAGACTTATTAATAACTAGTGAAAAGAATAATGTCCAAGTGATACTGGACATTTAGTTGAATAATGACTAATAGATAATGACCAATGGTCTTACATTGGAAAATAAAAACACATGGTCTTATATTGAGAAAATCATTATGTTTTAGTCTTATTTAGGTAAATTATCCATTTTATAAACCACGGTGTGCACCCATGCTATTAGCCCTTACTCCGAAAATCATTTTTTATTTAAGTATGTGTGTGTGTGTGTTCTAGTGAAAAATATAAACTTATGAAAGAAGAGTAATGTATCATAGAGTCACAAACAAAATACTAACAAAATGCATAAATTTATCATGTCTGTATTTAAGTGTTCATGTGTTAATTTTGAGACCATTATTTAAAATTATTACTTTAGGTATTGAATAGGTTTGTGCATTTTTGAATGTTTGGTTTGTGACTCTAACTTTACCCATGAAAGAAATGAAAATAAATATAATAACGGAGGGGAACATGGGAGGTGTGCATGAACACTGTACGTGTGCACTGTGGTAATGTGGCATTGTACGTGTGCATTTTACGTAATGTATATGGTCATTATTGATAATGTAAATGCATTTTAACTGCTATTTCGAAAATAAAAATATGAAACTCTTATTTTGGTATATTTTCAAAGTTTTACTCTTGTTTTAGTCTGTTTCCCGTACGTCTTTCATAAAATTGATTGTTCTAACTCCTCTAACCACCCTCCAAACCCCTCACATATGTCATCGCCGCCCTAAATCTTCTTCTTCCCTGGCCCCTACGTTGCTGTCCTTTGTCAATTTATCATGGCGACCCTTCTAATCGGAAACAGCAACGTAGGGGCCAGGGAAGATTGGGAATCGATTCTCTTTATAAGTTTGTTTTGTACACACTTATCTTCTCTATATTTGATGTGTTATTGTCTAATTTTGGATTAAACAAATCAATTTTTCAATGGTTTTTATAAGTTTTTATTTATAATTGTAAAAATGCACAAAAGTTATGTCTTATTGTAAAAAATATAAAAATTAGGTCAAAAGTGATACAAAAGTATGAAACATTATGCAAATGGAATGCAATGGAGTAAAAGGGCAAAAGATGGTGAAAATCCGTGAAGTGAAAATTGTATATTCAATTATGGCGATGCACCTCGTCAAAAGATTTGAGGTCAAATGGATTGAAAAAATACCAAAAGAGAAATTGTTTGAAGAGAAAAAGTAAAAAAAATTGATTGAATTCAAAATTAATTCGTTTAACCCAAATTGGTTTGGAATTTTAAGTGAGCACAGACGGAAATGTTGTTCTAAATAAAATTTTAAGCACATTAGTATTTTTTAAAAAAAAAATTAGACCAGGTCAAAATCCTGCAAACCAAGTGTTGCCATGTGCGCGACCTGGCTGGCCGGTCAACTGTGGCAGCAGCAAGTGGGCTGGCCAAATGTCAGCCGTCATCACCACGAAAGCCAAAAAAATAAAATAAAAATAAAAATAAATAAAGAAAGAAAGAAGACAAGAAATTTGGGTGAGAATCTCTTCTCCATTTATTTTGTCACCGCCAGCAGCACTCATGGTCCAAGCAGGCACCTGGACCTCAGGCGGGCACCTCCCAGATGCTTGGAACGAAATTTTGTGCTATAAAAGGAGGCCCCTCCATTCATCATCTTCTCTCTAGATCTTAAAGGCTCCCCAAACTCCATTGCCTGCTATTTTATCAGTTATATTTGAATTTTTAGTTTAGTTTTATTCTGGTTGTCTCATGGCGGCTCCGACTTTGCTCTCTGTTGTAAGTTTTAATACTTGCAATTTTATTAAAATATTTACACTTCGATGCACTGTTAATATTTAGTATGGGTTAGGACATAGATCAAGGATGCACCGTATGTTTATTTAATAGCTGAAATAATTATTTTAGTATTATTTTTATTGTTAAAGTAATTAGTTTTGTCAGGAAAAATCAATTAATTAATAGAAATTAGTTCTTTTGCCTTGTCTATGAGGATATAAACTTAATTAAGTTAAATTTTTTAGAAAACATTAATAATACCTTGAGAGAGGATAATTTAATGAAATATTTGTGACAAAAATATGATTATTCCAATTATTAATTAATTTGTGAAAACAATAGTTAATCAAGATGATACCTTAATCCAAAGTCTAGTCTTATACCGGCATTATTTTTTTTTTCTCAAAAGCACCCAGTAGTTTAGTTTATTTTTATTTTCAAATCAAATCGAGCAGATTTCTAGACTTGTCGAAACCTTCGCCTAGTTAGAAAAATTAGCCAATTTCCTTTGTCCACTCCTCGAGAGACACGGCACTCGAAGAAAACTGATCCTTCATTGGGAAAATTGACTACTGCTTGAAACGCAACCAGTAAATGAATAGTGCAGAAAATAAAAGAACATTTTATTAAAAGTTGTAAAAATAAACTTACAACTGAGAGCAGAATATATTGCTCATACTTAATTTGAAGTATTCACTACGGAACAACCGACAAACTGTTTTACAAAGGCTTTGGCTTCTGCTCCGTTTTCTCATTTGCTATCCATGTTGGGCACACAGAATCCGTATATTCCAGCTTGAGGGTGGTATTGGCGTGACAAATACAAAAGGGAAAAGGAGAAACTTTATGAGGTTTCCTTATTTAATGTAATTCTATATTATGTTAGAAATAGAATTATGGTGGGTGTAGAATTATGGTAGTTTACTTATTTTCTTTGTTCCTCTTCCTATATAAAGGAAATTAAACCCTTGTATTCTACAAGCTAGACCTGACAAAAAATGACTCGACCTTTTTTTGACCCGAAACCCAACCTGAAAATAATGGGTTTCAAACAAAGGTTTTGATGACCGAACTCGAAGTTGTCCAAACCCGAAATGACCCGCTAAAAATGGGTCAAACTCGACCGAACCCGACCTGACTGACTCGTTAAAGTAAGAATTTTTCAAAATCATACACTTTAGTACTCGTTTTTTGTGTATAAATTCATATTTTCAGACAAAATTTTAATGATATTGCATAATTATCTTATTTTTTTCCAAAACTTTTGAATTCTTTATATTGATTTATATAGCTAAAAATTACTTCAGAGTTTAAAATAAAATAATTTAATAGATTTAATACATTTTTTATGATATTTTAAATTTATTTAATAGAAAATGTAAGTGTTAATGTGAATTTAAAACTTTTAAAAACCAAAGTCATAACCCGTTGGGTCGACCCGAACCCGACGACACAGGGTTATGAACATACAGTTCTCAACCCGAATTGACTCGAACCCGAAATAACCCGAACTTGAAGTGACCAAACCCAAATCCGACCTGACCGACCGATTTGCCAGCTCTACTACAAGCCAATATGACGCAAGTATGGCTTGATATTCGGTCCAAGGAAATAATCGGGCTGCACTCAAGTTCAGCCATGATTAGCCCTTTCAAATTTGAAACGGGCCGCTGGCAGTTATTTAAGACGACCCGAACACAAAAACCATGAGTTCAGAAATGCTATTCTGAGATCATATTAAACGCACTAGCATGGACACACACTTTGCGTGTCAGTGCCCAAACTTATTGTGTAATCTACAAATTTTTTTTGATATATCATAAGCGTAGTATTTCATCAAAAGGATAGGGATAAGTTTACAAAATTTGAAGTGATCACTTACACTTCATGTATGGTATGTGGCTAACATATGAGTTCTAACATAGGGAATGTTTTTACAAAAATTGAAGTGACAGGGTGCATTTCATTTATGATATGTAGCAAAGTTACATATTGATTCCTACTTTGTTGGGATACATATGCTTTACAAGAACGGTAGGAATACACATATAGGTCAAAAAAGTTTCCAACATCTAGAAACATTTGCTAAGCCTTTTTTTGTGGACGTCTTCTTCAACCTTCAGCTTTCTCTTTAAAGTTGATGTGCTTGTTTTCTTTGAGGCTTAGCAGTGAGTACATGTTTGATGTCTGTGTTTCATAACTGCTTGATGTTTGTTTAATGGCAGCAATGACCGTCACTGATTGAAGGGCCCTGTTCAGATTCAGAGTATTGATTGTGTCCAGTGTCGTATTCCACTCGAGCGTCTTTAATATTTTCTGGAGCTCCTTGGTGAAGAGGGTGACCTATATAGCATCTCTACTGTCACTTATCTCAGCCGCCACTCTGAATCTGCTAAGATTTGCAGGGAGAATGTGTGTACATAAGATATAAATTAAAGTATTTGTGAAGTTCGTATGGCAGAAACATTTGATAGGAACTTAAAAGATGGTGATTAAAGAAATGTGTATAAAACCTGATTTGCTGTGTGTATGAGGTCTGAAATGCTTGTTTTTTTCAATCTCTTCTGGACTCACGAAAACAGAAAGAGGATCTTCAAATATTTTTGTTTCCAATGCATGCTCTATTGTGACAGCATTTGAACGTTTCTTGGATGGCATATTTTTAAATTTAATAAGATGTCAGAATAGTTAAAGATACATACCATTCTTCTAGAGATGCCGTAAGAGATATGGTTGGGTTGAGTTCGATTGATGAATCGTGACGTGTTGTTAATGAGAGTCTTGCTTGTTTGTGTATGTTTACCTTGGAAGGAAGTTGCCAGTATCTTCTTTGCTAGTATTGTTGGATAGAACCTGATTCGAGTGCCTTTTCGATTTTCCTGCCCTGAATCAAAGTTATTGGTTTGCATCTGCATGAGTAGAACATTGTCAATGGTGTGTAAGAGTGTAACGTATGTAGGTACATGTTTAGGTTTGTACAGATATGTAAAAGAGGCAGAGACTTTCATTTGGGATGTTTTTTTATGTTAAAGTTAAAAAATATGACCCTTACTGGTGATGTTTTGTTGGATAACTAAATTTGAAAATTGTTCTTATCTCACACAAACTGACACTCCAAGTCAATCCCACACCACCCTCCCTTTATTTTGGTGACAATTCATAGTAATAAACTTGATAATAGATTATCACTCACGCTCTATTCGGTTTTTAAAGTATATTATAATGTGTGTACTTCAAAGTCTAGACATGTAGCTAGATTTCAGGGTTTTTTTAACCTAAATAAAATTTAGAATGTAGACGCATGTGCATGGAGTGGGAATGGACTTTTTTTTAGTATAAAAAGGTATGCGTATACGAAGAATTCTAGGAAATCCAAAAATTGGAAGGAACTAAAAATAGAACACAAAAGTCAGAATGTATAATAGCTCTGATTTAGGTATTAGATAAACAGTTCACGGTTTTGATGGTAATCCAGTATTTGTGATTAAGTGGCAGTACATACAAAGTTATTTATATTTGAAAAATATGCCATGATTTGAGGAAGAGTGTGCATTTCTAACAATGCATGGGTTAAAAGGCTATCGTCGTGGCAAAAGCAACTCATTTTGACCTAAATAAAATCTGCATGCTTAATAAAATCTGCATACTACTGCACCAGTCTTGGGTTTCCCTTATTTTGCTAAAACATTTGTGGGGGAAACTCATGGTTCTACTTATGGGATTGGAGTTGCTCTTGTGCAGGTTCCTAAGTTCTATGGTCCCTTTCAAATATTGGCTAAGGTGGGACAAGTGGTCTAGAGACTGCCATTACTTCAAGAAGCTAAGCTCAAATTCATCATACATTCCATGTATCTCAATTGAAAGAGTTCCCTGAATTTTTCATTACATAATCATATGATTGCATGCATATATCAATAGATTCTTGAGTTTCAGAGTGGCAGCTTCCTCACACCGCTTAAGGCCAGTTGTTCCTTCCATTTTATAACCAGAAAATGCAGAGAAAAGAAAGGGAAATAAAAAACATACTTTGTAGGAAACGAGAAAAGAAGGAAGAATTCATCACTTATACCAAGATGAATGCTTGAGGCTAGGAATCCACTCACTATGTTTGGCATATACAGACACATACCTTAAGCACAATTGTAAGTGCTATAAAGTCTAAAAAAAGGTATGGTTATACGACGAATTCTATTACTAAACCTTGGTTATTTGGGAAAATTTTAGTCCTAATGTGATTTACCAAAAAATCCGTAGTCCCCAAAGAAATTGGCGCTAACCCTATTTTGCCACCCACTGCAACTACACCGTTCCAACTTAAATCAGTGTTTGCTCAATGGATACAAAAAATCCATACTTTTAGCAGTATGCAGAACAGCACTGCCTATGACTCCACTAGGCCTAAAACTACATTTTCAGACTTCTTGACAAACTTATTATGAATAAAGTGTGGAAATAGTGTTAGAGAAGTCAGAATACATGTTAGAGAAGTCAGAATACAGAAGTCGAAATTTATAGCTATCAGATAAACAAATTTTGCTGAAAAATTATTATTAGGGAATATGCAGAAAACCCCAAGTGAGCAGATGATGTGCAGAAAATTATGAGCCACAGTTTACAATGATCCATTAACAAGGAGTGCAGAAACAAACCATTCTGATTTGAGCTAACATACCAATTACCAACCATATGTTATATATGCAATCACATAACCAAAGAACAAATAGATGTCACTTACACATATAAAAATAAGTCTATGAATTCAGTTTGTATCTGTATGTGAAAGTTTGTTCCAAATAAGGACTTAAACCATGGATGACAGACATAAGACAAGCATATACAAAGTTTAAAGTAATAAAGTAAATAACACAGTAATTGAAGTAGAAAGTAATTTGCTTGCCTTATGCTTTGATTAAAACATATACAAAGTTTTTATTGGTTGGGTGGATTTATTTTTAATCAAAGTTGATGTCATTCCAAGTGACTTTTAATCAATTTTTTATTCCAGGTGGACTAATAAATTACAAAGCTTGGGTGGACTTATTTTTAATCAAAGCTTGGGTGGACTTTGTATTAATAGAGTAAATAACACAGTAATCGGCTCATTTAGTCTATTTAGTCATAAAAGTCAGTAGATCCGTTAGAAAGTAGACGGGAAAAAACGGAAAAAAAAACGAGTCTAACCCCCTTAGACGCTTATATTATTTAGGAGATATATTGTTACATTATTTCTTTTCAAAATCTCTGCAGGCATTGCCACGGTTTTCAACACATATTGAACACATTTCGCAGATTAAGATACATATGACAATAATGGCTCAAGAATTCCCAGTCCAGCACAAAACAAACAGTAAATGCGATTCCAAAACTTCACATTGCCCACCAAAAAGAAAATATGGTCACCCCTTGCAAGCAAACAAACAAACGCGGTCATTTTTCGTTTTACAAGTGTGAGTCTAAGTAATTAAGGGCCTCGTCGAATCCACTGCATTATATCATTGCGTATGATGCTGCCATTGCAGGAGAAGCTTCCAAGACTGGCTTTGGTGGAATCAGCAGGCTGCCGGTAAATACTGAGCTGCCTGAATTGGTGGTGGATGCTAGTAGCAGTGGTAGTTGCCGCCACCCCCGGCCTCATCATCATTGCAACACTAGGAAACGTTTTAGGCAACAACAAATTCCTTGATGAAGAAGAAGATGATGATGATAATGAGGTAAACAGATGCCTGCTGGGACCCTTATCCTGGTGGTTAAGGGGGTCATACTTCCGGAACCCATCGGGCTTCTTATCAGTGATTTTGGTGTTTTGGCTGCCGCCACCGATACAAGGAGGGGGGTGTTGTCCTCGGATATTTGCGGTTGGCTTTGCTTTATCAAGCCATCTAAGGATCCAGTTTCCCAGGTTTCTCCCGGCTTCAAGATCTCTCTCTTGTATTTTCCTATGGACCTTCAGTGCCACATCAAACACACCCCTTGTTCGCCTGCAATACAATCAGAGCTAGCTGACATAACGAAAAGCAATCCAAATGGTTCCACCATACAAAAATGACAAGGTTTCTTGATCCATTTGAGAAAATTACTGCATTGCGCAAAATTGCATGGTAACTTGCACAGAAATATAGAAGACTTGAAATATTAGACTACCCAGGGTTGAAGAATTCTGAAATTGAATAAAAATTAATAAAGGAAGAGAGAGATTGAAATTGGGAGAGCTCCAATGAGCCAATCACATGCAGCTCTCCACTGCAAAGCTGCATACTCCGTATTTTTTTTAAACTTTTACAACATCAACTAAGGTCCACATTAAATTTATGAAGTAATATATTGTCAATGAGAACTCCAAACACAATTCCTCCATTGTGTGATAGAGAAGGCATTTAGTATTAAAAATATTATAATGCTGATAATGTGTCATTTATCATATTGGCTTAGAATTCTTCCCCTAAAAAAATTGGCTTAGAATTCCTAAATCCCACACACCATTGGGCATCGTCTTACTCCTAACTTGTAAGCTACAGAAAAAAATGTCGTTTCTGAACACACCCATACAGAGAAAGCAAAAAATAGAATTTACAGATTTAAATTGTGATGTTTCTGATACACACACACAAACACATATCATCATTATCATCACCACTGCCCTAACCCCGACCACTTGGGATTAAGTGTACAAAAATAATTAACACTATAAATTCACGCAAAAGCATAGTGGCAATGTTACATTAGATACCTTATTGTTACAACCTTTGTAAGAAGGAATAATGCAAAGAAACAAAAATATGGACGAAAAATATGAACAATAGTTTGAAAATATTTGTTACATTGGGGCTTCATTACAACATTGAAATTTGTAAATCAACGACGATCTCAATACACTGCAAAATTACAGTTATATTAATTGGGCCTTGCTTGCGCTGAAAAGGTTCTCACTTCTCAAGAAGTGAAGTTTACTTCATAGTTATATACTCTACAATAGATTCAAACCAGTAGACACACGATGTTGACACAAGTTAATTCCATGTATACATATGCATCTCCTATTATATTGTGCAAAGAATTACTCTGTATATGTCTGTTGTGATTTTACAGGTAAAGATCTTCACATCTTTGTATCCTCATGTAAAGTCACCAACACTATTTGTCGATGTCATACTTCATTTTAAACCGAACATGAATAAAATATATTCCGTCCATCCCTAAAAGTATGGCACACTTTCTTTTTTTGGGTTGAACCAAGAAGAATGACATCTTTCCTTTTTTGGTCATTTCAACAGTTCAACCCTTCAAAAAGTCTAGCTAACCTTCCCCTTAATTATCTACTACCTTTTGTCTACCCATAACCAAGCATATTCGACTTACTTAGCAGATACATTATGGAGAGAACTATGCAAGGAGGTAAAAGAAAATAGCAGATAAACCAAAACAGCAAAACATATGCAACATATCCCATTGGAACTTGGAAGAAGGGTCTATTACACGCAATATATCATTATATCTCATTCGGAGCGCAGAAGAAGGGTCTATTACACAATATATCCCATATAGAACTCGGACGAAGGGTCTATTACACACAATATAACTCATTCGAAACTTGGAAGAAGGATCTATTACACAATATATCTGATTCTGAACTCGGAAGAAGAGTCTAGAGAGGGTAAGATGTATACAGATTTACTTGGCACTGGTTACACTAGCAGTGCAGATGAAGACTACATAGTAATATTAGATCACATCCTAAGGTAGAGTTCCAGATGCGCTCACCATTTCAAGGAGTATATATATGATATATCTATCAAACTAATTCGACCTTCAGATATAACCAAGGATTCTATCTAGGATTATCAGGACATTGCACGGAAAATTCATGAACATATTTCATCTTTTTTTAAAGGCGCTACACTTAGATTGAGCCACCAATATCGTGAATTGAAAAGAAAGGTGTACGACGATCGAGATTACCTGTAAGCAAATTGACGAATCTTAGGATACTCAGGGCTAATCACCCGCCGCTGAATCTTCAATGCGAGTCTGTAGGTTCTCTTCAAGCCCAGGAAATACGCCGATGCCAATGTAATCTCCCACAGAACCATTTCCCCCCAGTCGCAACACCTTCCTCCTTCCTCCAAAGCTTTTTTCTTCTTTTAAATTCTGTTCCTCTCTATCGATCTATAATCTATATATCTATCTCAAAATGCAACACCAGAACCAGTGTAAATGTCCGCGAATGAGTTTCACTTTTGATTTTCTGGAGAAGTATGAACAAATTGACCATTCGGTTTCGTTCTGGGCAAGGCAGGTGTGTGAATTTGTGAAGCCTAGAACTTGTCCCTGGAGACCGGCGAACCTTCCGGCCCGTGAAGGACACTTTTTAGTCTTGGTTCAATATATTAATAGCTACTACTCTAGAATCAAATGAGATAAACTTGACCTACAATTACTATTGAATATTAGTATAACAAATACCATAAATCTAATAAGATTTTTTTTACACAGTTATACATTATGAGTTTTATTTAATTGCAAGTCAATGTTCATCCAGCTTAAAAAACATTAAAAAAAAATCACCATCTCTCGAAAGAGTATTTTCTACTCAATTTATTTAATAAATAAAAAAAATAAAATTCATATATTTAAAAAGTATATATAAAAGTCTATAAAAAATGTGACATCACTATACTCAGTATTTGTGTATCAAATGATATATGAAAATTTATTTTGTTTACAAATTTGTATAGAATTGTAAATTTCATATTTTAAAGTTATATCAAAAGTTCTACAAAATATAAAGTTGCATGCATTATTTGTTTAGAAATCACCTTAAATAAGACTAAAACATAGAAAAAAGTATCAAAATTAGATTTACATGTTTCTATTCTCGAAATAAGACTTCGCACTATGTTAATGTGGTTGTAATGTCACACTGTACATGCACACATTGTTATACTTTTTGGTGATGTACATGACCATATTTGGTAATGTAAATCTATCTTAACTCTTATTTCGAGAATAAAAACATGAAAATTCTATTTGGTATATTTTCAATGTTTTACTCTTATTTTAGTCTTTTTTCATAATTTATTTTATCAAATTATTAACGAAAATATACAAACAAACAAAAATCATTGATAAACTAGATTAATAACTGTGAGGATAATTTTGTGCGAGAGAGTGTATATTTTGATACTCTCTTCTTCTGAATATAATCTTGTTATTTGAATTTTCTTAATCAGAGTTTGTAAACTTTGACTTTGATTTATAAAAAATGCATTGTGTTTCGATATAAATATAATATCAAGAGATCCCTTTGATGCATAGTCTTGAAGTAAAAACTTTTTTATAAAATATATTTTTTTTGATGAAATATATTTTTGTATATATATCAATATTAGAAATCAAAGTATTAAATTGGAGTTTGTGGATCCGGTTTGATACACAGAATTTACGTAATTGAAATTGAATTGTGAGTTGTCATTCTATGAAATTGTTATGTAATTTCAATTCATTTTTGGCACTAGAAATTTCAAATCTACACATTTTTGCATTACCAAACATAATTAGTATTATTACCTCAAATTTTAATATCATAATTTAAATTTTGTATACCAAACGTATTAGGCTGTATTAACCTAATTTCTAATTTTATGGAGTAAATTTAAATAGCCGAGCGGCACTCAACCACCGTCATTCTCACATTTTCTCGCGCTCCTTCAATTCGAACAAATGCATCGGCAATCCCTCGGCTCGCCTGGATCGAAGCTCCACCACGCTCAAGGAGGCCGCGACGACGCCTCATCCGCCGGCGTCACAGCGGCGGATTCCTTCGTCTCTATCCAAGTCAACTACGCCGGAGAAGACGAGGAACGCAAGTCCGCGAAGCATCTCTCCAAATCCGAGTACTTCGTCCATCTCATCCCCGTCCTGATTCTAATTTGCTTCCTCATCCTCTACCTCTCGTCTCGCACTCCTTCTGAGAACGGTGAGTCAGTCAATCCAATCCACGCCATAAAAATTCAATTCATCTCACTTCCGCGGTTTCTGTTCGCGAACATTTTTTTTCTAATCGAGTTGTGCGAATTGCTAATTTCAGAAATGGCTCAGTTCAGAGGGTTCAAGGCATTTCCTAAACCTGAAGGTAAATTGCAGTATTATGTATGTATTTAAACCTAATTCGCATTCATTTGAGATATTGTACGGTGGCTGATTTGTCTTCTTACCGCCGGATTGTGCAGTAGATGCGGCGGAGACGGGAAATGCTGTTGACAATTTCCCGAAAATTGTGGATATCGGTAGAGGCGATATTTTGGCCATCGGACGGCCGAGGAACCTGCTAGGGAAAGGCAGAGACGCAGGCAGAGGAAAATGATGGATTTTTAGACTGCAATGTATACTTGTGAGTGTTGCTGGTTTTTGCCATTCTTTTCTGTTTTAGTCATGAGTCATGACTGAGTTCCTTTTTGTTTCCTTCTGTGTGACTGTCCATTTCATCACGCCTATTGTCAAGTTGCCATTTAATTGGAGTACCAATTGAGGATTAGATAGTTCACAAAAAGTTTGGGGAACCCTACATTTGAGATCATAGTGTCTTGCATACACATATAGAATAATACTACGTAATTGTCTATGCGCAAACTATCTGCGTGTGTTTGTGAGAGGATACGATATTGTTAAAGGTAATGTCTTATGTGGAATGTCCCTAGTATGCTCGTATTATGAGGTGTTTCTAATAATTTGTCGTCCCAAAATAAGGTTTTACAATTGACTATACAAAGTTTTTAGAGTTATTACTCCATTGATATGAAAGTGTGTGGTTGTAACTTGTATTCTAGCATAAGGCATTTATTTTTTGCCCTGATTTGTAGTGATGGCTTGTGTATTAGTATGCACTATAGCTAATGTTTGAGGGTAGCCTCGTGCCTCTCAGCCCCTGTTCGTTCGCCTATGCCGGGAACGTTGTGCCTACATGGGATTATTCAAGGATGAGCTGAGGTATGCTCTTTTAGCCTTCTTTTTTACGCCATTGATCTCCATACTCCCTTGTGATTGTCTAGCACCCTTCTCGATTTGGCTCAGGCGTGCCTTGAACTCATTTTGCTCTTCCCCTGCCCATGGGCCATGGTAACCCCAATGGGTCATTCGATGCATGTGAGTCGGATTTTATCTTCAACCAAGTATGGTTAGGCCCGTATCACTATTGGGACCATATGTATCCTCACTCCAATCCCTCATCTGTATGATATTATTTTTCAAGACCTCCATAAAGGCCTCATACTAATCGATTTGGTTGAACCTATTTATTAAAGTCCATTTTTTCATATTACTCCGGCGTGGGATTGGGTTGTCACCCAACAAACCTCACCTCCACCAATTATCCATATTCGATGTGCTCTATTACCGTTGCAATCCGCACAACACATGGAACTCCTTCGGTCGGATGTCGTCAAATCCAAGAATTCTGAATGTCGCAGTTTGTCATTCTTGCCCACTCAAAATATGGGCTTCTATAATATATGGGACCCCCTCATTTCAATCTGCATTAATATGATATTGTCTGCTTTGTACCAAATTCTCACGATTTTATTTTTAGATACCTTCCAAAATGCCGCATACGGAGTACTAATGAGTTGGATTTAACCCATTTATTTAGGTCCAAATGTTACTCCAGTGTGGGATTGGGATGTCACCCAACAATTCCTACAGTATATATGTATCTTTGCTATAGTCAGGTTTTAATTTGGTGTACAATGATGAGGGATGCATGCAAATCGAATAGAATACATGCATATTTTATCCGAATTCGAAAAAAGTTGGTGATATTCAAATTTGTAGGTTCGTATTCGAATAGTAAACAATATCCGTATCGGATTCGAATTATTATTCAAATATTTTTGAGAATGTTTGGAATATTTTACATTTTTTAAATTATAAAATGGTTTTTATGTTAAGGAAATATTTGAGCCATTTATTTTAATCTATTGTCTATAAATGATTCATGATATATATTTATTTACTTATATTTGTAATAAGCAAATAATTCGAATTATATTCGAATCATATATCCTAGTATTTGTATTTGATAAGATTCGAATGCAAAATTCGATTCGAGTTTGGATTCGAATTTGAGTTAATCGGATATGAATCGCCTTTTTTGAATACGGATTACGAACCAAAGTGAACATATTTGATTCGTATGTAATCGTAATTATGATAATCGTACTGATGCAACTAATGCAAATGATGGGCAATCTTTGAAATCAAAACCAGTAATAGTCGTTTGTAAATTATATACATAAAGAGAATTAGCGATTTACTTGCTCGTTTATCCCGTCGGAGTGTGTATGGAGTATATTGGGAAAAGGATTAAAATAGAAGTAAAAGATGGAGAAATTACCAAGATAGCAGTTTCATGTTTTTTATCTTCAAAATAGGAATACAATATCAATATATTGTACCAAAAAATACACTAAGATGCCACTATACAATGTCACAATATTCCATGCAAAACTCTTATTTTTGGATAAAATATAGAACTTCTATTTTGAGGATAAATTCTATGTTTTACTCCTATTTGGAGTAATTTCTATATTTTTTTTACTCGTTTTCTTTTCTAGACAATTTGATATTCTTTTTGTTTTGTCTTAAATGAAAAACGATCCGTTATTTTATAATTAAATTATTAGTTTATTATCTCTTGTGAGTGTATTCTTTTGTAGTTTTGTTTCACAAAAGAGTAATATATTTTGCTTGCTTGGCACCAAAGGAAAAGAAAAATTGTACGATTAAAGAAAAAAGATGAACATCATTTCTGAGGATCTCTCAGAATCAATCGGATAATCGGATGATCACTTGAAAAAAGGTAAATTAAATTTTATTACATATTGATCAAAAAGAATGAAGCATACTTGCAGAGAAATTATGCTTAGCATAATTGTGTCACAGCGACCAACGTAATTGCTAGGAATTGAACTCAGGTGTTATCCCTTCGGTACATTTTACTTTGTCAATTGCACGACGCCTACCGACGTAAAATTATACGATTGAAAGCGGTGCAGATGAGTAAGAAATAATTATATGAGCTACAAAAACTCTTGTAAAAATAAAAAAATGAAATCTTTTTTTATGATGGAATAAAAAAGATGGAAACTTTGTGCGGGACGAAGGAACATTACATTAAAAAAATTAAAAGTCAAATATTCTCTACCTTTTTTATCTTGCATTGTAATAAAAACATGTCAAACCAAAAGGAAAAGAAAATTGTGAACAGGAGGGAATATTCTTTGGAAAATAATGTATTGGCAGTTTGGCCAAGTTCTCTTTACTAGATGTGATTGGTTCTGATTTGAATGAAATAAGTTGTCTAATTTGTATACAGTTATATTTAAATTTATTTTTGATCTAATCTCATTCCAATAAGAATAAGTAATTAATAAGTAAAAAAAGTTGGCAAGAACATGACATGGGCATAAATATTCTCTCGATTTTCAAAAATTACAAAACAAATAAAAAAATCTCGCTTCCCTTTGTAATATGTCTAAAATTAAATCGTTGCTCCCTTTGTATAAGAAAAAACTATTTCAAACAGTTAAATTTACCAAACACTTTTAACGATCAGCAAATTTATTCTGTCAGTCAAACCAGCTGAACTAAACAGCCATTCATAATAATTTACACGGTAGCCAGAGCAGTTAATCTATTTCAAACCAGTACGAATTCGCGTGAATCAGCCCTATCCAACTGGTCAAACCGTTAAGGACTAGTGACGTGGGCATTACAACAGATTTCTCTATTGAACTTCCCAAACCCCAAATCTGAATTAACTCGCGATGGAGAAGACGGATTGGTAGTAGGATCATCGATCCTGGAAATACTCATCAGGATGGAGCTTCTGAGTCCATGATATTGTGGCGTCGGCGACCAGCTCCATCTGCGGCACTTCCGATAGCTTCAATCACAATCTAAAGTCTAAACATAGTTCATCTAATTATACAACCGACTGAGAGACCGAGCAATCCACACATCAAGTTCCTGCATTCCGTTCACGCCTTCAGTGCTGCTTGAGGAACTTGCGCATATTTTCTTTGGCGGTGATTAACTATTCTTTTCGATCCTGGACTTGTGTTAAACGACTGAATCGATTCTGGATTTTTGGATTGGGGGGATTTTTCCTTCTGGATTTTCAAATTCGAGCTCCTTCCTTCAATTCCTGCACCCCATTAAGAATTTGGATTTTGGGCGAATCATTCTGTTGAATCAGTATTAATCATTATAATAGGCTGTGGCTTTCGGGGTGGAAAGCAAAAATGGGGAAAGTAGCGGTAGCATTCATTGCAGGCTTGTGGGTGATTCCCGTATCGGTTCTAGTCAATCTCATTGTCCCTGAGCCTTACATGGTTAATAATTTAGATTTTTTCATACAATTTTCTTCTCAAATTCGTACAAGCGCACAATGTGGCATCATATTTACCTTAATTTATGTTGCAGGATGAGATATTTCATATACCTCAAGCTCAACAATACTGCAAAGGCAATTTCACAAGCTGGGATCCAATGATAACCACTCCTCCTGGCTTGTGGGTCATTTCTTCTCTGCTATGCCATCTAGTATTTGGGCTTATATGTTTCATGCCATAGGACGTGGTTAGAAAACTTATATAGATTTGGCGATGTGACTATACTTTGTTTTCATATGTAGAAGAACCAATTGGTTATTCAAAACTTGTTTGTTTTCTTAGACATGCTAGGTCTTTAAAACTAAAACAACATTTGTTGTAATTTTTTATTATATTTATGTTGAATGACACTGGTACAAATATTTTAGAGTAAGTTCTTATTCATTTTATTGTCCCTTTTTAGCTATCCTTTTTTGCAATCTATAAACCCCCCCCCCCCCCAAAAAAAATCTAAATTTTACTCTTCTTATACTAGTTATATTAATTATTAAATCGTTAGTAAGTAGTACGAAGTAAATAACTACTCCGCATAAAATGGGGCTAAGTAAACTATAACTTTTCAAGATAGACTTATCAATCATATGCATTTCTTAAACGGTGTGTTTTAGTCAATGAAGACAAATAAATAGGAATGGAACAACCTAAAAGAGGGAGTACTAATTCCTATGAGTATTTTAAATTTTTTCACTACTCATCATTGGGGGAAAATAAAATATGTTCCGTACAAAATGAAATCTGGAAGTAATATGCTTGTAATTATTTTTTTTGCAATTCATGGGAAAAAATCTGATGTATTCACGCAGGTACTTTGTATCACTTGCCCATGTTGCTTCTCTATTTCCAGGGCTAACCTCCATGCAAGTGGCCTCATCTTTTTCAGAAACTTGCACCACCCCAATTTTGCGCCTTGTCAATGGTGTTTTGGCTGTAATTTGCAGCATTCTGGTTTATGATCTAATCACACTTCTTAAGCCAGGTCTCAGTGACAAGAAAGCAACTTTTCAGGCAGTTGTCTTAGCTTTGTATCCCCTTCACTGGTTCTTCACATTTCTTTATTATACTGACGTTGCGTCACTAGCTGCAGTTCTTGCCTCTTACCTCATGAGTCTCAAGAAGAATTATCCCTTCAGTGCATTGGTAAGAGGATGAAGTTTGTATAATTTCTGCTCTTACTGATACTGGAACCTCTCTACTTTAGAGTAGGGGTAAGCTCTGCTTACCCTCACACTCTTTCGTGGGATTTTACAAGGTTGGTGTTGTACTACTACTTGAGTGTCCCCTCCATTGCTAATGGAGCTAAAAGAGTAATCATTGACAATATTTTAGTTTCGGGCACATAATGGACTAAATAAAAAAGGCACATTTAACTTCCCTTGCCTCATACTCTCTAAGAAGTTTTTTGCAGTATATGCAGCAATTTATTAAGGATCTAAGGCAAATCCTTTCCCTGGCCCCAATGGAGTTAGGATTATACTAGGATTTGTTGTTGTTACTATACTTACTAATACTTGAGCAACAAGGAATAATATGCAATACATTGGTTTATGTCTCTTCTGGAATCAGCTTTTGAGATTTTATATTTGATGATAGAAGTTTTGGCTCTTTCTAAGTACTGACTTCATTCCAAAGAAACTCATGTTAGATCGAGGTATGACTTTTATAAATTATGATGAGTCCTACTTAATGGATCATCATCATTACCAACACCTTAATCCCTAATAGTTGTGATTGATGGTATTAAAAAAGGAAGTTCTATTTAATTGTATATAAAGCTAAGCATGGAGAAACTATTAATGCATGCAGAAATGCATAGTGGCAATGTTTTATGCTGCAAGCCCTACCAGTTGGCTGTCACTACCTTATTAAATAGGAAATGAATCCTACTTATTTTTTAGTTTATTTGTTTGCTCAACTGAATTTAAGATATATACTTGATTGGAATTTCTTTGGTTGGGAAACTAGCATCCTATTCAATGAAAAGTTGATACGGAGTATCTATTATTGAACCATGGTTCTCTTAGGAGACAAAAGAAAGTCATGAAACATGTCTCTTTTTCTTGGATTCTTTGATGAATGGTTGAAGTAATGTCCACTCATTCCAAGTCTCCTGCGCATGAGTTTTTGAAAATTCAATTCTACTATTGAAGGCTTCTGTGCTCAAAACCTAATCCATCTCTTCTTTGTAGCTCAGTGCTTTGGCTGTGTTTGTGCGACAAACAAATATTGTGTGGATGATATTCATAGCATGCACAGGAGTTTTAGATTTTACTCTTGATCGCCAGAAGGACAACAGGAAGTATGCTGACTCTGAAGAACTCGTTCAGGAAGACACTATGTTACCTTCTAATCAGATGAGATCAAACATGAGAAAACGTAGAACTGCTACTCATGCTAATACGCAGAGCCATTCGAATAGCCAGACAACTGCAAGTTCCTCGCACAATGCATCAGGTCAATAGTCATTTTCTTTTTATTTCTTGTGATTCCATTAGAAGCATGTTTGGTATTTGGTGCTCCTGGTAACAAATTATAATTTGAAGTTGCAATTCTTAGAGGTGTCACTAAATTTGAAATTTGCAGACTTGTTTGATGATTTAAGAGATGTTATGTCATCATCATGGAAGATGAAGTGGAATCTTTTGGCTTCTTTTTATCCATTCTTTATAACATTGTTGGGTTTCATCGCTTTTGTGCATTGGAATGGGAGTATTGTTCTTGGTATCTCATTCTTTCCCTCTCTGTGTGAATTATAAACCAGTTTATATATATTGGTTAAAAGGGTTAATTTAGTTTTTCCAATGCAGGTGCAAAGGAAGCACATGCTGTTTCCCCCCATTTTGCACAGGTTCTGTATTTCAGCTTGGTATCTGCCCTTTTTATGGCACCCGTCCACTTCTCTCCAGTGAAATTCTTACAGATAGCTCAGTCATTCTGGAGGAGTCATAATAAACTGATTAGCCTCTTTAAATTGTCACTGGCCTTGACTGCTGGTTTCATATCGGTGCATTTTTTTAGGTATGAAATAAGAACTGCTTACATGTGAAAATTAATGTTTTAAAAAAATTATGCTTATTTGACAAATAAAAGGCATATTTGGTTACTACTATACAAGATATGACAAACACAACATAAATATGTAATCATTGTGACATACTGACCTATACTTAATGGATGTTGCAGCATTGCTCATCCCTATCTCCTGGCCGATAATCGCCACTATACCTTTTATCTTTGGAGGAAGGTCGTAAATTGCCACTGGTTGATGAAGTACCTTCTTGTTCCGGTTTCCACGTATCTGTGGCTTTCCATCTTCAGTATCTTAGGTCAGCTTTTGCTCTATACAAAGCATAATTACCTTATCAAGATTTTTTTGTTTAATTGAAAATATTTGGTGGTAAAATGTTAATCACATTGAATTCATCATTTATTTTTTTAAACTGCAGCAGAAAGGCAGAAAAGGCTATGGGTGGTGGCATACTTCTTAGCAACTGCAGCTACCCTTATCCCTGCTCCACTCATAGAGTTCAGATACTTTACCATTCCATTCTTCTTTCTGATTCTCCATTCCCATGTTAACGACGACAGAAGTTGGTTCGTGATGGGACTAATGTACGCTGCCGTTAACTGCTTTACTATGTTCATGTTCTTGTTTCGGCCATTCTCTTGGACTCCCCGTGAAACTGCGGTCCAACGGTTCATATGGTAAGCGTTTCTTAAAACAAATTACGGAGTGCATTACCAAAAGAAGATAGTATATGTGTTTTTTACGGAGTACTTTTTAGTTTGAAAAAACTTTTTACTGCCTTTGCCCCTTTGTTTTACTCCGAATTATCTACAGATTCTGTTGAAGTATCTAGCCAAGGGGGCAGTTATTTTTATTATCAATTGTTTGCAGCTTACATTAAAATTGAGAACATCTTCAAAAATTTGAAATGAATAGTAACATTAAATACCGTATGCAAAAGGATAATATGAAAACAAGATACAGCAAAACTTCAATGAACTTGGTGAAACAAAGCACGTCTCAGAGGCTTTGTGAAGATAGTTGCTTAAAGATAGTTGTTTAGGCTCCGTTCCGTTCAACTTATTTTTTCTGATCTGATCTGATTCTAATAAGTTCTGATCTGATCTGGTCTGATCTGATCTGATCTGATTCTAATAAGTTCTGATCTGATCTGGTCTGATCTGATCTGATCTGATTGGATCTGATCTGATTGGATCTGATCTGATTGGATCTGATCTGATCTGATTGGATCTGATCTGATCTGATCTGATTAATTATGATTTAATTTAAAATTTCAAATCAATAATTTAATTTGACTTTATAATAACGTTTGAAAATTGTAATGATAATTAATATTATAATATAATCAATATTTTTTATTTAATGATTATTTTTTAATAAAATAAAAATAGTTAATTCATATATTAGAATAATCATTCATATTATAATGTAATAATATTTTTTATTTTATGATAATTTTTTTGTCAAATTAGAATTATACATTAGAATAAATATTTAATTTAGATATACATTTAAAAGTAATTAAATTTAGATAATCAATATATAGAAGAGATAGTATTTTTATTAAAATATCTCATTCTTATAAAAGATCAAAAGTTTAGAAACTCAAATTACAAGTACCAATAAAAATATATTTTAAAAGTAAAATTAGATTGACATTGTCAATGTATTTTAAAACTAATTTTTCCGACGTCTAATAATTAAGGATTACTTTCTTAGTTTTTTATTTAACCTATTTCTAAAGTTTATTCTTTTTCATTTTTAAGAATAATAATAATAATAATAATGATGATGATGACGATGATGATAATAATAATAATAATAATAATAATAATAATAATAATAATAATAATAATAATAATAATAATAATAATAATAATAATAATAATAATAATAATAATAATAATAATAATAATAATAATAATAATAATATAATAATAGTAATAATAATAATAATAATAATATAATAATAATAATAATTCTTGAAGAGATCTTATTTTAATAAGTCCTGATCTGATCTGATTGGATCTGATCTGATTGGATCTGATCTGATCTGATTGGATCTGATCTGATCTGATTCGATCTGATCTGATCTGGTCTGATCTGATTCGATCTGATCTGATTTTAATAAGAATAAGAAAAAATAAGAAAAAATAAATTGAACGGAACGGGGCCTTAAAAACTAAATTTTTGCATAGGTATTATGCACATAGCATTGAGATTATCATAAGGTGCGGAGCAGGTAGCTAGCGAGCCCACACGTAGCTCGCGCAAGAGATTTTGAACCCGAGCTAGTTAGCCCACAACATTGGAAAGCGCTCAACATTTAGTCTATGTGAACAATTTAGAAAACACATTCGAGGGCATCTCGAAAGGAGGTGGTAGGAGCATGCATATATTGAGAGGTGATTAACAACAAAAGATATATTAGGCCCGTCAAGAGAGATGTAGTATTGTAACGGATCGACCAAGCACCCGATAAAATGACATGGCATTGGTAGGAGGAGCTGCCATGTGAGATGCATTAAGATCATGTGTCATCATCAGTTTGGGGATGCCTCTCGCATTTGCCATGTCAATGCTTCAAGGACATTGGAAATATACGGAGTCTTAGGGGAGTGTATTCAATCTGGATTCTGTAGTATTTTTTTGGATTTTAAAAGTCTATGGGTATTCAATCTAGATTTTAAAGAGTCATTTAAAATCTGGAGGTATTCAATTCAGATTTTAATATATCCTAATAAATATAATGTTATTCAAAAATCAACACATTTTAAAACATTTCTATAATATATGGATTTTGATAGATTTTGGACTTTGGGTATAAATTAAAATCTAAGTCCAAAATCTCACAAAAAATGCAAAGATTTTGCAACTCCACGCAGGGTTGTCTCCTTCATGTATGATCCGACGATCGCTATGAAAACACTGGCTAGGGTTTTCGTCAGGGACTGACGATAGATGGTTTCGGCAAACATGTGAGGATGAACTCGCTTCGTCTTTCTCGAATCCCATGGTCAGCGATCTTGGATTCTCGCTTCGTCTTTCTCACTGTCTTTCTCGAATCCCATGGCCACTGATCGAGTGGGAGAATAATTCGGGGAAGGGTTTGTAGATTTACACAGGTCTAGAAAATGAGAAGTTGTTCACGAATATAAATTGGTTTTAGATAAAGTTTTTGGAGGAAGAAGGAAAAAAAAGAAAAAGAAAAAAGAAAAGAAAGAAACGGAAAGAACTAAAGATGGAAGAATGGGCTAGGGTTCTTGGGGGGAGGAAAAAAAGAAAAGAAAAGAAAAAGAAGAATGAAAAAAAATAAAAATAAAAGAAAAAAAGAAAAACATAATCCTATAAAATCCTATGATAAAGTATATTAAAATCTAGCTAACTTTGCGTAAACTTAAAACAATTCATTGAATCATATCAAAGAAAGAGGAATTTCTTGTAAGTCATGATCTTTGGCATACACAAAGAAAGAGGAGTTAGTCTGCGACTTGCAGAAACCTTTGGAAAGTAAGAAACTAGACAACGAATCATATCAAACCGTGGAGCCTGTTTGAGCTCATAAATAGCCTTAGACAACAACATACATACGAAAATCCGGATGAACCTTGTGCTTGATTCATAAAAACCTATTTAGAGAGCTTGCCATTAAGAACAACATTATCAATATCTAGTTTCTGCAAAGACCATTTGTGAGCAAGAGAAATACTAAGAACAAACCAAATCTTAAAAAGTTTCATAATTGCTGAATGTTTCAAAATAAGCACGGCCAGCTTCTTGTAAATATCTCTTTGCCACCTACCGGCAGGCTAGTTGATAGAGGAAGACAATCGAGAGAAGGGAAGATAAAATAAGGAAAAAATAACCATAAAACTCTGATACCATATACTCCCTCCGTCCCACTGTCTTTGTCCACTTTTGATTTTTGGAACTGTTCATCTAAGCACTTTGACTCATCAAATTCTCTCAATGTGTAAACCTAAATATAGTCATGTCTGATCTTGTTTGGTTTGTCTTAACATATAGATTATTAATATATAATTTCTATAATTTTTTAATATACAAATTACAAGATAAAATGGATTAAAGAAGTGCATTGGATAGTGTGCCAAAAGGTAAGTGGACAAAGACAGTGGGACGGAGGGAGTAGATTGTATCAAACGAAGTAATAGTTGTATCATTGATGGAAGAATATTTAAATAGATATAGAGTAAGAGTTTGAGTAAAGGACTTACTAATCTAATACAGTATAATAACAACATTCATTAAATAAACGTATACAAACAAATTAAATCAAAACAAGATACAACAAATCTAGATAAATATACAATACATAAAATCATTATCTTTAATATCTTCAAAGTTGAACACATCTCCCCTAAAAAAATCTAGAACTTGAGACGAAGTCAAGTAACACCAAGCCATCGGCCTACTCCCTCAATTCGACAACTGCGGCCAATTAACACTTTCTAGATACATTAAAAATTAAATGAATGTAGACATACTTTTTATGTCTATATTCATTCATTTTTCAATGCATCTAAAAAGTCATAATTGACAGATAATATGGAATGGAGAAAGTATAAAATTGGGCATCACTTTTGAATCACACATGTAAGAGTTGACTTGTTGGTCAACTCTAAAAATGGAATAGGGAGATTAACGGATTAGCGTAATAATACGAGCAATAATCCATGGCCTGGACGCGCAGAAATGGTCAAATGAGAATTATGCTCTTATATTTGACTCCTATTAATGCCTCCTTTTCACCATTCGCCTTCCGCGCTTCGACCCGCCCTGCCCGAAATTCCCTATTCAAATCTTTGACAATTGTGCTCTTGTTCCGACGACACTTAAATTTTCCCGGCGTCTCAAAATGAATTTTGAAATTTCTTATTTAAGATCTAAAATAAATTTTAAATTTCTTTATTTTTCAATTATTGAAAAGAATATAAACTTCATAACATCTCTTTTTCGTCTAGCAAAGATTATAACTACACATTTTCTTTTAGTTTTATAAATTCTGTGAAACCAACATGTAAATTTCTTATCAAGAAGAAGGGTTTATTATTATTTTTAATCGAGTAAAAACATGGAGTAATTAGACATTGTTTGGGAATAGCAATTTTGACTAGTGTTTGCGTTAGGAAAAGAATTTTAATGGTGCTGATGATTTTGAAAACGTTAAAGCTAAAAACTGCATGTAGTGTTTTCAAATCGCTAACTCTAGTCTCTAATGTTACTCTAAAGCTAAACATTGGGCCTGTTTGGGAATAGCGTTAGAGATTAGCGTTATGGATAAGATTTTAACGGTGTAGATTACTTTGAAAATGCTAACGCTAAACGCTGGCCGTAAATAGCCTTTTCAAAACGCTAACGCTAATCTCTAACGCTATTCCCAAACAGGTACATTGTTGTTATATAGTGTTCTAAGAAAAAACTCTAACCTATAATGTTATTGCCAAACAAGACATTTGTTACTAGGGATTATTATTTTTATCGGTAAGGATTATCACCTCATAACATCATATACTTCTTCATTGAGTTCATTCCCGCCCTAAATCCTATGGTCCAACTCCCATACTTTGCTGCCAATAGGCGAATTGGGGATGGGGACAGAAGTGGGAGGAGAGGGAGTTTGGGAAGATTTAGGTGTATGAATCATTAATTTTAAAAACGAGACATCCTAAGAGAACCACTCCCTATTTTAATCGTAGGGAGATTCATTTCTTTAGTGCTAATTGTACAACAATCTACTCAGGTAAAAAATGGAATCAAAAGTCAAATATATAACTCCAGTAGGGCAGTACCTGTCATACTATGAAATTGTAAAATAGCTATTTTTGCCTAGCATTTTTTACCCTGCTTTAGTTTACCATTTTTTACCTAGACATGACAGTATCGTTTGGCCATGTTTGACATTAGTGGTCAAGTGATTGCATTAGGTAAGTGCCATGAAATGGTTGTGTAATTTGTTTCAATCACTTGGTTTATTGTGGCGCATTTAAATGTATAGAGTTTTCATTTTTTGCCTAGACAATTTGACTAAATACCTCCCTCAAAAAAAAATTGACTAAATACCAAAATTTGATATCATGTATTTGGTTTAACCATAACACCCCTTAACCTTTACAATGTGTTTGGTTTAAAGAATTTGAAGGAAAAGAAAAGAAAATAAGATGAAAAATACTTTTTATAGTTTGGTTAAAAAGGAATGGAAAAGAAAGCTCGAAAGAAAAAAAATTATAATACAAAACCAATTAAGGAGAGGGAAAACAAAATTATATTCCTACCATTTTGGAAAGGAAAATTTGAAAAAAAAAAACTTCTTTTCTTTTCTTTTCCATCTAAATCGTTAATCCAAACATAGTGTTAGTAGTTTTACTGGAAATATACTAGTCATAACGTCTGAAATAGCCAACAATGAGGAACATATAACAACACCAGTGAGTTCAATGAATTGGCATATTAAGCTACAAAGATTTGTATTCTGTGTATATTTCTTTATACAAAGTTTTCTTTTTCAGTGTTGTGTATAATGTAACACATTTGAGCAAAAAAGGGGGTTATTCTCAGAGTACATACAGTCCCCAAATCAACAAACTACTATGAAAACTACTTGCAAAAATGGGGCCAATTTTTTTCATGGAAATTTTCTCCTAAATCTTATAAATCTAATGTGGTATAATTACATCGACGATTGCCATAACTTTCCTTCGAAAGAAATAACAATAATGGAGACGTCGTCGTGGTACATTCTCCGTTCCCCTTGTGGTATATCCAGCAGTTCATGGAAGTCCATCCCGGCTTGCTTCGCTGCTCTGAACACGACTTCTTCAACGAGATGCTGTGCAGGATCCCCATCCGGGAATATGGACATGAACGTCTCGACCTCAGACACGGCTTCACTGTTAGTGAAGTATTGGTAGAGTCCATCTGATGACAAGATCAAGAACTTGTCCCTTGGGCATAGCTTGTGGTGGTGAAGTGATGGGGTGCAGTTTATGTAGGGAGAGTTGCCTTTATACTCCACTCGGAATGCCTCAAGAACCGCATCGTTCCATTTATGCTGTCAAATGCAAAAAAGATGGTGCCAGTTTAGGTACATAAATAGTAGTAATATGAATGAAATTTGTCGCGCGAGTCATTCGCTTTACGTGTTTGAGATAGGCTGCCCCGAAAGCCCGAGTCACTTTTAATGATCCTTTCACCCTGTCGTTCTTGATTGCTGACGAATCGTTCGGGTGTTCCCTCTTGATTCTCTTCACTTCCTGCACCACAACACGATTTTTAAGGTTGTCTGATACTGACACGCAGTTTAGTTATATATCTGCTGTAAGTTTGAATTTCTGGTTGAGTTTTTCACACACCTCTTTTGAAGAAGTGGTGTGGTCGACCGTGAGCTGATGAGAAACCAGGTTGTGTTTGAGGTCCGACATGGTTTTGTAAAGGTCGTGGCTCGCCCTCGGCCTTCCATTCCCGTGGCACTCACGGGGTACCCGGGCCAACACCGCCCTGCTATCGCCAACATTCATCAAGAACACATCTTGGCCCTTCATCAGCATTGCCAAAACACAAGACCCCATCAATGCCAGTTCTGGATTCTCATTCAGCATTAGGTCCGTTATGTTCAAATAATCCGCCTCTGTTTTCTTCAACCCTTCGGCCATGGCGTTCAACACGTCGGCTGACTCTCCCTTCAGCTCTCTGAACACGTTTGTGTAGAGGTTTTGCAGCAGAAAGTCGGTGGCATCTGGGCCGTTGAAGCCATCGTAGATTCCGACGAAAACCAGATCGTGTTCCTCGGAGATCACGACATGGACTCTGTCTTCTCCGGCTTTTCCCTGTGCCCACTGAACGTTTTCGCCCCGGGACGACGGCGACGCCATTCCTAAATCACCGTCATCTTCCTCACCGGTTTGGCTTCTAGGGGTGTCGATTCCGTAGCGATTCTTGGTTTCTTTTTCTAACTTGAAATCTATGGGTATAATTTTCTTTAAATTCCGGAGGAAATTCCATTTCTTGGATTTGGGTTTGTGCCTGTGGGCGGCCTGATCGTATTGCGTCTCGGGAATCGGAGCGGATAAGAACCCGCCGGAAATTGGACCCGAACCGATTCCTGAAACGCGGTGAAGAGGGCCGGACCGGGGGACTGGCTGCAGGGGAATTGAGGAAAAGAGCCGCGAACTCTCGAAAGCTGAGGCCTTTTCGATGCCGAGGTCGAAGAGTGCGGTGGAGAGAGGCGTGGAGGTGTTGGCGGAGATGGAGGCGCCGGAGATTGTGTAGAACGCCGTCGTCATGGAGCTGGCGGTAGTGGTGGTGGAAGAGCATGAGTCGGTGGAGAAGAGATGAGTCCTTGAAGACGTGTCGGGCTTCATGTAAACGAATGAATGGCCAAGTCCTTCATCCAGAGTGTCCGACAGATCAGCGCCGGCGATGTCTTTCCGCCGGCGAGAGCTCTCCTCACAGTCTCCGGCGAAGCAGAGGTTCAATTTCATCAACCCGTTGCCCATTTTTTTTTAAATTCAAGAATCGAAAGGAAAAACAAAAACAAAAACAAAAACAAAATCTTTGGGGGTATAGAAAGATTGGGATAAATGAATTAAATTCGAATTAAACTCTACTGCTACTACTACTAATTAAGAATGCATCAGTGGAAATGGAAGACCAACAAGAATGACAGGGAGAGGAGTTGACTTTTGGAATTTGCCGAAAATAAAAAAGAATAAAAGTAATGGTCTAAATTCAAATTGCTTTTACTTTTGGTAATTAGTTTTGGGTTGTTTTCAGGGGAGTTGACTCTGAGATAAGTTTTTGTTGATGTTTTGGGCGAAGAAACGCAGCAGCAGGGCTGTCTTATCAAAAGTCAACTGCCCAACTATCACTGTAGAAATGTCAATGTGTCTATTTACTCCCTCCGTCGGATAGTAAATGCACCGGATCCGTCGGACGGGATTAAATTTCTAAAAAGTCAACTCATGTATTTATAACTTAAAAGTGTGTATAGTATGTGAGAATGTGTTCAAGCATATTGAGATGAAGATCTCTACACTCTAGGCATGTCAATGGATAAACGGAAATTGGATTAACGTCTGTATCCGTATCTTTTTAAACAAGAATAATCTATATCCATTTTAATTGAATATTATCTGTATCTGATTAAGAATATTCGATTACTAAACAGATACCAATTTGGTAATTGTATATCCGGTCTGCTTAAATAACCGAATGGTTTTTGGCTATAGACGAGGAAATAAACTGCATTCTTTTTAGCGTAATCACCTAGCCTCATCAGTTGATATAGAACCAAATACTTTTTAGCTAAAACAAAAATCTCGATCTTACAAAAGTATGCTTTGAAACATCACTCTTATACTTTCAAAATAACTCTTTTAGAGAAACAACAAATACTCATAATCCTAAGGATAGAGGAGCACTCGCAAAAAGATTTTCAATAAAGCACTTAAAAATTGATTGATCTTAACAACTCTTAACAAGTTGTGAATTTATCCTAAATCCATCTAACCATATTTCCAAAAGTTCAGAGTAAAAATAGAAGTTCGACAAAAGAGTTAAAATTTTCTAATTTTTCTGGGTGATAGCTAAAAATTAATTAATCAAACAAATAAAGTTGATGACTATTTTATAAAAAAAATTCCTACAAATATATAGATAAAATAATTCCTAAGAAGATCATTTCAACCAGAAACTCTAACCTCCTCACAGTTAAACGGAATTACGTCCTCGTTGTTAGAAAAAGTGTTTTGGAAATAGAGTTAATGGTTGAAATGTTCGCATGCAATTACTAGGTTGTCCTCACACTTGAATGATTCAACTGTGAAGATTGAAATAATAATTAATCATAAAGAGTAATAACATATAAAAGAGTCTAAACAAAGAATTCCATATAAAGTTAAATTTAGATCACCAAAATCATGTTCAGAATAGTAGAGATATATGTTGGAAAAAGAGAATTTACTCAGAGGAATGAGAGCCAAAAAGTCCAGATAAGAGATGAAGGTATCAATGTCTTCTTAGTAGCCCATTTCAACTAAGACTGCTAGATCATGAAGCATTGGAGGTTGCAAAAACTTTGTGTTTTCCAGGTACGGAACTACTTCTTCACTTCATGCAAGGTATGCTCTGCGGTTCACCCATCTACAATAACAAAGAAAACAATTCTAGGATCCTTGACTATCCCTGTGGCTTGGCAGCAACATGACATAGGGAGGAGACTCTGGTTGGGTGGGTGGTGGCAGGAGTCTCCTTGGCTGATCTACATCTTTGGCCTTAATTACAAGATTGAATCTTTCATTGTCTTTAATGGGCTGAGTATCTTTTTGTGTCTTAATAATTACGACATCTCTTACTCCTTTGGAAGGGTCCTTAGTGTCACTCATTAGAAGTTTATCCCGACTTATTTGGTGATAACTATCCTCCAAGCAAACATAGTCACACCTATCAAATAGGGAGTCAAAGAAAGTTTGGTTTGAATCTTTTGGTGAGGCTTCGTTTGCACAAGTTCCAATAACCCATCAGACAGAGTTGGTTGTTCTGTGCAAAGTATTTCCTCGTTTATAGTTTCCTCTTCAGACTCTTTGGTGTTGGAATATTGGGAGTAGGTTGGGGGCTCTATTTCCTCCAGAACAGATTCCTCTAGAGGTGTGTCTTCAACACTGTTAAGAAAAGGAAAGTCTATTGCCACATGCTTAACTTCCTCCTCCTTTCCTTCTTCGGTTTAGGATGGAGTAGGTGGATCTTAGTCAGGTCCCTTAGTTGGTTCCACCTCATGTACGACATGACTTAGAGGGTACAGTAGCCCTAGCGAGCATTTAAAGAGTCATGCTATATTTGGGTTTCTGTGATGGTGGTGGTTTTCGTGAATCTTCGAGAATAGGTTCTGAATCTGTTTCAACTTCTTAAACTGCTTGATGAGGTTATAACATTCTCAGTTGGTCCATCTCTTCTTGGGCTTGGAGGTTAAATTTCTCTTTTGCTTCTAAGAAATTGAGTTTGTTTGATCTGAGAAGGATATGAAGGTCCAAGTGTCATCTCCAAAATTCAGGAGAAAGGTCATCATAATAATGATATGTGGGGACTTGACAAATACATTCTGTGTTGCTAATAACCGGTCAAGTTCCCTTACCTCTTTTTATTTTTCATAAAAGTCCTTTGCTTCCCTTTAATTCGACGCTGGGCTATTTGTTCTCGGAGTTGGGAAATTCGGTTGAATCTCCCATTGATGAGCCTCTTGTTCCATTCGAGCTTTTTTGTTAGCTTTTCTCATCGCCCCTCTGCCACTAATGGCCACCTTCACTATTCTCACAATGATTCGAGATCGTAATGACAAGGGACGAAAGATCAAAAAATCAAAAAAGAATGAGAGGAAATTAAGAAGAGAGAAAGAGGGAGGACTGTCGTGCCGCAGAGAAGGAAGAAGATAGAATTAAGGTTGGAAAAAAATTATAAATCTTCATTCAGAATTTTCTAATGAGGGATTACATCTCTATGTATAGAATCCTATAGATGGAGATAGCAATTCAATTTAAATTACAAAAATTTATAATTAATAAATACCAACTTATTAATTAATATTAATAAATAAGTAATTAAATAACTGCCAAGGACCTTCTAGTCCAATGGTAGCCTTATGACTCTGATCTCTCAAATGCCAGGTCATTTGTTTGATCTCCAATGAGGGCAATAATTTTCTCGGTTTCAATAGGTTTAGAATGTATAGATATCATATTTTGGTCTTAAAAGACTTATTAGTCCTATTTTGATATTTTCATTGTTTTTTACTCCTATCTAAAGAGTTTCCCCTATGTTGCTAACACTTTCATCGTGCCACCAACGCATGTCGATGGCACATCCAATTCACGTTATTCTATTTTGAAAAAAGACTAAAGTATTTTGAAAAAAGACTAAAGTATGAATAAGATATAGAAAATATACCAAAATAAAAATTTCATGTTTTTTTTCAAAAGTAGGAGTTAAAAAAGAAATCATCCAAAATAGGAGTAAAACATAAAGAAAGTACCAAAATAGGAATTCCATGTTTTATTCTTAAATAGGAGTTCACATTGTAATATGAAAATAACAAATCAAAATATAGGATAAATAATAAAAATAGTAATAAAAATTAAAATTATAAAAAATAAAATGAAAGAATAAAGCAAAAAACATTGATAATAATATTTTTATAATAGATAACAAATAAAAATTTAAATATGACAAATATAAATAATATATTGAAAATAAAACATTTTTTTCCTCTCCCAATCAAACAAGGTAAAGGGGACCCTTCCCTTCCCTTCCTTTCCTATTTCCTCCCATCCATTCCTTCCTCTCACTTCCAACCAAACATACCCTAAAAGGTGAGAGGAGTGAGACGTTGAGAGTTATACGTGTATATGAATTGAGATAAATTAGAGGGTATATCGGTCTGCTGGTCTAGATCGATTGGTAATCAGGTTTGGACCAAATCGACCGAAATATGAAATCATGAATAATTCAGATCGAAGACCGATCCTAAATCAAATCGGTCTAAATTTGGTCTAGACCTAACAATCTGGTGCGGTTGGTTTTTTTCGATCTAGACCCAAATATGAACACTCCTATCCTTTACATTGTCCTCTTGCATATTTGATACTTCTGCATTAGTAAAAATAAAATGTTGTACATTCGCCAATAAAACTCTTTTATATGAAAAATGAATATTAATATTCTACTTCCTCTGTCCCTTAAAATTCTTTCTATTTTGACTTTTAGAATAATTAAAGAAGAGATATTTTTGTGTAGACATTCCAAAAATACATTTGATATGATGACTAAAAGTAAGATGTGATTAATAGATTATTAATAAAAAAAGTATAATACGATAGATCATAGATATGATAAAAATTAATAGGGATAAAAATAATTTTTTAATAAAAATAAGATTGACTTTGCGGGACATAGAAATAAGATTGACTCCCTATTTCGTTATTGAAGTCTCTTTGATCTTTTCAAACACAAAAGATAAAATTTTGGGATGGTAAAATTTCCAAATTAATATTTTCAATCACAAAAATTTAGGGCGTATTTTCTTTGCAAAAATTAAAAGGGAACATCCCAATAAAAAATTTTGTGGGAAGGGTAATAAAGCATAACTTGGAAGCTTAGGGCCGCGTCAAAACACGAAAATTAATACGGCGGGCCCAAGGATGAAATTAAAGTCTGCAAAAATGCGGTGAGCGTGGATCGAACACGCGACCTTCAGATCTTCAGTCTGACGCTCTCCCAACTGAGCTATCCCCGCCACTGACTTATCCCATTTCTTTGAAATATATAACTTAATAATTATCGTATGTTGCGAGAGGAAAACAATTAGACTAATCGAACATGCGTTCCTTATTTCCGGACTACTCGGATACGTAGTATGATTCTACCAGCAATTTTTAAGAAAAGGAAGTTTTATTTTATAAAGAAACTAAATTCATACCTTTTTTTAAAGAACTAAATTCAAACTTTTTCTTAAAGAACTAAATTCAAACTTTGTGATAGAGTCCATAATATTCAAGTAAAATCAAACCTAATAATTCATTGTCCCAGAGATATCATTACAATTTTATTCTAGTCTTTCAATAACTTTTGTATTTTTGTGTATATTCATTAATAATTTGATAAATAAAATATTATTGTCACATATTGTTTTATACTCCCTCCCTTTCTAAAATATTATCACACTTTGACTTTTTTGGTCAAATTGTGGCACCCTTTGATCATGAGTTATAGGAAATGTATATTTAGTTATAATGTAAATTATATAAAATTGGGCTTATTTTAAAATATAGTTTTGAAATATCAAATTTTTATAATATTTAATTATATTTAATTTATAATCAAAGGTTGCTACAGTTTGACCAAAAAAGTCAAACTTTGGTAACCTTTTAGGTACAAAAGGAGTAGAACTTTTGATGTATTTTTAAACGGTCCGGTTCTAGTGACACCGGAGAACGGTGCCACTAGCGGTGCCACTGGATTTTTGGGGCACCTCCGGTGCTCCGTTCGTAAAATTGACGGTTCCTACCCCCCTAATCCACCCCCTAAACCCCCCACCCTACCCCACCCCTGCACCCCAACCCGCCGTAACCCCCCACAAAATGTGTGGCTATTATGCAATCTGCATAATAGCCACACATTTTGTGGGGGGGTTACGGCGGGGTTGGGGTGCAGGGGTGGGGGTAGGGTGGGGGTTTAGGGGGTGGATTAGGGGGGTAGGAATCGTCAATTTTACGAACGGAGCACCGGAGGTGCCCCAAAAATCCAGTGACACCGTTCTCCGGTATCACTGGAACCGGACCGATTTTTAAAATATAAAGAGTATGATTTGTAATTTTAATTTTTCAATCAGTTGATAAATAAAATAATTTTAAAAGAAATGAGATTTTGAACATTGTTCGAAATGGGAAAATATTTTTTAGATGGAGGAAGTATAATATGATTCATCAATTCATTTTCTTGGGGTTAGTGAAAAAGTGTTGAAAATGTTATGTGCAGTTTCACATTTTCACATCCAAGATCGACCTAAAATATTATAATTGGGTAGTTTTAATTTTCTATTCTTTGTAATTCATTTTAGTTTATTCAATTGTACTTTGTGCCTCAATAATGTAAAAGTATTAAAATTGGTTATTCCATTAAGAATTATACGCGTGTGCAATGCAAGATGTTAGAATAATAATTTTATCTTTTACAAAACGTGAGAATAAAAAGTTGACTTGAAGAAGAATCACTTTTAGAATTGAAGAAACAAATTAAGAAATGATTCATAATATAAATCTGATTTTTTAAACTGAAATCAGAAATGAAACGAAAAAAGTAGATGTGTCTTAGAACAAACTGAAGATGCAAAAATCAGATAAACAAAACAAATTATATTACTCCGTAGTTCTTAAAGAAAAAAATAAAAACTAATTACCAATGTAATCTGCAAATTGAATGAAAAATAAAATACTATTAACAGATACCTAAAACCAAAGTGAAGAGTGAAAAAACACAAAGCAGGCCTATATTACTACAGAGTATTTTTAAAAATGCATGCTTAACAGGTACATTTAAAAAGATTCGGCTTGCCTCCCAAAACTAATTGAATACGAGTATAAAAAAGCAAGTTAGAATTGAAAAAAAGTCGAGAAAACAAGAAAATTGAATATATAAGGGATGTGAAATGTTAGACCAGAACTACATGTTCGTGCATTTAAGTTCACCATAAATGTCTCCCGCTGAGCAATGTTGGACGACCCATCCACCACCACAGAGTATATCCCTTGTTGTGCGTGATGCTGCACAACACGACAATAAAACCTATTTTTTTCATTTTTTCTAATATGTTTCCACACATTCATAGGAAAATTGTACCCGAATTACTTCCATACATATCTATTTGTTCGCTCTCAGCGAAAAGTTTGACCAACTTATCATAGGGGAACTTTACAATGGCATATACGGGCAAACAACGACATCCCTTAAGGACATTATTGAAACTTTCTGACGAATTCGTAGTCATTATACCATAACGTGCGCCACCTTCATCATGTGACAATACCCACATGTGTTTTGGAATGGCATTAAGCCAATTGTAAGCTTCTTGATTTTTGACGCTATTCGTAGAAGCAACTGGTCAAATTCACTTCTATTCGGGGCCTCACCAGCTTTGTACATCAAGGTACACAGCTTCTTACTTCGGAACTTCTTCCAGAAATTGTTTCATAGGTGGCGGAGACAATATCTTCGAGTCACTTGACCTCCACCCAACTCTGGAGCATTTGCAAATGCGTGGTCAGTACCACCGTGTCTATTAGATATTATGCACACATGGCGGTGTGGGGGTACGATATGATGCATGACATTCGTCATGAACCATTTCTGTAACACCTCAATCCGTATAACCCGGAATTTTACGAATTAAGGTGAAACGAGAGTTAATTAAAAATTTCGCTTTACATTTGAAAATGACAATTTCTTATAAATATCAAATTTACAGACTCTGGATTGCGACCCATTTAAAAAATATTTTCAGAGTAATGCGGAAGTACAATAATAATCAAATCATGACACATTTAAAAATCTGATGTTCAACATTTGCCTGCCATCCTTGCATCTCCTCTGACTCAATGCCCTCCGGGAGTGGTTCCGTCATTGTCCTCTTGTTACCTACGTGTAGTCAACGAAAAATACAAACTACACGCTCAACGAAACCGCTGAGTGGTACCACGCTAGAATTGTAGAACAATTCATAGACATATACATATACATATATATACGTCCACAAAATGTATAAAAATATTCATGATATGGCACATTATATCATATGTTCAATTTGATGATTTATGATGGTGGATATTTAATGATGATTACCTGATGGCATATTTAATCAATATAATTATTCTTGATGATGATTACATGACACTTATATAATCAATATAATTGTTCTTGATGATGATTACATGACACCTATGTAATCAATGTACTTGATGATGATAACATGATTTCACATTTAATCAATTTGATTGTTCTTGATGATGATTACATGACACCCATGTAATCAATGTACTTGATGATGATAACATGATTTCACATTTAATCAATTTGATTATTCTTGATAATGATTATATGACACCTATGTAATCAATGTACTTGATGATGATAACATGATGCATGAACCTAAACGTGCAAGGACGACCCTTGCGCTATGAGATTCGCACAGGTTGTACGACGAACTGACGCCACCTTAGTCTCACGAATGAGGTGAGACTAGAAAATGGGGGTGGTACTCGAAAGCCTGAATACCATGTACGTACACTAAGCCCGGAACGGGTGATGTCGGACTGCTAAGTCCCGCACATCACGCTATAAGAGACGCAATTACGCATGATCTCTTACGCATGCATATGATATGATATGCTACAATATGTGCGATGATATGAGTCATATGATATGAACAATTTGTAAACAATATCAATGGATAAATATACTTTATTTTATTTGGGTGAAATCTGATAAAAATATCATTTAATTAAGCTACGGGGCTCGGAACGGTCGACCGTTTGGCGTGACGGTCGACCTCGACCTTCATTACGTCGGGCTGGCGGAACACCGTGACGGTCGACCGTGGTTGACCGGCGGTCGACCATTGTTGACTGGATGGCGACGGCGATTCTCGGCTGGGCAGGCGACGGTCGACCGTTGGCCACCGGCGGTCGACCGTTTGTCTGACAGTCGGGGTCCATTTCGATGTTTAATGCGACGGTCGACCGTTTGCGTCGACCGTTTGGGTCTGCGAATCTTTCTCTTGATATTTTGAGTGTCCAAAATACTTCTTTAAGTCTTTTAAGCACCTTTGATTAACATATACATATTGTTGGGTTGATTTCCAAAATTTATATTTACTTATGTGTATATTAACTTTATGGATTTGGTGTATTTTAATCTCAACATATAGATAACTTATATATGCATCACATATATATTTTGGAATGGTTTTAACATATGGAATAACATATATGTTCATGTATGTATGTGATGAATGATTCGACAAGTCTAACGCAAGGGTACAGACCTGGAAATCATTGGCCGAAACCTTACGGATGAGCGGGAGTGGAAACAACATCGAAATTTGCCAACTTTGTCATTTCCGTCACAACTGGACAACCTGCGGTAATTTGGGCATATCTCCATCGTTTCTTCACGAAATTGCAAACCGTTTGATTCTGTGGATTCCTAAGATGTAAGGCTACAACTTTCGTATAGAAAATATTTCGTTTTAACATATGTAAGATAGCGTAAATTGGACCTGAAGTCAATAGAAAGTTGCTGTCCAGAATTTTGGGTATGTCGATGAACATGATTCTGACGATTAACTCACTAACTTCAACATTCCAATGCCGAACTTTCTTTGCAATACCTTCCGGATGTTCCTAATAATTGTTATAGAGTTTATGGTAAGTATTTGGGATGAAATAATGTGAATTTT
Organism: Cuscuta australis; assembly: GCA_003260385.1. Classification (NCBI taxonomy): domain Eukaryota; kingdom Viridiplantae; phylum Streptophyta; class Magnoliopsida; order Solanales; family Convolvulaceae; genus Cuscuta; species Cuscuta australis. The sequence goes on along the minus strand of NQVE01000200.1, from coordinate 1,738,462 downwards.
GGTGAAGAAAAACATGCTAACCCGAGGAGCTCGCCACCACTGACGCAGTCCCAGTATTTTGGCCATATCTTTTTCGTTACTTAACGAAATCACGAGCCATTTGTTGGGTTGGATTCGTATCGTCCGGGGCTACAACTTTGGTTCAAGAAGTATTTCGAGATAATGAATAGAAAATTTCAGTTTTTTACCTTGAAGTTGTTGCTGCGTTTTTGGACTCAAAATTTGGAAGCTTTGGATGGTTTTGTTTCTTCTTCTTCTCCTTCCCTAACACACAATCATGGATATGAAACTTTCTTTTCCCTTTCTTTATGTTTGGCCGACAGAGAGAGAATGGAGAGGGGAGAGATGAGATGATGGTGATGTTGGTGGAAGATGATGATGTATAATGATATTATGAGAATTTGGAGTGTAATTATTATAGTCATGTTGGGTTATAGGTTAGGATTTAGATTTTAGTGATAGTAGGAATCTCTTTGTGGACTAATAGAGATTTTAAGAGAAATCACAAGGCTCCATACGTGATTGAGTATAATTTGTATAGTAAGGCTTTGGCTTATAGTCTAAACTGACTAGTTTATCCCAAACGGTACGCGCTTTTTCACCCAACCTACTCCAAATTTAAAACGGATTGCGTTTTTGGAATCAGAATGTCAAAACTAGAATTTTGATGTAAACGAAATATTTTTCTGAGAACTTTTTTTTCTCAGTGTTCAGGTCTGTCTCAGTCATAAATTAATTTAATAATATGAATGAGATAAAAATATATGAATTAAATCCCAATGATAAATATGATGTTGTCAAGTGTCAAAATTATGATTTCTAATTTGATGAAATTACCTTTGAATTGAGTTTATTTTATGGGTCAAAGTTACAAATTTTAATATTTAAAATTGTCATAACTTCAAATTTATAAATCATATTGATTCATAAAATGTACCGTTGGATTCTTCTCTTCGAGACCTATCCATAAAAATAAGTTTTTAACAAAAAGTCATTATTTTGAAAATCTCTTTATTTTTGGTCAAACATACAGATATTTCTTATTGGACAAAAATTACTTTTGTTTTATAATAAATTTTAGGCCATATTTTGTGGCGTTACAATTTCCAACTTGCACCATCTTCAGCATCCACAATGGAAAAAGCCAGGGGAAAAAATAGGTAGAGAATGTGTGGTTAGGTGGGAGGGTGAATAAATAAGTACGTAGGAGTGGGAATGGGTGGTTAGGTAGGAGGAAGAATGCATAATGAAAATAAAGAATTTATCAATTCAAAACATTATAGATTGACTGTTCGCAAGAGTTTATTCAACTTCTGCAATGACATAATCAGTTGTGTTAATTCTGTTGCATAATCAGTTGCATTAACTCTGTTACTAAAATAATTAAAACTAAGAATAAGAAATTAAAAATGGTTTTAAAAACTTTTAAAAAACTAATTGAAACTAACAAATAAATGAGCGTTTTATTTGAAAAACAACTTGACCACCCTTTAACTCATCATTTCATAAAATAACATAGTCACGTCACCTCGTGTTTTGTAAAATTCTTTATTTAAGTTTTTACTATATAAATTTTAATTTTCGATTCTACACCTACTGTACAATCAAATAAATTAAATTGAAAATAAAGTACGCCAAATTTCATAATGCGTATAATAGGAAAATCTCTTTTGAACAGAGAGAGTAAAATGTACCTTGTAGTATATTATAATTTAGAGTATATTTTTTTAATTTAAAATAAATGTGTTGATAAAGTTAAAATGAAAAAAGAAAGTAAAAAAATTCAATGTATTAAAAACTAAAAAACATAAAGTAAAGAAAACTAAAAACACTAAATAAAAAAATGAGATATGAACTAAAGAGACAAAGGAGATAAGAACTAAAGAGAGAAGGGTGTGTGGAATTTCAAAGCAAACGGATTACTTTACTCCATATGCTTTATTTTTAATTTAATTGGGATAGAGCATCTGGTATTAATTTAAACCAGAACGGAGTAGCTAACTCCGTCTATACATTTAATTTAAAAACAAAAGAATTGGAACGGAGTAGGGAACTCCGGATGGCACATGCAGGAAATAATTTCCTGACTTACCCTGCCAGGAAGGGAATTATTTTTTAACATATATAGGGCATTTACTCTTTTGAAATTAGGTTCCACAATTAAGCAGATTATTGCTTTCAAATAAAATGAAATAAATTGTAATAGTTGCACATTTTATGAACTTTTTTCCCGTCAATGACAGAAAAATAAATGAACCTTTTTTTTTGAACAAGTAAAAAGGAAATATGAAATCTTTTTGTGAGAGGGATAATTAAGTAAATCTATTTTCAATTTCCTCTACTTCTTTTCCGCACTTTTGGATTTTAAATTTTGGAGAGTGAATAAGATTAATTTGCTCCATATAAGACTAAAGGTAGTATGTTTCCCCGAATAAAATTACATATGGGGCCTGTTTGGGAACAGTTTTAGAGATTAGCGTAAACGTTTTGGATAAGATTTTAACGGTGCAGATTACTTTGAAAACGCTAACGCTAAACGCTGCCCATAGATAGCCTTTTCAAAACGCTAACGCTAATCGCTAACGCTATTACCAAACAGGCCCATGTTTTATTTCATTTATGGCACATAATTACGTATGATCTACCATATATGTTTTCATTAGCAACAAGTGTTGAATAATGACTGATTATGCGAATAGCTTTGCAAATGTGGTCATGTTAACAAGTGTTGGATAATGACTAATTATTTAAATGACAATTTAAATCATTTTTAATAATTTCTTATTCTACATGAATTGTGTAAATGATCATTTTTCTCTAAAGCATGTCATTTTAGAACTTTCTATTGCCAAAAATTAGAGTAGATAAGACTGATCCTATTTAAAAAATAATATTTTTAAGTCTATTTGCGTAAACTAAATAATTATTTGTTATCTTCTATCTTATTTGTTGTTTTAGAATTGAATAATCCATCTATTCCGGGAATATCTTTTGGTTGTGAGTTAATCAAAGGAAAATTCTTTTGTGATCATAAGATGCATGTTCATTTTATGAATCTTAGTACATTGATAATATAAAAGAATTGAGGCTTTTGCTTGAAAATCCACTTGAATTGTCAGTGCATGAAAAGTGTAATAAGGTCTACATCTCACATGTGAACCTTATGTCCACGGAAGAATAACCTTTAGCTGAAATGTTATTATTTCAATTTATACGAAAATATATGTAAAATTAGAAATAGGATTATGAATACTTAATAGTCATATAGAAATTTTACAAAACAAACAGTGACGAACTAACAATACTATATATACTCCATGTAAAAAAACATTATTCTAGGAGAGAAGTTTATATTAATTTTTTAATTTGATAAAATTTTAATGATGTAGATTAATTCTGAAAATAATAATGCTAAAGACTACCATGAAATAACCATTTAAAAACGTTTACACTAACCTCTAAAGCTAATGCAAAGTGGGCCTATGTATTGTAGGCTACTAATGATCGAGTAATGTAATTGTGACTCTCTCAGAGGATGTCACAACTTCAAACTCCAACGGAAGAGTTACTCCTCGTCTCCATGTGTTTCAAAAAGAACATGAGAGTTCACTATTTAAAAAATGAGGAGAATTTTTATTTATTTATATAATTTTATTAATTGTTTGATAAAATAAAATATTCATGTCACATTTTATTTTATATATCTTTTGACATACATTTTAAATATTTAAATGTTATTTTCTATTTTCTTTAAATAAAATAAATTGAAATAACTCCAAACGTTACTTATAATAGGGGTGGGAAAAAGTATCGGCCCGATATTGTTCCGTACCGGGCCGACATTGTGCCGAACCAAAAAATAGTTTTTCAAATGGTTCTAGTAAATTATATCTCGAATCGAATCATTTTTAAAATGGTACTAGACATGTTCCCAAAAATTAAATATTGAAAATACCGAAGACTGTTATCACTAAAATATGAAATTAATAAATTAATAATAAATTTTCATTTGTTATTATTTTAAAATACAACTCAAATTATAATTTTATTTGTCAAAAAATCAAATTATTAAAATTACATTTTGTCAAAAATTGTAACTATACAAAATATCTCTCGACTAAGAATATATAAAGAATTGGTGTGCCAATTTTTTTTATTTATGTCGATTATTTTCTTATGAATAAAAATATTCTTAAAACGTTGGAGTATTATGGAATGGTTTGACATTGGTATAGTATTATACCATCCCGTTACCGAGCAACATGGTACCAAATGGGTAAGGCGTAAAACCGTAATTATACCAAACTATTTGAAAAGTAACGATATGGTACAAGTTATTTTGAAATACTGAACTATCATTGACCGTGACTACCTCTAATTTATAACTGATAGAATTTAAAATGAGATAGGGATCAATAGATGGGGCCATAAGACACTTGGGCTGAATCACATTAAAAGATTGAATTTGATCGTTTAGTTAGTTCAACTCAAGAGTCTTATATACTGATTATTTTACTCTTGAATTTCTAATATGGGATGCACTCTAACAATCCCCCTCAAGTGGACAACCGGTCATTTTGAATCTAACTGATTGACCACTTGCAAATAAACTTCAATTCCCTTGATTTTTTTAGTGCCAAGTGCCAACACATAAAAGACCACTATGGATTTTCAGACGAGCAATCGTGTTAAACGAGCCACATGCCATTGGACACACACTTCATACGCACAACGCGGCTAAAGACTAACGAGCCGCTAGAAATGAACCTCTGATCTAGACAGACACCTTGGCAAACGAGGTGAGCCAAAACCTTTTCTGATACCATGATATAATTTAGGGATGAGGTAATAAGAATCACGGGATTGGGCTCTAAGGCATTTGACTAAATCATATTAAAAGATTGAATTCAATTAATTACTTAGCTCAATCCAAAAGCTTATATACCAATTACACAATATTTTTCTTTTGAATGCACTCTTACATGTGATATTCTTTTTTGTCGTTTTTTGAGTAGAGAGGATGGAGTAGGATATATCCTCCCATAATGGTTCTCAATTATTTACGAGTATACGTCGATCTTTGCTTCTGAACCACTCACATTATTCCGCGGCGCACGTACACGAATATCACTTTGTCATTTGTTCAATCCGATTTTTTTTCTTGTGGTGTTGCATAGTGGAAAAAAGTAGGAGCACAAAATTAATTTAACTTTATTATTATTATTACATTTATTCTTATGATTATTATTAGTATACGATATCATATTATTATCATGCTATTATGATTATTCTTTCACATTTAATTTTTTTTATTATACATGGCACCAAAATTATAAGGTATAAAATTACTTTATTAATACTACCTTCGTCCGGGAATGATGTTCCCACTTTGAATTTTTCTCATTTTTAAAAATCATTGACTAAGGTAGTGAATAGACTAAAATACCCTTACACATTTTCACCCATCCCTAGCCACGAAACAGCACCCACTACCGGCCCAAATCTCAACCGCCGCCAATCTCACCCCACCGCTACCCCCACCAGTCCTGTCGGTGTCGTTATCTCCGCCAGCCCAAACGGCGACCATCACCTCAGCTGCCGTCACCACCAGTCCGACCATCACCCATAGCTTCCACCAAGACCATATATAGGAGAAACAGAAAAGAGAGAAAGAAGGGGAAGAAAGATGACAACGAGGAGAAGAAGAAAAATACACATATCTACTGCAGATCTAATCGACCACCATCGCCGCCGCAGCCCCGTCACTGTCGGGACACTACCATCGGCGCGCAGCTCCACCTTCGGCGCAATTGTGGTATAGATCTAAAAGAAAAAATAAGGAGAAAGAAAAGAAGAAAGAGAGGAAGCAGTGCAGACTCACCATCGCCATCACCGGATGCCACCATCGCTGCCGCCACAACTGCCCCCATGCGTATGCGTAGATCTAGAAGAAAGATGGAGGAGAAAGAAGAAGGGGAAGATAAAGAAGAAAGATGGAGTGGAAAGAAAGACTATAGAGAAGATTAGAGGAAGAAGAAGAAGATTGAAGAGAGGATCTGCAGAGATGGAGGAGAAAGAGGAGAGAAGAAAAAGAAAAAAATTGAAGAGATAAGGAAAGGAGTGGCGTAGAAAAAAAGAAGGAAAGAGAAGAAAAAAAAAGAAAGAAAGAAAAGGAAGAAAAGAATTGGAAGAAAGGGTAATTTAGGGAGATTAGACATAAAATAGTAGAATGGGAACATCATTTTCGGACGAAAAAAAACGTACAATGGGAACATCATTCCCGGACGGAGGGAGTATCAAAATAGAAGTTCCCTGTTTTTTCCTTTATATAGGAGTTCACACTATGGTAATGCGACATTGTACATGAGCATTTTACTATACCTTTTGGTAATGTACATGATCATTATTGGAAATATTAATATATTTTAATTCTTATTTTAAAAAATATAAAACTCTTATTTTATTACTTCCTCCGTCCCTAAATATTTGCAACACCTGCTTTTTCAGCAGAGGACTTTTGTTTATTTCTACGGTTTCATTGGTTATTTGATAAAATAAAATATTCTTGACACGTCTTATTTCGAAAGAATTTTTCATGTAATTTTTTGATATGTAAATTTTATTTTTTTATTTATATAGCAATATGTAAATAAATTAAATTGAAAAAACTTGATATTTTGCCTGAGAATACAAGTGTGACAAATATTTAAAGAAAGAAGTATTAAGTTATACTCTCTCCGTTCCTAAATATTTGTCACACTTGTATTTCCGAGGCAAAATATAAAGGTTTTTCAATTCATTTTATTTACATAGTGGTATAGAAATAAAAAATAAAATTTACATATCAAAAAACTACTTGAAAAGTTCTTCGAAATAAGATGTGTCAAGAATATTTTATTTAATCAAATAAATAATGAAAACATAAAAAATAAATAAAAGTTTTTGCGACTGCTGAGAAATCAAGCATTGCAAATAATTTGGGAGGGAGAGAATATGATAGAGTATTACTTGGGCAGGTACGCAACCACACAAAAAGGAGCGGACGCAAAGTGAAGCGGCGCAAGCGGGCCCCAAAGATTCCAGGTTTAGACACGCGGACGGTGGATGTGTGCCGGGCAGTCCTCTTCTCCCCCGCTATATAACCATAGCTACGGGTGCCTCCCCTTCCATCCAATCAAATCTCCTCCCAATTCCCATCTCTCCTTTCTGATCATAAAAATCAAGTTCAATAATTCAACGCAAAAAATGTCGTCTTGCTGCGGAGGAAAGTGCGGATGCGGGTCTGGCTGCTCCTGCGGCGGGGGCTGCTCCGGGCAAGCTTCCCATATCCATATATCTCTCTCGTTTATTCTGTATAGAACTCTTTCTTGGGATTTCAATTTAAGAAAAGAAAAATAAAGAACAAATCTTTTGAAGTTAATTGCAGGTGCAAGATGTACCCAGATTTGATCGAGGCTTCGCCCAAAACAGGGGCTCTGGTTCTCGGCGTTGCGCCCACCCAGAAATTGTACCCATCTTTAATTTCCTCTTCAATTATTAGATGGGTAGATGATCTTAAAAGATCGTAGCTTTGTATGTATAGATCTGAACATGTATACTTAATTGTTTGTTTCAGCGGGGCGGAGGGAACGGCGGCCGGGGAGGGCTGCAAATGCGGCGACGACTGCAAGTGCAACCCCTGCAATTGCAAATGAGACCAGTGCGGAGCTGATCGAACTTTGTATTCTGTCTGTGTGTGGTTATGTATCATCGTTTTAATAAGGCTGTAACGAAGTTTGTGTAGAATTTCTGTATTTGTTAGTAATAATGTGAAGTGGATGATGATCTGCGACTGAACTCCCATTTGGGTTGGATCCATGTGGTTGGTTGGTGTCTGGGTGGGGTAGAAATGAAGAAGTAAAAAGACGTTTGTACAAGCCATTGGTTCTCTACATACAATCTTATCCTTTGGGTGTTTCCTGACTTTCCTCAAGTCTTCGGTTAGGGGTGGACACGGTACCGGTACCGTACCGTGACCGGAAACGGTACCGCCGGTACCGTTACCGTTGGCCGGGACGGTCCACCGGTTCCGAGAACCGGTACTGGTACCGCCCACTCCGGTACCGGTTCCGGTGCCCATTTTTCGGTACCGGCACCGGCGGTATCGGTTCCGGTTCCGTGACTGTAATTAATTTTTTTTATTTTTATTTTTTATTTCATTCTTTCCTTTATTAATTTCATTTTTAGAGTTTTTTTATTTCATCCTTTCTTTTAACAATTACACATTTACAATTCTACACTTTAAAAATTTAATAAAAAAGCAAAAAAAAAAAGAAATTATGGGTGGCCGAAACGGTACCGGAACCGGTACCGATCCGGTACCGGTAACGGTACCAAGGGATGGCGGTACCGGAACCGGCGGTTCCGGAACCGGAACCGTACCGTGTCCACCCCTACTTGCAGTTGTAAATTTCAACTTTCTTTGTCTCATATTTTATATTATCTGGTTTTAAAATTGGGGTATATTTAGGATAAATGAGCAATATAGGAGTAAAACATTGATAAAATTCCAAAATAAGTTCACATATATACTATTTTATTTAGTTTATTTTTAATAGTGTTTAGAATTTAGTTCTTAAATCAAACAGATTGCATTCATAATTGTGATTAACACCAGTACCTCTGTATTTCCTATATCTTGCGTTTTCTATATCTTCGTTGATGGCGGCCATTCGCAAGCAAGGTGACGGTGGCTGGCGGAGGATTAACGGGAAATTCTACTCATGGCTAGACGGCTTTCTCTACCACAATGCCACATTAACTATCCATAGTGTTAATAAAGGACATGATGTCAAAGATGACAACATAAACTGCCACACAAAATTGCATAATGACAATCATGCTAATGTATTAAGTCATGCATATATGTGAATGTATAATATCAAATGAAAATCATGTTAATGTATTAAGTCACAAAAGTGTATAATGTCAATCAAAGGCAAAATACCAAACAATCAAACATGGCAATGCATAACGTCATATATGGCAATGTATAATGACAAACATGTTATCATATAATGTAACAAATGATAATACAGAATGTTAAAAAGAGAAATGCCAAGAAACTATATACTTTACCAAAGACATTATTCAATTCAAACTCCCATGTTCTAAACCAACTGTGCCAAATAATTTTTTATTTCAATATCCCTAATCACACAAACAAGATTTTCTATCTATCTGCATCTAAAAAAACTAGAAAAGCGCGATAATCTCAAAAGTATATATTTTTGGATTTTTTGATCTGCTAACATTATAGCCAAAATATGAACAAAGAGTACACACAAGAAATCCAAATAAAGATATGCAATGAAAACATGGGGAAAAAGTTTAGCAAAATCAACATGGAAATCCCAAAAAAATTAATTTTACATTAAGAATACACTCAACACACAAAAAATTCCAACGAAAACTTACCAACCCAACAAATCTAATCATAGATCAAATAAAAATCATTCGATCTAAATACAAAACATAAAAAAAATCTCCTGAATAAACCAAAAGAGATGCAAATGTATCGAAAAAGTAGAGCAACAAAATGAAATGGAGTGATGGCAAAAGGAAATATGCAAATGTATTGAAAAAGTAAAGCAACAAGATGAAATGGAGTGATGGCGGAAGGAAGCGACGGTAATGGCCAAAGGGGGCGGCGGTACCATGATGGCTCTAGTATTTTACTGATGAGGAAGTGGAGGGGATGTGATATTGAATTGAAATGTAATAATTACTCCTATCTAATGGATTTTAAGTTTGAACTCCTACTTTGAAGATATAACATATGTTTTACTCCTATTTAGGGTGTTTTCTTGCATATTTAAGGAAGTGAAAAAATATAGTTGATTTTTCAAAAATGCCCTTACCTTTTTAGGAGGATAGCGATGAATAGGGTTGTCAACGGATAGCCGAAAATCCGATTACCATCCGCATCCGTATTCCTTTAAAGAGGAAATATCTGCATCCGTTTTAAACGAATATTATCCATATCCGATTAAGAATATCCAAGTACTAAACAGATACGGATTTGGTAATTGTATATCCGATCCGTTTAAAATCTGATCCGAATATGCATCCGTTTAAATAACCGTTTATCCGAACATACGATCCGATATATATAGTTTTTCCTAATTTTTATGTTTATATTTTGTTTCTCTATTGATATTTACAAGTACAAAACATTTTTATATACAAAATAAATGTGTAGACATATATGTGTGTGTGTGTGCGCGCAACATATAAAAATATGTGTATATGTGTGTTGTGTAAAATATCGAAAAGAAAGAAAATAATTATCACATAACAAATTATAGTTGATTTAATTATAGTTTGGCTTTTATCTAATTTAAAATTAAAGTATTGTTTAATTTGATTTTAAAAATTGGAAACGGATCCGGATGTATCCGATATCCGACCGATATCAAACGAATGCGGACACAATTTTGATTTTTAGTATCCGTCAAGATCCGTATCCGAATTTGATATCTGACAAAAATAAACGGATACAGATTTGGTAATGGCACATCTGATCCGATTAATATCCGTTTACATCCCTAGCGATGAATGAGAAACAAAGTGGAGAGGAATGACTTATTTTAAGGATAGTTTATGTATTTTACCTTTAAAAGTTTATTATAATAAGAAATAAGCAACTTTTTTTGGACAAAGAAAAAAAGAAAATACACAATTTAAAATGGGACGGAGAGATTATTATTTTAGCATTTAAATTTCATTCTTTCTCAAAAAAAATATATCAGTATTATTGAAGAATTTTTCAAAAAAAATTATTTACTTATAAATTGATTTTATTTAAAAACTGATTAGATAATAAAAAATAAAATTTATATATTTAAAAATTATGTAAACAACAAAAAAAGTGAAAAAATTTATTTAAAACAATGAAAAAAGTGAATAAATTGAGAACAATAAATCAAAAAGGAAAAACAAAAACAAAAAACACCACATTAAAAAACTCTTCCATCTCATAAAATTTTCAATTCATTTTAAAAAAATCCTATGTATTTAAAAACTATATAAAAGTTTTACGAAATAAATTATGATAAAAATACTTTATTTTATCAAATATTAAATTAAAATATAAAAATAAGTAAAGGTTGCCGTGATTTTGATATACCCCGGAGTATTAAATAAGGAAGATAATTTCAGGACAGAGGGACCATATATCTACACCTATGCAATGAAAACAAAAAACAAACAATGAAATGAGAAAATTAAAATTAAAAAACTAGAGAAAAAGAAAAGGAGTGATAAAAGCATAAATTTAACACAAACATTGTAAAAGAAAAATAAATAATAACGATAAATAAAAGAAAAGAGTTATACTCTGCATTAAGCGTACTAGCAAACAAAACGAAAAAAAAGGTAAACCAAAAACAAGGAAAATGAGAAATAAACAAAAGTGCGCATAAAAAATAGAAAAAAATGAAAAGAAATATAAAAAGACACTCAAGGTTAAGTACTCCCTCCCTCCGTCCTGAAATCATCTTCTCACACACTTTAAATGCACATGTAATGACTATAATACCCCTAAAAGGTTAAAATATTTATTACTCCACCCAGCCCATTTACGCATGCCTTATCTTCACCGCCCACTTCTCCTTTCTCTAATTCTGACCTTATGCCTTCCTCTCCTCCGTTCTTACACTTTTCCGCCTCCTCTCAAACTAAACCTAGATTTATCTCTCGCTTCTCTTGCGTCTCTCATCCTTGCCCTCTCTTCATGTCTCTGTGAATTACACTTCTCTCTGGATTCTGTGGAATTACATTTTGAATCTCAGGTTCCGCCACTGACAAGGGTGTTGCGAGGAACGGTAGGAAGAGGCCGTCAGAGCCGGTTCCGGAAGGGGGGGAAGGGGAAACATGTTCTTGGCCCGTCGGGTGTCTCCGGAGGTGTCAGAAAGTTCTGGGGCGTATGGGCTGCTGAGATCCGGGACCCGACCCGACGGGTCAGAGTTTGGTTGGGAACATATGATACGGCTGAGGAAGCCACGACGGTCTACGACAATGCCTCTATTAAGCTTCGTGGGCCGGATGCGCTGACCAATTATGGAGTCCCGCCGGCGAAGCAGGGGAACGACGCTTCTGTTTCAGGCTACGATTCCGGCGACGAGTCCCGCAACGTTTCGTCTCCGACGTCTGTTCTCCGGTTTAGAACCGCCCACTCCGGCGAGGAATCTTACCAGACGAACAATTACACAGAGTCCAATCACAACACGACTTCGCCGCCGATTCAAGAATGCCACGGAGAAACGAACACAACGCCTTTGCACTCCAATTTTTTTTAAAGGAAGGGTATAACTGGAAGTCAGTGAAAAAATTTAATCCCTTAAAAATAAACTATAGTTAAAGCGAGAAGATCAATATAGGACGGATGGAGTAATACAAAATTGATAAAAATGAACTATAGTCAAAGCGAGAAGATCAATATAGGACGGATGGAGTAATACAAAATTGATAAAAGTGAAACCCAAAAAAGCAATGTGAAAAATAGATAGAGGGCTAAAAAAGAAGAAAGAAGAGAGGTGATGTGAGAAGTGGAAATGAGGTCAAAATGTAGTAAAAAAACACTCACACGCCCCAAATTAATTTGTATAATTATTATTTACATTTTTTCCCTATTTTTGTCAATTATTTTACAAAATAATAGTTATGTCGCCTCTTATTCCGGCCTCTTATTCCGTAGAGTTTTAACTTTGATGTAAGTTTTTAATATGCAAAATTTATTTTTTAATTCCACTCTAAATATCTAATAAATTACAAAGAAAATAACTTTGGTCAAACATCTTAAAACGAAACAGACAATTTAAATTGGAACAATAAGAATACTAATTATAATTGCTAGACTCCTAGAAACTGAATTGAGGTATCATTGATAAAAAAAATTCTTCAAAGTTCACGTCTTTTACGAAAGAACATGAATGAAGTTTAAGTATCAAAATAAAATAATCTTCAAAGTTAGGTCTCATTAGTGAAATTTCCCCTATCAAAAAAATTTATTTTTTTTGTTAATTCTATCCAACTTTCATCTCACATAATAGTACTCATGTTGCATAATTATTATAAATCAGTAAGGTATAGAAAAAAGGAAAATAAATGATCAATTTTTTTTATTTTGTACCAGTATTTTTTTGAAGGACAAAAATGTAAGAATTTTACATATAAAGGATCTGACCGGACTTGGACCGATCTTAACGGGACTACCTGGTCTCAAAAGGTCCTTATTTTTTTCATGAATACCAAACTAGTCTGGACTAGTTTTTAAAAGAGATTGGACCGATCTCGTCCTTAATAGTATCAGTCTTTTTAAGATACCGATCCGATCTAACTAGTTTGGTCCTTTTGCTCATCTCTACCTAGGCTCTATTCTTTTTCGCTTGGAAAAACATAGTTGGGTGTTGAAAGAAACTACTAGAAAAAGTTAGAAGAAATTGGAAGGAGTGGGAAAAACTGAAAGAAACTGGAAGGAACTCGAAGGTGTTGGAAGAAACGAGAAGAAATTGAAAAAAACTGGAAAATGTTAGAAAAAACTGGAATGAGTTGAGAGAAAGTGGAAATGTGGAAGGGGTTGGAAAAGACGGGAAATCGTTGGAAAGTTTTTGAAAGAGTTTAAAAGACAAAAAATGTTCAAATAATTATTTTATTTTATAAATTTCATATTTTATTTAAAAAAATATACTCTACTTTTTAAATTTTCAACCTCTTTTTGTTTTCTTTTATGCCATTATATTTTATCCCAAATTGTATTTGTAATTTTTTGTGACTCATGCCCTTTCTTTACTTTTCAAAATCAATATCAATTATATAATTTTTTGTTTTTTAATTGTATGCCACTACTCCATTAACAAAAACAATAAGACAAATGAAACAATACTTTTTACCAATCTTAATTGAAAAAACTGTACTTAGATAGTATAAAGATATCTCGACAAAACAAAAATAATCTTACATCACATTGTATATATCAAAATACTATTCCGTCCTAAAATGATCTTCCAAATTGAGTTTACGATATTTGACTGAAAATATTTTCAATTTAATTCATTTGAGTCTAGGTAAAAAATTGAAAAATATAAATTATATATTTTAAAATTACATCAAAAATTCTGCAAAAGAAGGTGTGACATGACTATATGATTTTATCAAATAATTAAAGAAACTAGGGAAATAAATTGATTAAACTTTGACTATATAAATAGTGATTAAGAAGATCATTTTAAGATAGAAGGAGTAATTACAAAAATGACCCGATGCTAACCATGTTAATTTTACATTTGAAATTAACATGATTTATATTTCTTTATCTAATTATAAAAAAATATGCAATTACTAACGGAGTAATGATTACAAAATGGAATATGAAGAACTGTCTAGATAGGAGTAAAAAACTATGAAAATATCAAAATATGAGTCATAAATTTTTCAAGACCAAAATAGGAGTTCACATCACCATAGGTAACAGCCACACTCACCACATTGACACATTGTAAATGTGACATTATCAACATCACACTGCCATTGGGCGCTGTCGGCCACCGGAGTGCCGTTGCAGATCATCGACGGTTGACTAATAACACTGACATATTAAATCGTTAGCAGTTTTTCATCGCACCACAAATGCATATTCTTACACCACACTGCCTGTATACTCATATTTTAGTTTTAAAAGACATAATACTCTTATTTTAGTATTTTTTCAAATTTTTTACTTCTATCTAGTGACATTTCTTTTACAGAGTATATATTAACTATAAGAATTCTAATGATAAAAAACAAAGTTCTAAGTAATAATTAAAAAGAACTTAAATTAAGTTTTTTAGCGATGAAACCTAGAACGTTGAATCAGAGAAGAGAACATGAGAAGATTGTAATTCGGGGTCATTGTATTTATTTCAAAAAGTTTCATGTTCACACGAATATAAAAATAGTTTTTTTTTTACTTTTTAATCTCTTTTTAATAAAAGTCTTATAGAGAATTTTTATGTAACAGATGTGGTTTTTAATATACATCCGACATATGGACATTTAAAAAATAAACAATAATAATTTTATTATTTTTCACGTATTAAATTTATGTATGAAATTTATTATTTTGCATAGGCTTAGGACATACACATGAGCCGTTTGAGGTTCAAACTTTTGTCTCGTAACGTACACGAGAATCCGTCAGCTGCCGTTACAGAGACGTCAATCCCTTGCCCATCCAAAAACCCCAAAGCTCCAACGGCGCACCGAACGGCACCGTCGGTGACCTCAATATCTATTCGTTATATACAAAAATAAAACAGCAAACCCTTTTCAATCGAAGGATTTATTTACACTCTCTTTCGTTCAACGGGCAAAGGTTTTCTTTCTTTTTTTCCTCTCCTCAACGGAAGCTCAATCTTTCCGGCGGTCTCTCTCTCTAGAGGTTTCTCAGGGTTCCGGTGAGTTCCAGCTCGATTCCCGCCAATATTCTTTCGCCTGAGGTTGCCCCGTCATCGAATTCTTTAAAAAATTGTTCTTGAATTTCATGGCTCCGTCTGATTTACAGGAAGTACTGTATTATCTAGCTGAGTCTGTCCAGTTAATAAAGGTTTCGGTTTGTTTGAATATTTTGATTTGATTAGTTTGAATTGCCTGCGGGGATGTTATCGTCAATAGTTTGGGGCTCGTGATTGGTTTGTGTGTGGTTTTGGTCTGGTTGAATTTGTCTTTGATCTGATACCAGTTTCTGAGATCTGAGTTTCGCTTGATCCGTCAGAAACGCAATTGATTTGGTGTACCTTGCTTGTAATTAGGGTTTTGATGCTTTGGTGATTTTTGGGGGTTCATTGTTATAGAGGAATTGGCCTGCTGAAGTTTGTTGCCTTTGTTGATTGTAATATTGCGATTCGGAAGCCAAGGGGAGCACAATATGGGTGAAGAGAAAGCAGATGATTGTTTCCATGAGAATAAGCAATCGATAGCTGCATCGAGCTCTTCCATTTCCGAGAACAGTGGCAGTGTTAATCTTAAGTCGCCGGGAATACCTAGCACCACCCCTTCTTCGCCCGTGCAGCGGTACAGTTGTTATCCATTCAGTTTTTTTTCTTCTTATTGAAGTCTATTCGTATGTTCTTGGCACACAACACTTCATTGTTTTGAGAAAAGTTTCGGAGATAATCTGAAATAGAAGGATGATCTTACGATAATAATGTGTGATCATCAATATATAAACCTTACAAAACCTAAAAAATTATATTTTTTTGTGTTTTATGCGTATTGAAAAGCGATGTAAAAATGTTAGAAAAGTTGTGCTACTTGTCATGGATGAAGTATTCTCACTGCACACACATGCCGTTCCTCCCTCTTTTTTAATAATCTACATGCAGAGGAGGTTCAATATTGTTTTCCATGCTCCTGTATGCTAGTTATTTATGTGATTTGAGCAATTCATGATATGAGCAGTTCAACAATCATCCTATATACTCACTTTAACCAATAAAAATAGTCCCCTTTTATCAAGGTACAACTTTAAAAATTTGAGTAAGGTACAATCATTATAAAACATGATTGTTAGCTTGTTTTCATTAAATAGGACTTTTTTTGGGATAAAAGCATGTCAAAATTGACTCTTTTCATGGGACAGAGGGAGTAAGTGAGTAACTTATTTCTAGTTTAGAGAGTAGCACATGAATGTGAAATCAATGTATTCTTGTATTTCTTTCAATCAAAATTCCTAGATTTGCTTTGCACTAAATGTTTAATGATATAATTTTCATAATGTGAGATCTACTTTTGCAGGAGAACAAGTGGCCCTATTAGACGAGCAAAGGGTGGCTGGACGCCTGAGGAGGTAAGTAGTTGTTTTTTAATGATCATATGATGCTTTCATAATCTGAATTCAGTTTGAAAGTGAACCCTTTATTAAAGCATGCTGATAGATTTTCCCTCAAGTGTATAAATATACTGTATTGAGGCTATAAACAAAAATTATATCCACAGGACGATACACTAAAGCAAGCTGTTGCAGCTTACCGGGGGAAGTGTTGGAAGAAAATTGGTACTCTTTTCTCCTAAGTAGTTTATTGAACTCCCAAAAATTTCTAGTATGTATGTGGAAATCATTGTGTCTGGTGATATAAGAGCGTAACCTGATAAAGGGATTTGCTTGCAGCTGAATTTTTTCCTGATAGATCAGAAGTACAATGCCTACATCGATGGCAGAAGGTTCTAAATCCCGATCTTATAAAAGGGCCATGGACTCAGGAGGTTGGTTCCAAGCTTTTCTTCATTCGTGCATTGATATTTATATTCCTATATAAATGAATTAAGGAACTTCTTTAAATGATTTGTCAGAGCTGCAAATAATAGACATGTTTCCATTCCAGGAAGATGAAAAGATCGTTGAACTTGTAGGGAAGTATGGGCCTGCAAAGTGGTCTCTCATTGCCAAGTCATTGCCTGGTCGAATAGGAAAGCAATGCCGTGAAAGGTAATTTTATTTCTTAATTACATATTTCTTGTAAAAGTTATCCTCGATTGATTATATTTATCAATTACCTTTAACATACGGTCTTGCCAGTTCAAACTTCAAAAGCCTCGTAACTTTCTCAGTTTATTTTTAATAATATATATTTTGCTATGTATTTTATTCAGGTGGCACAATCATTTGAATCCAAGTATAAAGAAAGAGGCGTGGACATTAGAGGAGGAGCTAGCTCTTATAAATGCACATCGAGTCCATGGGAATAAATGGGCTGAAATAGCAAAGGTCTTAGCTGGAAGGTAATCTGTTGCATACAATTGGAGTTTTTTTAAAATGAGGAAAAGAATAGTTGCTGCTATTATCACTAGAGTAGAGGCTTTTGAATCCATGCTGGCAATTTTGACATCAAACTGTTAGAATCCATCTGCAATTCTTGATCCAAACATTTCTTCTTTTTTGGATGAGATAAATATAAATTAACTCATTCCTTCATAATAAACTGATTCTTAGGCCTTGTTCTTGTGTTGGAAAAATTAACTTCCACCTTTTCCAACTCCAACTCTTCCAGCTCCTTCCAACTCCTAGTTGCTTTCACCTACTCAGTTCTCTCTATCGCCGTTTGAAATCAATTTGCAATTAAAACTTAGTAGGTGAATGTTCTATAAATCAATAAGTTCGCTTATATAATACGAGAGTAATTTCTCCAGTCCTTACTTGGAGGTCATTTCTTCAACCTTTATTTATCTATCTACATGAACTTAATTTCAAATGCATTAAATTTCACCCAAAAAAAGAGTTATTTAGTTTCAAGTAAAACTTTGATTGGTGTCTTTTGATTTTTTTAACCACATACATCGTACATATTATATTGAATTTTTCTATAAAGTTAATAAATATTGATTCATTGATGAATGAAAAATTGATCAGTCACCAAATAACATCTTCAAATGATTTTTTTCCCTTCAGACCCCTTGGGTATGCGTTAATCCACATTTAAATATAGCTATTTATAAGAATATTTTGAAGTCCCAAGAAATCCACACTAAAGATTTGTATCCATGCAGGACTGACAATGCTATCAAGAACCACTGGAATAGCTCTTTGAAGAAAAAGTTAGATTTCTACTTGGCCACAGGAAACCTACCACCTCCTTCCAAGAATGACCTCCAGAACACTTGTAAAGATGAAGACATCAAAACCAGTTTGAGAGAAAAGGGCTTTGAATGTTGTTTGAGCAAGCCATCTGATTCAACGGAGCTAGCAGCTTCATCAGGAACCACAGATGTTTGTAAAACAGTAGTAGATACAGAACAGGTCCGTGCAGAACGCACAACCGCAGAGGAAATGGCTGCTTCAACCAGTAGTCCTCAAATTGATTCTGCTGATTCTGAAGATGTACGGCCATGCGAGGCCAAATCAAATTCCACACCAAAACTAATTAGACCCCAAGTTTTTAGTTCTATTACACACGTTACATATGGTAACTTATGCTATGAACCCCCACGGTTAGAAAGTATCATTCCACTGGATTCCGATTTCCTCAATCCTTTTCCAACCCCACCCAGTGAGAAGCATAGAAGTTTATGTCTGCAGACCCCAGAGTCCATATTGAAAATTGCTGCCCAGAGCTTCCGGAATACCCCATCTATTTTAAGAAAGAGGAAGAGTGGGTCCCAGTCATCCACGCCACTCGGGAAGGCTGGCGATGACGGTGCTACTGGTGGATTAGGAGATGAAATCCAACTAAGAAACAATCCAAAACCTTTCAACGGATCTCCTCCTTACCGAATAATAAGATCCAAACGGACATCTGTGATCAAGTCTGTGGAAAAGCAGCTTGAGTTTGGCCCCAACAAAGAGCAGGATGAGGATAACTGCTGCACCAACACATCCAGCAGAACAACTGTGGAACACCTCTCTCCTGCAACCAAAGCTATGTCAAATGGAGCATCATAGTTTGGACCACTGTAAGTACATTTCTTTTTATTCCAGCTTCATTCGTGTTCTTCTCCTGTGGATCATTGTTTGGACCACTTTTAGTCTTTGATATTTTCCAAGAGAGGGAAACCAATTACTTGTCCTGTTCTTCTACAGATTAGAAGTGAAAAAGGCAGTGAAGTTTCAGACTTGGCAAGTCATGGCCCACGCTATATGATGTGAAGATTCTTTCTTCATTAAGCAGCAAGGTTTTATACGTCGACTTCATGCATCAATGCGTTTTGATTTGTTTCTGGCAGTCGCATTGGATTTGTACATAAACGCAGTGCACGTTTGGTAAGTGTTACTCAGTAGTATTTAGTTGAAATGAACGATTATTTATTTCGATTTTTGAAAGGGGAAGACGCATGGTAAAGATGATTTTAGGGCGGAAAATAACACCTAATTAGTTTTTAGTGTCAGTAATTTCTTCATTCAGTCCGTGTATTTAGAATGATGGGAACGTAACCAATAATTCCAAATTACGAAGTACGTATTCAATAATTTGCAGAGGCCGGATGAGCGACGATTAACACAGCAACAAACTACAATCTCTCTTCTTTAGAGGCGAGAAAATTAGGGAAGGATTTTCGTTTTTCTTCTTTCAAATTTTACGAACCAAACATAGTTTTAATATTTCACTTTCTTTATATATTTTGATTTCATTTGTCCGTCGTGGGCTCCTACCTTAAACTGCACTTAGTCCATCGTTCCCTAAATGGGTGGTGATGCTTCAGAGTAGTAGGTGGAGTAGAAGAGTTTGTCGTATTTTTAGAAAGTCAATACAAAATATACACTCCCTTAAAAATGAGCTTTGGTTAAATTAGGAAGAAAATTCTTGGACAGGAGTAATAGAATAAATATTCAATATATTTTGTTTGTTCAACTACAAGGAGCTTTTCTTCATCAATCATGTTAATATTTTGTCAATCTGGTAATGCCTCCTCAAGTTGTGGCATGAAGATTGCGAATTACAATGTCTAACTTGCACATTACGTATTTATATGATCGCTGTCTAAGCACCATCTGGACATTTCAATAAACATTTTTTTTCAACGACTTCAATCTCTTCGAATCCGTTGAGTAACCGATCGAACAAAGGAACACCATTCTTTTGTAACCTTCAGTCCTTCACCGAAGTCAAACGAACACGAGGAACACTCTGTATTGTTCTTTTCGAACACTCTAAACGTCAAGTTTTTAATCTCCCTTCAAAACAAAGAATGGTCTACCTCTGTAAGACAAACCTTGTCAGATGGGTTTTCATGATTAGTGATTGCACTTCTTCAGTGGCCATGTTCTCTGATGAAGCATCCTTGTGATTTCACAACGAGAAAGATATTTCGATCATGAAAAATTAAAAGCTTACGATTTCTTTTGTAGACAATGTATTACGTATATCCACTAACATGGAATAAGAACGTGTTTGATGACTCAAGGATCGAAACCTCGAGGGATACTCACCTAAGTTCGATCTTTAGCAAAGCAATTGCCCACTTTACATTATCAAATCGAGAAAATATGAACATATACCATAATTAGAATAGAGTCAATAACACTTTAAAAATAATACTACCTCCGTCCTAGAGTATTTGTCCACTTTCATTTTTACACACCATCCAATACACTTCTTTAATCCATTTTATCTTGTAATTTGTATATTAAAAAATTATACGGAGTACAAATTATATATTAATAATCTATATGTTAAGACAAATCAAATAAGATCACACATGATTATATTTAGACTTAAACATTGAGAGAATTTGATGAGTCAAAGTGCTTAGATGAACAGTTCCAAAAGTCAAAAGTGGACGAATACTCTGGAACGGAGGGAGTATGAAGTATGTAATATTTCAAACATTGCTCAAAACAGAATAACAATTTTGGGACAGAAAAAGTAATTTTTTATACTCTCTCCGTCTAAAAAAGAATGTCACATTTCCTTTTTCAACCGTTATAGGAAATTTTATTTATTTGTACATTTTCATTGAGTATTTGATAAAATAAAATATATATTCTTGACATCTTTTATTTCGAAGAATTTTTAATGTATTTTTTGAATATGTAAATTTTATTTCTTATTTTTATACCAATATTTAAATAAAATAAATTGAAAAAGCTTGATATTTTACCCGATTCTCTGAAATATAGCAAATATTTTGGTATGGGGAGTGGGGAGTAACTATTGGTGTAAGATTAGTCCCCAAGCATTTCCGACATGGCTACAGGTATCTCATCCCTCCAACCAATACACCAAAAAGTGTACCCAAATTATACTCCAAAAAAATGTACCGATATTTTAATGATTCACACTGACACAAAATGTTAACACAATTAAAAAAAATTATACTGAAATTTTTTGTCAATAAAAATCACCAGACAAGCACAAAATCTCAGTGTATGTTTTGGGATAGGAAATAGATACAAGTTTTGGTTCCCTAATCCCTACTGTACTTCCACCCCTCCTCCCGTCACATAGTACTTTTTTGGCTGATTGGGAGGGAACATACATCACTGCCACCTCCCCTTAACTGTGCATCTGATTCACCCACAGAAAGAGAGAGAGAAAGAAGAAGAGCACCCGTGTATGTTTCAAGAACCGGAGGCTCTGATCACGCAATCTCGACCTTTCATTGTTGTCTTAGTGGCTGTTTGGCAACTTTTGAATGGGTAAGTGCTGAACCAGTAAGATGTCTGAACAAGTGCTGAACCAGTAAGAGGTCTGAGCCATTAAGAGCTAGTATATTGTTTAACTATTTAGAGGCAAATGTCTGATCAATTCAGATAAGAGCTCTTAACCATTCAGACTCTGTATAATACTTAACCATTCAGAGGCAAATCTCTTAACCATTCAGACATCTGAACCATTAAGAGACTGAAACAAACAGTCTGAATCATTAAGTGCTGAATCATTCAGACATCTGAACTATTAAAAGGCTGAAACAAACAGCCCCTTAATATGACAACAAAACTTGGGTGGTTTCCCTAAGAGGGAAAAAATTTGAATATAATTCCTGTAACGCCCCGAAATATATCCTAGAATTATTATTAAATAATTATTCGATTAAACAAATTTGTTTTGATTATTATTGGGCTTTGGGCTGATATGAAATATTTTTTTTTATCCAATATCAAAATCTGGATAAGTCTAATTGAGATAAATCCAATATGTGGACTATTTGTGTGGTCTTGATTGGGAATCTGAGTACAAACCCAAATCAAGAATAAATAAATTAATTAATTATGATATGAACTTTGTAATGATTTATTGAAATAAATCATGAGAATAATTGATATGAATTAAATGAGAGAACCTTTTATGAGAAAAGTCAATTAAACCAATTTTGACTCTGTTAAAGTCAAACACCCAAAAATATGATGTCGGAAAAAGTATTACAAATAAATATAAAAATTATATCGTTAGAGAGAGTTTAACTGCCCGATCGCAACGGTGCAAACAGAATTCAATTCGGAGAAAGTTGGACAAAAAAAGTGTACCCCGACTGGAACCAAAATTGGTCCCAATCAGGGACACTATGCGAACGGCGCCTCCTTCCCCACTACGCCGATCGCAGAGTCACCATAGTTGTTCTCTTCTTCTCTCCTTCTCATTATATAAGAAAACCCAACCTTCTCATTTCTTCACCATTCTTCTTCATTCTTCTTCCATTGTGTTCTTGAGAGTCTAAGGAATATTGTGGTGCTGCCAATTTGGTGTGAGGTCGCCGGAGTTGAGAGTAATCATCGCCGGAAAATATCCAAAACCTTCGTTAAGCTTCGAGGTAAGCCCCTAGATATCTAATGACTAGAATGTTCATATAGGTCGTTTCTACGTTCATAAATGGTCATTTGGTTGAGTTTTGTGTTTGACATACTTGAAGAACTAAGAATCAAAAACCATGAAATTGATGTTAAAATTATGAATTAATGATGCTAAAATGATCCATGAACCTTGGAGAACATTTTTATATACTTTAATTGAAGTTTGGTGAGTAAAAGTGACATTTTCGCAAGTTGGCTCGAGGTAGAAGACGATGGATAATCGATTATCAACTTGAAAATCGATTATTCATCGTTCTGCAGATTTTTGTAACAAAGCTGAGCAACAGTCGATTATCAGAATGTGATAATCGACTATCAGCCCTCTCTGAAGTTTGATAATCGATTATCAGAGTGTGATAATCGATTATCAGCCCATTCTGAACATCAGACAGTAGATTATCAGAAGTGACAGTAGACTGTCACCCTACACTATTGAAGAAAATGAAGCTAATTGCTAATAGTTGAATTTCCTATCATATATTAATCAATTGTTATTTAGAAAATATGATTTTTGAGTTACGAAATCCTATATTTTGATACTAAACCATTATGATTAATAAAAGGATGATTTCTTGGAATAAAAATGGTGTTTTAACAACTAAAAGGGATCTTATGTGATGCATGACGGTAAGCTAGGGTGTTAACACTCGATGCTAGGCCGCTGATTGTTATTAGATTGTTCATTTGATGAATATTATGGATTCTTAAATGATTGTTGAACTAAGAATATGAATTAATGAATAATGTTGTTAAGGATATCTAGAAGAATTCTAAAGATATACCCACTTGTATAATGATGATGATTATTAAGGATATCTAGAAGAACTCTAAGACATACCTCCTTGACCAATTCATATTTCGGGGTTAAAACGTACGTACGAGATCCAGACCGGATATCACCCACCCGACAAATCATTGTTCGGTTGGTACGTAATCCACACGACTCATAGGGTGGATTATCGATTCTTGTGTTCTGCATTAAACTATTTATAGTTTAAGGGCCTGGTTAGAAATGTTGCCTTAGACTAGGAATAGCTAAGAGCTTGTTATAAAATGATTTGGCCTTAGATTAAGAATAATTTAAGAGCATGGTTGAGATATTGAATATCGAATGACTTGGAATAAAATATTGAGAATATCATGAATGTTTGAATCATATATTGTGTGCATGATATCAAATGGTTGATTATGAATTGAGATTCAATTTATTTGGATGTTCGACGCTTTAGATATGCTTACTCAGCTTCATCGCTGAGCGTGTAGTATGTTTTATTTGCTACACGCAGGTAGACAGAATGAGTGAATGGCATGTTCTTGGCAGCGGAAGGGGCGAGACAGTCGTGGTGGATTTATTGAGAAAATAAATGATTCTGTTATTATGAACCATGTTTAAAAATCGCTTCCGCATTAAACACTCCGTATTTACTACAATTATGTTTGAAATTTCATTTATGATGAATAAAGTTATTTGAAATGTTTTAAATTATACGATTACCAAGTTAATACTTTAGTTCGGAAGGGGTTGTAAACCTGGACGGATTAGGGTGTTACAATTCCTGAGTGGGAAAGGTAAATTCCTGAGAAGGAAAATCGGCTTTTGGCAATCCGATTTTTTTTTAATTTTTTAATGGATTTTGGCTTTCATAAAGCCATTTTCTTTTTTTCTTTTTGAATTTATTTTTTTCGGCTTTTGAAATGCCATTTCAGGAGCTGTACAAATTTAATGCATGCATGCGCAGTGCATGCCTGCGTAGTGCGCAGTACCCCCCTTCCCCTTTCTCCCTTTCACACTCCACCTCTTCCTATTCCCACACTTAATCCCTTCAACTACTACCCCTCCCAACTCCACTACAAATAATCAAATCGCTTCCTTCTTTTTATACAAAATACATAATCTCTTCAACTACATCTCACATTCTTTCTCTTCTTTTCTCACTAAATATTCAAAATTTATCTATTCTTCCATAATCATCCAAGAAGTTGAGGTATGTTTTCTTAGAATAATTCTTTATAAGTTTTTTAAATATGTAATACATATTTTTTTTACAATTTGTAATGCATATTTTTTAAAAATTTTACAATGTGAAATGCATTTTTTTTTAATTTTACAATATGTAATGCGTATTTTTTAAAACAAGATTTTTTTAACCATTTTATTGTACTATGAGTAAATAGAAGCATACTACAATTTTTTTGAAGCATAATGTATGATCCTGAGAGAGAAATAGCGGGTCCTAGATCGAGGGACATTCTTACTTTACAAACTACACATCGTTCGCGTGAGGTGTGGCATAACCCGAATTTTATAGACAACAAAGTCTCTCCGGTTTGCTACGAAGGTAGTCTTCCTACGGTTTTTTTTTTGAGGATAGAGTTTATGAAATGTTGCACGACTTGCACCGATCAGGGTTTTATGGAGTGCACCGTGTGCAACCTATCCGATTAGACCATGGTCTAATCACTTCTCTTGTTGAGCGCTGGAGACCGGAGTTACACGCATTTCAGTTTCCTTTTGGTGAGATGGGTATCACCTTACAAGACGTGGAATGCTTACTAGGACTTTTGATTGATGGACTCCCCGTCATGGGCTTTGATTTAACTGTTGAGGAACGGAATGTCTTATTTAGAGATGTTTTGATGTGGAACACCGAAGACACCCATTTTGGTCGTTTTGACCAATTCAAGATTGCCCTTCTTTTTTAGGGACAAACCATTCAACCAAATAATGAATGGCCTGATCAGATTGGTCAATTTGTTTAATAGTGTATGCACTTGTGGGCAGTGTACTTCTGATAATATACCTTGTGTTCATGTTCATGCTGTTTACCACTCTTTTCGACAAGTTCCTCACAACATATTACCGGCTAGGTACTCGGTTCAAAACTATTTGAGTTGTTATAGTGGTATAATTCAACCTGTTCTTTTCCCTCAAAATTTGGATGTTGGCAACTTTAAAGTTCTACCACCCAAACGGCCAACAGATGAGATTCCACGTTCAGGGAGACGTCAACGCAATCGATACCAGAGCGAGATGGATTTCAGGGCAAGGAGATGATTTTAGTTTAATAATTTTTTTAGTTTGTTTCAGGGAAGGTATTGTAATTCTTGTTTACTTCAGATGTTGAGAATGTAATTTTCTGTTGATGTTTTAATATATTTATGTTTTCAATATTGCGTTCTTTTTCTTGTTGAACATCTCTTTATTAAATTTTTATTGGTTGATTTTTTTAAAAACAAATTATATATTGAATCATAAAAAATACTCCGTATTTCTTTTTATTATAAAAAATAGTTTATGAAATGGCACAATTTTTTTTAAACGTGTGTATATTTTATGCAATGAAAAAATCATGAAACCCATTTTTTAAAAATTTTTTAAACAAAAAACGGCTTTTACAAAGCCAATTTTCAAAATTTTTTTTTTTTTATAAAAAACGGCTTTAGTAAAGCCGATTTTCTCTTTGGGGAATTGCCTGCACCAAAACTTCCCTCGGCGGGAATTTATTCACAAAACTTGTTGTCAAAAGAAGAGAGCCGTAGAGAGACAATTAATTAAGAATGAAATGACTATTATAGTACTCCTTCCATTTTATATTAACTGTATAATAAAACATCTTTCATACAGTATATTGTAATCTTTGAGGGTGGACTGACATTTGGGAGAAGTGTAAGTGCATTTCATTTTTTTTTCCTACTTTTTTAGGGCAAAGTGAGATTTCCCCATGAGGATACTAACCCGGGTCAAATTCAAGAAAATGAATGGCGGAAGTATATGCATATTGCAATGCAAATAGAAACTGATTCCAACAAAATAGTTGCAGTTTATTTTCCACACCTCAATTTACCTTTCCAAACAACATTTCAACAGAGGGTCGAAATTGAAACAACACATTCTACATTGGACCTTTTTTAGCATATCTTCCTGGAAAATCTACTGGGGATTAGCCTCCCTCGGCGGGGGACATCCCAACTGCTCAAGAAACTTACTGAGACGCATGTGTTTGGATGCCCATTGCTCGGTCAATTTCTGCTCCTTTGCTTCGGCGTCCCTCCTCAAAACAGCCAGCTGTTCTCTATATTCGCCTTCAATCCTGTCCAGAGCAATCCTCTGTTCTTCCAGCAATGCTTTGATCTTCGAATCGATTTCCTCCCTCTTCTCTCTGATTTTGGACGCCTTCTCTGATTCCAGTTGCAATTCCACCCTCTTCAACCTCCAGGCTGCTTCTTTTTTATGCGCCGTCCAAGCGTGGTGCCCTTCTCCCACGTTTCTACAGCATTCTAAAAGTTCAGCGACCAATGGGTTGCTGTCTGGGTGATGAGCTGGAAACCCGGTGGGCATTCTGTCGGACTGTAGCCATGGGATTGCAGGAGAGGGTTGCTGTGAGATGGATGGGCAAAGACTCAAGGCAACTGATGGGGTTGGGGGTCTAACTGCAGATGAGGTGGTTGGATTAGACAGCCAAGGAGGAAGAAGGTTTTGTGGATCAGACTGGAGGAATCCACTTCCTCTTGAACTACTAGCCATTATCAAGTTAAGGGTTCCTTTTTTTTGGCTCCTGGTTTAAGGTAGTTTTTTCGCCTCTCCAAACAGGACCTTGCTTAGTGTCTAAAGTTGGGTGTGGTGCTCATACGCTGGGGCACAAGAGCGACATCCCTTCGGCCCAATCTGTTTCACATGTGCGCACAATCTTCAAAATGATTTCCCACAAACAATATACATATGGAATGAGCAGGAGATTTCATGATACTCTGGCTTCAATTACTTGAATAAACAGAATCTAAACCTCTAGAGAGACTTTCAATTACCCAAAAACAGAATTTTCACAAGTCAAAATGTCACGAATGCCGTTTCAAGATGGAAAACTACAATCATAGAAGGTTAAACACATGAGAACCAATGTAGCAATTGCATGCTTATAGAAACAAAAAATGTCCTAATTTAAAAAGTTCATTTCAACCAAGTGTTTCTAAATGCACAGTCAAATCATTACCAATAAAGGATCTTCAACATATTAGTAATAGAGAAGAAAATGGAAAGATCCTTGATTTTAGATAAGAAAATTGCACATTCTGCTTGCTTGCTGCTTAATACTGTAATCTTCTTGCTCAGCTCATAACTCATAAGCTACTTATATGAATTTTTTCTAAAACTGTAATTTGACTAATTAGTTAAACATAGAAGTTACTAAGAACTTGCACATAACAAAAGGAAAGCTGTAATTATTTACTGAAAAGAGGATGATAACATTGCAATTTGCCTTGCAAGTGCTATAAACCCAGGGAAATGGACTACGTTGGTGGCAGATTAGGATTAAAGGTTGAAAAGATCTTTTAACCAAGCCTGGAAAGTAAAATAAGAAGAAGCTCCATTAATGGTGGACTACACAAACCTATCGAGAAGCTGATAACAACAGGTCGAGACCCAAACCTGAGTTTTTTTTTTCGTTGCTCGAACCTGCACCTGTCTCGCTGCCTCGCTAAACGCCGTTCGCCACCGTCCTCCGTCGCCGTGCCTCGCCGGGTCGGCCACTGATTAAATTCCTCTATCCATCCTTGATTGAGCTGAGATCTTCGAATGCTTAGGGTTTAAGAGCTTACTGGCCTTTTTGAATGACAAGAGATTACTGAATTACTGGGCATGTACAGATCTGGTAGGATCTTTTATAGGGAGTAATTTTGACATTAGTCAGCTGTTCACGCCAGTTCATATTTCCTTCCTCCCTCAATAATTCTTTAACATCTTTTAATCACAAATTAAATATAATTTAAAATAATTAAATATTATAAAATATTGATATTTCAAAATTACATTTTAAAATAAATTTAATTTTACTAAATTTACATTATAAGTAAATATACTTTTTTCATAACTTATAGTCAAAAGGTGCCACAATATGACTAAAAAAACAAACTGTGGTAATTTTTGAGGGACGATAGAAGTATGGCTTTGAGATTAATCTTACAACATGGTCGAGTCTCCAACAGAGCTCCGTTCGAAATATTATTTGTTTCTACTCCTAACCGCTCCCAAGTCCTAACCCCCACCCCCTTCGTCAATTCGTGAAAGGGAGGAGGATTAGAATGTAATTATAAGAACCATCAATTTTACCAACAGAGTCCCGTAGAAGACTCGGGTCATGTTATGACATAGGAAGACAATCTGACATGACACGTGATGCTAAAATATAATGATTCCTACTTTTCTAGTCACTCAAAAGTCCGAAGTCCTATGAGTGCAGGGTAGAGATGACAACGGTCGAGTTTAGTTCGGTCATTATTATATTCGAACGTGACCTGACATAAATTGGATTTGGGTTTGATTTAGGTGGGTCGGATTTAGGTATATTTTTTGGTTTAAGGTTTGATCGAACTAGTTACGGTTAAATTGGGGTCGGAAATTTATCCATGTTAATTATTCAAAAATTTCAATATTTTTATTGGTTAATTCAAATGTATTTGTCAAGTAATTTGTGATTTATCAAATGTGATCCAAAATAAAAATGTCAAAAAAGTATGAGTTTATTTCAATTAGTTTTTTTCCACCCTTTTAACACCAGTGCAATGACCAACCATTTTATTATCAATTATTAACACATAAACATGAATGAATTTGTATTGCACTCACTTTCTTGTTATTTGATTTGGAATAGTATGGTTTCTCTTACTGTTATGTGATTCATAGTTGAACATTTGGAGATTTCTTCAACGTGAAGACATTTTAAGGGGACCAATGGATATGATAATGTTTTGAGAATGAATTCAGTTCAAATTGATTCGAAGCGTGCGTTTCCCTCAAGAAGCAGCAGCGGTAAACTTTAAACAATAACGCATATATATGGGATGAAGAAGCTAATTGAGAACCATTCATCAATTGAAAATTGTATTGTATGAAGTATATATATAATGAATTTGTTTACTTATATGGATAATTCTAATGTACCGTCATCGATTGGTTAACTTGATTATAATAAACTTAGTTAACTTGATTAGTAGAAGTAGATTAAAAAAATAAAATTGATATATTTAAAAATATTTTGAAAAATCCATAAAATAAGAGATGTCTTTATTTGTTCATATATTTTGATTTTTGTCTAACATTTTCCAAAAATATTCAAATGAACTTTGTTCATAACACGTACTCCCGATTAGTATTAATTCTATTTTTAAGCATTTGACTCAAAGTTATAACATTATTTTTTAAAGTTTAAACAAAAAAAGAAATCTTTCCAAAAAAAATTACCGAGTATTCTTTTAGTTACGGAGTATATACTAGTTTTAACATGTAATAAAAAACATTTGTGTTCAATTGGTGGGGATATCTTCATGATATGTAAGAGGTCTAACTAACCGTCTAAGATTTGAATATAATTAGTGGCATGGTACAAAATTTTTGACCAATTTTTGCAAGAAAAAAAAAAAAACTATTTTAGCTCGTTCTTACTCGTTCGCAGCACAAAGCGGTCCAAGAGGCTTGATTCCTGTTCTGAACTAGCTAGCCGATCTAATTCGGTTTCAAGAGTATGGAATAAAGTATTCGGAGACTTACAAAATAAATAAAAACGGGAAACTAAGTTTGAAATCCCAAATGCTATGCTAAGTACTCCCTTCGTTCTCAAAAACACTTCCTCTTTCATTTTTTCTACTTCCAACAAAACACTTCACTTTTCTATTAAAAACCCACTTTTACCCTTACTTTTTCATACCCTACCTATCACATCATATTTTTTCTCTAATAATCTATCCATCACATCTTACTTTTACCCATCACATCAGAGGCAAAATTGGAAATCAATTACTCCCTCTGTCCACCATAGATCTTCTCAGTCACTATTTACAGGGTCAAATTTTACTCACTTTGTTTACTCAATTTTACTAGTCATTTCATAAAATAATATATTCTTGTCACCTCTAGTTTTGTAGAACTTTTCATGTAGTTTATTACTATATAAATTTTATTTTAAAATTTTACTCCTATAATCAATTAAATTGAATTGAAAATAAAGTCGGTCAAGCTTCGTAACGCGTAATGGGAAAATCATACATGGACGGAGGGAGTATAATTTAACACTTCCTTATTTTTGCCCCAAATCAAAATGGGAAGAGTTTTTCCAAACGGATGGAGTATATGGTAATGTTTTTTTTGGGTAGGCAAGAAGTGGGTGCGCAGGTGGTCATACGTACCCAAGTTTGAATCCTGACAACTGCGTTAGGAAACAATTATGCTAAGCATAGAATGTCTGTACATATTAGGTGAATGTACCCTATTTGTCATCAATGTACACTTAAAACCCAATTTACATCATCTCAGGTAGACCTGACAAAATAGAACCGGAATCAATTACCCGAACCGAATTATCCAAAATCGTAACCGAAATTATCTGGAAAATGAAGATATGATCTGTAACCGAAAATCCGAAATGATCCGAATCGAACCAAAACCGAACTAAATATTTCATATCCAATTTAAATCCGAAATCGATTAGATCCGAAACCGATAATATCCGAACCGATTAGATCCGAAACCGATAATAATCGAAACCGATAAAATCCAAAGTCGATTAGATCCGAAACCGATAATATCCGAACCCGATTAGAGCTAAAACTGATAAATTCGAAACTATGTTTGCCTTTCAATAAGCATATTATATTTTTAAATTTTTACTTTTATTTTACCATTTCAATTAATTAAATTACTTGCTCATTCCCTCATAAAATGGATTATCATCTTGAAAATAATTTCAAAATCTCATGCCTTAAATTTATTATATTCAGAAATTGAAGATAAGTTATACATATAAAATTTTGGATGAATAAAGCAAGCCAACTATTTTGTTATTAACGAAATTAAAAGGAATAAAATATTTGAAAAAACAAGGTGAAGTATCAATTGAAAAAAAGTAGGTCTAAGAGTTGATCGAAGATGAATGGAAATTGAGAAATGAATTGAATGGTGGCATAAGAAAATTGATAAGATTAAGTATGAAAAGTAAAAAGGAATGGGTGAAATTTTGAGCATAAGAAAATTGATAAAAAATTAAGTCTTTGGATTAGATATTATATGAAAAATACAGTACTAATTTTAGTCTTAAGTTACAAAATCTAACTAAAACAATCTTATTTTGAAGAAAAAAACTCCCCCCATCTTAGAAAGAATGCTACATAATGCAAAACAAAGCAAAAAGTTCAAGTTTTTAAAATGTATTTTATTTAAAGATTGGTATAGAAATAAAAAAATGTCTACATATTTAAAAAATAATAAAAAAATTTACAAAATAAGATGTTACAAGAATAATAATTTATTTTATCAAATAATAAATCATAATGCACAAACAAATAAAATTTCTGTAATTTTTAAATAGTGAGATGTGATATTCTTTTTGGGACGAAAGAGTTATAAGATAAATTGTATGGAATAACTAGATTTTATCCTAATTTCATCCAATTACAATAAGTTTTATTGGTTTGGGAGTTAATTTGATTAGTTTCAAACCAATTCACTCAATATTAGTCAATAACATTAGATGTTAGTGTTAGCATTTTAGAAAGACTCTCTAGTAGCAGTATTTAATGTTATCATTTTAAAATTTGATCTACACCATTACATTTAGATATAAATTAATTATATTTGACTCTATTAAATTTAATTTTATCTAATTTCAACCAAATACACTCAAATAGTTTATAAATTTTGCATTCAATTGAATAAAATTCACTTAATTTCACCCAATCTCACTCATTTTTTACCAAATTGTATTTAGTTAGAACGTAACACTATTTGAATTTATCTTTTATCTTTTCATTTATAAACATAAATATATTAGTAGATGTGAAAAATTTTGATATATCAAAACTAAATTTTAAAATCAATTTAATTTATTAAATTTATATTGTAATTAAAAATATATTTTTTTCATAATTTGTAGTCCAAATTTGTAAAATATGACTAAGAAGTCAAAAAGAGAAGATTATTTAGGGTAGAGATAATATAATTAGAAAAAAATATAAAATAATATGAGGTATTGAATTGATGATAGATTGATAAATGTGATAAAACATAAAAAGAAACATGAATAATTAAATTTTAATTAGAAAATAATATATATCCAAAATATATTTGATCCGAAACCAAAATATATATCCAAACCGAAATAGATCCGAAACTGAAATATATCTGGTTCAAATTGTATCCGAACCAAAATCTATCCGAACCGATTTATAACTGAACTGTATCTGAACCGACTCGAAACCGAATCAAACCAAAAAATGTATAGAATCGAATCAAATCCGAACCGAAATTAAACCGATCTGCCAAACCGATTATAACATATATCCGAACCAAAAAAATCTAACCCAAAACCGATCCGGTTGACCTGATTGCCACCTCTAATCTCAGGTGATTGTTCGATCAATTTTGAGGGACGAGTTCATTCTTTTTTTCCAAATGCTAAGGGAAATTAAAAGCCTCGAAAAATTAATGTTATAAATGTTGGAGACCCTTTGAAAATATAGTCATCGACATCTAAAATCTTTGTCTCAAACAATCAAATTTTTTTATGAAAAACCAAAAGAGTAATTTACCTAAATAGGACTAAAACATAATGTCTTTCTCAATATAGGACCATATGTTTTTATTTTCCAATGTAGGACCATTGATCATTATTCAACTAAATCTTCAGCATCACTTGGACATTATTCTTCTCACTAGTCATTATTAAGTCCTATTTAGAGAATAAAAAAGTTTAGGTCCTACATTGGGAAATGACTTATGTTTTAGTCATATTCAGTGCAAACTTCACAAAACCAGATCCTTTTCTCTAAGCACATGCCCAATTAGTTTATTAATTTCATGAATGCTCCCCTCCTAAAACTACAATCGTGATCGTGCGTAGAGGTTGTATAAACTTACAACAGGCCTAGGAGAACTGTAAAATTTATAGAACGAATTGCTTGCCTTTCAATTGATATGTCAGTCACATATATAGTACATCAAGCTAACTAATTTAATATTTTCTTACTTTTTTGATATAGGACATCTCAAGCGTACTTCTCCGACAAACCTTAGTACTCCTATTTTAATTTTTTCTTACTTTTTTGTTATTATCCAGAAAGATTTCTTTTTTATTAAATAAGTATCAAAAATAGAGTAACAAAGTAAATAAATTTGACTTTATGATTAGTGAACGGAAAAATTACAGATGAAGTATAATAGAAGAAGTGATTTACATAGTACTAAGTCAACCAACCCTTTCATATATTAGACATGAAATTGCTCATACGTACGCAGAGAGAGTGGTACGAAAATGGAAACGTAATGTTAGAAATGTTTCCCCTGTTTGAAGTCACATTTTTATTGCCCAACACACCCACCCATTAAACTCCACTACTTCCCTCCTCTAATTTTGGCCGACACTGTGTGTGTCTTTTTGTATTGCACTCTTACAAATCGCAATGTTTTCAATGCAACATACTATTTGTCCATCCCATGTTTCTATAATCTTTTTATTCATAATAATGGTTTAAATTTATTACTCCCATTTTTCCAATAAAATAAATGTTTATATGTAAATCAATATATAAAATAATTTTTTTTAAATAAATAAATTTTATAATTAGAACTTTTACCTTACAATATATACTCCCTAAGTTTTAAATTAGAATTCTCATTTACTTTTTCATTAAGTTTGAAGAAATAAATATGTTTGGTTGTGATTGATCGATGCAAAGTATAGCCATAGCATTGATATACTCCCTCCGTCCTAGAGTATTTATTCAGTTTGACTTTTTCGAGTCAAACTGGACAAACTTTAAACTTCAATTAAATAAAAACCGTAAAGTATTTTAATATAAAAATGACTTTATTAGATTTATCGTATTGAAAACTTTCAAAATTGTATTTCATTATGTTAATATGTAATACAAATTGAGAGTAATTGGAGTTCAAAGTTTGTTCAGTTTGACTTAAAAAATTCCTCCCCGAAAAGGTTTCCCTTATTGACTTTTTGGTAAATTAAGAGAGAATATTTTTGTGTTAACTTTCCCAAAATATCTTTGATGTTATGGGTAAAGAAAGTATGATAGGTAGGGTATGAAAAAGTAAGAGGTAGTAAATGTGGTTTTTTATTAGATAAGAGAACATCTTTTAGGGACAACAAAAAATGAAAGTGAAAGATCTTTGAGAGAGAGAGGATGTAGTTTGTTAATGTGAACCATCCATTTCATTTCTTAAAAAGAATGAAAAATTTATTTAGGAACAAAAACTTATTTTAAGACGTAAAAAGTATTTAATAGAACATGAATTCTGATAGAGAATATTATTACCTCATATTCATTCCGTTCAAAAAAAAGAATTACACTTTAATTTTTATTATTCAAAAATTACAAAAACTTTTGTTTGTTTATATATTTTGATTGATTATTTGATAAGATTAAATATTTATGTCAACTATTATTTAGTAAAACTTTTGACATATATTGTTTTTATATGTAGATTTTATTTTTAATTTATATACCAATTTTTAAATAAAATTGATTTAGGAAACTTAAATTTTTGCTCCGTTTTACAAAAAGTGTAAAATAAATTGGGATAGAGGGAGTATATTTTACATATGCATTAGAATATGAAATTCCTTAAAGACTATTATTTCTACTCCCTTTTCAGTAACAAAATACTCCCTCCGTCCCATAAAACTTTTCTCCTTTCTTTTCTTATCCGTCCCAAAAAATACTTCTCATTTCTATTAAAAAGTCACTTTTACCCCTTACTTTTTCATACTCTACGTATCACATCACACCTTTTTACTAATAATCTATCCATCAAATCATACTTTTACCCATCACATCAAAGGACATTTTTGGAAATTCAATACCAAAATACACTCCCTTTAAATCCCTCTCCAAAACCAAAACTCACATGTTTTCCGGGACGGAGGGAGTATAAAAAGATAAGATTCTATTTTGGCCAAGGATTCTAAAACTCTCGATTCTTGTTCGCATTTCATTTGAGAAAAGGGTGGACATCAAATAGTATAAGAAAGATACTATGAGTAAATTGAAAGAATAAATATCAATGTGTATAGATTTATCAATTGTCAAAGATTCCTTTATGTCTTTGACTTTACACATTTTTTTTAATGTGAAACTAATCTTGGGATTTTCTTTTGGATCACCGGCAAAGAGCTCAAGACCTCACAATTGTTCCTAGCCAACACACTTTTTGCCCAAGAATAACCCTTTTTATCTTCTTCCAAAACTTGAAGCACACTCTTATATGGGTTCTCAAATTCTTTTTTCACTCAACCATTTGATTGTTACTCATGCTACTTAATTTTGTTCCAATAGAAAATGATAAATAGTCATCTAACAATTTCCCGTGAATCACTTTGAACAAGTATGATCGTATATCCTTTTCCCACATTGTTGATATTTACAGTCTACAGAGTATTAAGAATCGAGAAAAAATGATAAAAATAATACACATATTTCCAAAACTGACGGTAGTGATATATAAATTTAATTTTGGAATCTTTGAAAAAAGAAATGCATAACTTAACTATGGAATCAAGACTAGAAAAATGAAAAAGACTATTTCATTCATGTAATACTTGGTAATTTCATTGCATATAGTATTAACTTTCTGGAGATACTAGTAATTAAAGAGAGCTGAGGGCTACATCGCAAATACTACTACTTTGCCATTCCTGCAGCCGCTTCAGTCCCTACTTCCATTTTCCCGGGATAAAAAAAAGGGGCGGGGAGAAAACACTAAAGGCCAAGAAAAACAGTGGCAAAAGGTTAAATAACTAAAAATATTGGGTAAAGTTTGGAGACTTCGGAATTCTCCGGGGTCGGCAGAGCATTTTGAGGGAGTGCCGGGGAGGGATTTTCTAAACTCGGAAATTCTTGCCCTGGAAGGTCTGCCCGAACTGCCAGCCCGGAGGTGCCACGTTAAACGACGTCACTTGGCGACGGTCGCTGGCTCGGACCCTGAATGAGAGCGACTGGCCCACTAAAAGTGCGCTGGTTTGCCAATTTTGCCCCCAGTTCCTGGACAGCGAGATCCATTGGGTCTTGGATCCCTTCACCCATACTTTGTGGATGTCGCCCGCACCCGCCACGTTGGTCACCAAAACCAGGTTGAAGTAACGGAATCCGTTCACCGTAAACCGGATACCGCCATGCTTTCTACATGAAACCCTGGAAAAAAAAGAAAAGAAAATGGAGTAAATTAAAAGCGGGGCCCGCACGGGAAACGAGGAACGGTTTGTGGCGTAGATTACCATTATACCCTCGACAACGCCATATCGGACATTTCATATCGGAGGAATAAAAAATAAAAAATATTCCGTTTTCAGATCTTTCCTTTATTTTCACGGTGAAAGTTCGAAGCGAATTACCGGCGGAAATTGACGGGGACGATGCCGGCGCGGTAGGCGGCGATTTTGAGAAACATCGGCATGGCGAGGTCGAAGTGAAGGCGGGGAGGGTTGCACCAGCCGCCGTTGTCGTTGGGGAGGGCGAAGTTCGGGGGGCAGAAGTTGGTGGCGGTGACGAAGATGGAGGGGTTGCCCTCGCTGCAAGATCTGTCGTTTGTGCACTTGATCTCGAAGCAGGATCCGCAGCTCAGGCCGTCGTTGAACAGAGCAGTGCTTAGCGCCGCATTGTTTAAGCCGTAGCCTTGGCTGTACAGGTTTCCGTAACCACACGCGCCGCCTACCGGATTTAAAAATTACAGATCAGGCGAGTTTGCCATGAAACCGCATCGCTAATGCGCGTTTAAGAGTTGAATATGTCAGCGATAAATGAAAACAGAAAAAAAAATAAAGAGAGCGTACCCATGGTGCCGGATGCGTCGGCGCCGCCGTAAAAGGTCGCGTGGGCACTCTGCCAGGGGCCTCCGGTGTAGACGCCGGGGATTCTAGCGTGAACGGATGCGACGGAAAAGAGGAGAAGGGTGAAGGAGATGACTTGCTTTGCTACCATTTTCGCAGTGAGTGAAACACTCGATTCCTATGTGTGCGGCTTGCAGAGAGAAATGGAGGGTCTGGAGGCGGGGGAGAGTGAGAGCCGGAGAGGTGTGATTTCGGGAGGCGAATTTAAAGGGCGGTGGAACGAGTCTAGGGATCGTTTGGAGTTGAAAGCAAAATTTTCCCTTATACCGACCGAGCACGGAGCAGTATTAGTATTTTATAATATTCTCTCACATTTTTTTCCCAAAAAGAATTACAAAGTCAATAACTTTATAAGGAATTGATTCTTTTACCCTCCCACTCCTACACTATTCACATACTATTTATCCATGTGAGTGGGCCACTTGGGGTAATTTGGGGGAAAAAAATTTAATTTGACTCTTCCTTAATTTCAACAAAAAGAGAATATTGTAATCTAAAGTGGGACGGAGGAAGTATAAAATTGGTTGGGTTAGTGGCATTAGTGGCCACTCTTAATCCCAACCATGAACAATTCATCTCATCTAATTTTTAATCCAAATGCCTCTCAATCTTTACTCACTTATTACTCAAAATAACTACGTCTCCCCTCTGTTATTCGTAAAGGTTCACCATCTCCCAGACCTCTTCAATTCCCCCATTCTCAGCCCTCTTTACCATCGCGATTAATTTTGAGTTCTTTGACGCAAGCCTCTTCGACGCAAGATAGAAGGATAAAGAATGAGCGAGGAACGTAGCCCGACGCCCTCAAATCGGTAATTTTTAACCCTAGATTAATTTTTAGTTCTTTGTTCCAGTTAGTGAGAAAGGACTTCGAATCTAAGTACTTTGTTCCAATTTTGAGTTATTTGTTTTACAAAAGGTTTCTGCAATTTTGATAGTAGCCCAATTTTCTGTAATTTTTTTCTGGGAAACTAACAAGTGGTTTCTGCAATTTTTTTCAAACAAGTTGTGCGAATTTTTTGTGCAAATTGCACCAAAAAAATTTACTTTGTGCAAATAACTCAAATTTTTCTACAAATTTTTTTATGCACATTTTTCTGCAAATTATTTTTTGTGCGATTCTAACCATTGATTTGTTATCCTTTTTTTAGGTGCGAAATGGAGCAAAGTTCAAATCTACAAACGATACTTTATGGAACGAATAGGTCATTTTCCACTGCTACGAAGGTAGTGAATGAAAGGTCTAAAGCAATTGCACAATGTGTTTTGATAGTGTTGAAGCATTTGAGGAATTCTACAATGTGTATAACCTAGCAAATGGATTTCATACAAGAAAACGCACGAAAAGAGGGAATGACTACTTTAGGTGGGTGTGTCGTAATTCGTAAAGTAGGCTTCCACAAGGCAAAACCAAGCGATGGCAACTCATTAGAGAAGAAAAAAAGAAAGACATCGACGGTTAGAGTAGGTTGCCTGAGTGCATTGAGTTTGAAGTTTAATAAAAAAAATTGAGAAATGGTTTATCTACTCATTTACATCAGAGCACAACCATGGTATTGTGACGCCAAACAACGCACACTATGTGCCTACTAGTGTTACCGTAGAAGAAACTAGTGGTAAGGTGATTGAAATGTTTAAGGACCATGGCATCCCAATAGAAAAAGTAGCTGAATTGTTTGGCAAAGGACGTTTTTGTAAACGAAATTGTTACAACCATAGTGAGATCAAAAGTTCTTGACACAGGTGATGCTCAAGGAGTTTTAGAATATTACGAGCATTAGTCGGAGTTAGATCCAAGATTTTTTTATCGTATGCAAATTGATGAAGAAGGTAGGATGTCTAACTTTTTTTGGATTGATGCTCGTTCTAGGATGGCATATGGAATATGTAACGCCCCAAAAATAGGCCTATCAGAGTTAATTAATTTATAATTAATTAATTACTGAGAAGGACCCAAAAATAAGTAAATTCTAAAGTTTGTCAATAAATAATGAAAATCATATCATTATGTAGAGTTTGACTGTCTGATCCCAACGGTTCAATCGGATTTCAATTTAGAGAAAGTTGGAACAAAAAGTGTAACCTAACTGGGACCAAAATTAGTCCCAATCAGGGACTACACACCAAACGGTGCCCTGTTCAATTACGCCAATTCCAAATCGTCGCTCAATCACGGAAGCTGCAAACCTGTGTCTTCTTCTTCTTCCCTGGGCTATTTAAGGACAACCCAACTCCCTCATTTCATCACCAAAACAATTCATTCTTCCTTCTATATTGTTCCTTGCTGAGAGTAGAGTGCAGTGGTGCTGTCATGTTTGTGTGAGGTCGCCGGAGCAGTGAGATAGAGTCGCCGGAAGGTTCGCCGGAAAATCTTCAAAACCTCCCCTACGCTTCAAGGTAAGCCCGTAGATATATCTAAAGATTAGAATGTTCATATAGGTTGTTTTTACGTTCATAAATGGTCATTTGGTTGAGTTTTGTGTTTGACATGTTTGAAGAACCAAGAATCATAAACCTTGAATTTGATGTTAAAAATATGTTTTAATGATTCTAAAATGATCTATGAACCTTGAAGAACATTTCTATATAGTTTAATTGAAGTTTAGTAACTAAAATTGATATGTGCGAAAATGGACCGAAGGTAGAAGACGATGAACAGTGATCGAAAATCGATTATTTTCTTCCTAAAAATCAACTAAAACTTGTTCAGATAACGTGTATCAAAATAAAAAAAATAATCGATTATATTAAGGTATTAAATCGATTTTTTGTATTTAATCGATTAAAATATATATTAAAATCAATTTTACAAATTAATCGATTAAAATATGTTGCAAAATCGATTTTACAAATTAATCGATTAAAATATGTTGAAAAATCGATTTTACAAATTAATCGATTAAAATATGTTGAAAAATCGATTTTATAAATTTAATAGATTAATATATATTCAAAAATCAATTTTTATATTAATTTATTGAATAAATTGATTTTTCCTCAATTCCAGTGTCCCGAAAATATTCTTGGAAATATTCTTTGAAAATACTAATTAATTAAGAACAATTTAAATATAATTTTGTATAATAAATGATGTTTTTGGCATATAAAACATTATGTGATGCATGACGATAAGTTCGGGTGTTAACACCCGAGACTAGGCCGTTGTTTGCTATTAAATATTATGTTGAATGATCATTATGATGAATAATTATTATGGATAATTATGAATGATAAACCTACTGATTAAAATGATTATTGATGATTAAGTCATGATTAAAAAAATGAATTAATGGTGATTATGAAAACAGTGTATATTGTTAAGGATATCTAGAAGAACTCTAAGATATACCCACTTGTATATTGATGATGATTATTAAGGATATCTAGAAGAACTCTAAGATATACCTACTTGACCAATGCATATTTCGGGTTAAAACGTACGTACGGGATCCAGACCGGATATCACCCACCCGCCAAATCATTGTTCGGTTGGTACGTAATCCACATGACTCATAGGGTGGATTATCGATTCTTGTGTTCTGCATTAAACTATTTATAGTTTAAGGGCCTGGTTAGAAATGTGTCTTAGACTAGGAATAGCTAAGAGCTTATTATAAAATGATTTGGCCTTAGATTAAGAATAATTTAAGAACATGGTTGAGATATTAAATATCAAATGACTTAAAATAAAATATTGAGAATATCATGAATGTCTGAATCATATATTGTGTGCATGATATCAAATGGTTGATTATGAATTGAGATTCAATTTATTTGGATGTTCGACGCTTTAGATATGCTTACTCAGCTTCACCGTTGAGCGTGTAGTGTGTTTTATTTGCTACACGCAGGTAGGTAGAATGAATGATTGGCTGATTCCTGGCAGCAGAAGGGGCGAGACAGTCGTGGTGGATCATTGAACAAAAATAAATAATTATGTTGTTATGAGACATGTTTAAAAGTCGCTTCCGCATTATTATTAAACACTCCGTATTTTCTACAATTATGTATGGAATATTATTTATAAATAAAAATGTTTGAATTGTTTTAAATTATCACGATTACCAAATCAATACTTTAGTCCGAAAGGGGCTACAGACCTGGACGGATTAGGGTGTTACAGAATATTTGGGGATGCCATTATTTTTAACACCACATTCCGGACAAATAAGTATGAGATGCCTTTAGCTCCTTTCACTGGAGTGAATAATCACAAAGGGAACATTTTATTTGGTTGTGCGCTGATTATGGATGAGCACGAAGATACATTTGAGTGGTTGTTTCATACATGGCTAGAAGCAATGGATGGTAAGACGCCCATTTCCATCATCACTAATCATGATAAGTCCATTACTAATGCGGTTAGAGCCGTGTTTCTTAAAGCACGCCATAGATTTTGTATATGGCACATCTTTAAAAAATTCCTGAGAAACTTCCTCCCGCTTTAAAGGTTAACAAGGTATTCAAGAGGGAGATTAGTGACATAATTAGGGGATCCTTATCAACAAATCAATTTGAGAATCAATGGTTGGAACTCATGATGAGGTATGACCTTCAAGGCATGTTCATGCGGGTACTTTGCTTGGAATGGTCTGTTATGTCGTCACATTTTGAAGGTGTTTAATTCCAACAACATTATTCGTATTCCGAAAGCATATATATTGCACAAGTGGTATGGAAAACTTGTATCATTTTTTTGTTTCTTTCGTACACTTCAAAACTGGTGGAACACATCCTGGACCAATACCTTTGTCCGTTGCAACTGGTTGCTACTGCTTGCTATTTCTGTTGTATAGTGTTGCTCTCAATTGGAGGGAATAAGGCTACATAATACCGTGGGATAGCCTTCTTTTGCATTGCTCTATGGCTTACTATTTGGATTAACACTTGATCATACTAATGTTGGCACGTTTGAGTTGTATTTGTGGTATCTTTGCTTTGTACTGTTTGTTTGTGGTGTCTTTTTTCTCCTGAAATTTCATTTTTTTCTAACAAGTCTTTTTTTCCTGTAATTTGATATTCATTGTTCATTTTCAAGAAGAAATTTCATTGAACTCGCACCTAACTTTTACACTCGACATTTCAAATAAAATATTTTTTAAAAAGCATAAACATTGAATATAAAACTTTACTTCACTATTCTTATCAGTGGACTACACCTAATTAGTTAAAGGAAGCTCGAACTCTATATCCTATTGTCGTGTGATATTTTAATTATAGTTGGATGAGTTCTAAGTATAGGTACACATCAAAAGAGATATGATGAGCAATAAACTAATAACTGGCTCAAATAATTGACTTTTTTTGTTCCAAAGCGGGTCGCAGTCAGCAACATAAGATAATATGCGGCTTAACACAAAAAAAAGGCAAAACCTTGCAAACATATTGAGGAATGAAATATAAACAAATAACAGTGCAGTTGTCTCAAACATGGTTTACATAAACCATACAAACAATACTTTAGAACAAGCACATAATCTCAAATTACAAAAGAAAAACAAATATTACAATATTAATGACAAAAGTTGCACCAAACCCAATCATAAAAGCTCCAAATTGCTTTTGTTTGGTACGGATTTTTAGGATCTTTATCTCTTCGTCTTTTGCATTGCTCTTCTTTAGAAGTCCGAGAATAATCTTCTTACCTCGGTCGCATATTGGAGGGTCGAACCATTCCTAGTAACTGCACTTGCGAGTACCCCCTATTCAACACCAAAAAACAAAGGCAGATATCTATCAAAACGGCACCAAACCCATCCATAAAATGTTATATACATTTGCAGGTTATTCAAGTTCCGGGTTTTAAAAAACACTTATTATTGGAAGCTGATCTCGCAAAAGACAATCGGGCAGTTAATGTTCAACACAAAAATTCAAGATATTCAAATTTCCAATCTGGAGGTTCCTCTAATTTACTCAAATTTGGAGGTTCCTCTAATTTACTCAAATTTCCTCTAATCGGCCAGTCACAATTTGGAGGTTCCTCTAATTTACTCAAATTTCCAAGTTATTCAAGTTCCTCAAATATACTCAAATTTCCAGGTTATTCAACATATTTGAAAAACAAGATTGAACGCCTTATACACAAATTTTCACACAAAAAAACCAAATTCAAAACTAGGGTTTGCTTGGTTCGGATAAAATTGAAAAATATAAACTAAATAGACAGACGGCGATGGATGAATATATACCTGGACGAAACAACTGGTGGGAGGGATCTTCGTGGAGGAATCAGGATCTTGGTGGGAGGGATCTTTTTCGGAGGAAGTCTGTACGTTAAAGAGATGGACGCGTCAAAGAGACGGACGAAAATTAAGGAAACGAAGGTAACTCTTTTGATTTAATGATGGGTGTATATGAACCATTGAATGAAAGATTAGGTAAGATGAATGGTTGGAATTAATAGTGGTCACTAATATCACTAATTTACAATTGCAACAGAATCCAGCCGTTACAAAATATTATAAAAATAAAAATAAAATTTACATATTTAAAAAAGTTAAACAAAAATTTTACAAAATAAATGGTTTTATCAAATAAATACATGAAATCAAATGAAAGTTATGCCATAGTTTATTTTTTGAGGAGAGTATTCTATTTTACCTGTTCTAAAGCCCCTCAGCCTCATACCTCCCGCCGCAAACCAGCCTCTCCTCCACTCTCAGCGACGTCCCCTCACGCTGCCAGCCCACTCGCCGTGCCTCCGCCTCAGACCAACTCC
This sequence comes from Cuscuta australis, assembly GCA_003260385.1. NCBI lineage: Eukaryota > Viridiplantae > Streptophyta > Magnoliopsida > Solanales > Convolvulaceae > Cuscuta > Cuscuta australis. The sequence goes on along the minus strand of NQVE01000200.1, from coordinate 1,693,551 downwards.
CCCACTCGCCGTACCTCCAACGACGCCGGTAACCTCCAAACGAAGACGTCTCCCTTCCAAACGAAGACGCTTCCGGCCCGCCCACCCACGGCAGATTTCCGTCCACATTTGCCTCAGCCTTCTTCTGGTTTCGGACGCCCTCCCTCCAGCCTTTTTTCCTAAACCCACCCTTTGAATCAGGTAAATTGCAGGTTTTGGTTCAACATTTGATGGGGCATAATATCTAACTTCACAATTCCAATCATTTAACATTATACAGTATATTTGCTTCTCATATGAAGTTTGGTATAATGGAGTGTCTTCCATATTTTTTGAAACAGATTAAAATGATTTGTTGTGTAATTCAATTTTCAGGCAGCTTTGTAGTTGTTCCTTTGTATTGTTTGGCAGGCCTCTGCTACCTTAAACGTTCTCCATAGAGTAGTGACCTAAGCGTAGTGGATTGCCTGCTTGGTGTTTGTTGGAAAGTTTAAACGAGAAGTTCACTGTTGATATGGAGGAAGCAACGGAACAGAAGAAGAAAAGCGAGACGAATAAGGTGCCAGTACTGCCATGGATGAGAAGCCCAGTTGATATTTCTGTGATTGATGAGTGCCCTCTCAACCATCTCCCGTTTCTTGACCCCAGGTTCCTTTTTTTTCTGTACCCTGAATTTTTTCGCATTGAAGTATTTGCATTTTGCAGAACTTGTGTGATAGGATTAATAGCGTGACATTCTTGAAGCTATTGGATTTACATTTTAGAATTTTTAATTGTTTATGAAATTCTGATTGGAAGGGATCAAGAACTACATGTTGAACAAAAAAGTTCATTCTGTTCCTTCAAAAACCTACTTTTACTTGCATTTGTTAGAGTTCATCTGAATTAGAGCAAGAAAGATGCATCATGGGATACTGGAATTTAACATTTTGCATTGGCTTGAGGAAACCTACCATATTGTAATGAACATCACTCTGGACCAGATGTGAATCATAGGCTAGATAATGAATGACTTGGTACTATAATGGACTCTGGAACATTTCCCCACACTTGTAACTTGTAATTGTATTTCTTTGTCTCAATTCCATTCCATACACAGGGATTTTCTTCATCCTCATCTTGTATAGTATTCATACCTTAAAAGAAAACAAGGGGGAGGCTGGATAGGGGGACGAGGTGTACGACTCTGAACATGTCCCCCCCCGTGCGCGTTTCCAAAACCCATGAATATCGTGTGATATTTTCTTAAGATTAAGGCAACTGGGAAGAAATTTAATTCAAACTGAGAAAGGACTTTTCATGGGTTGAAATTCTTGAATGAGTTTAATAAGTTGTGGATTATAAAAATAGTTCTGTCATTAAGCTGCTTCTAAACAGAACTCAGACACTCAGTAGGAAAGTCAATTTTAATATCTTGCACATATTCTTCTTGGAAGATAAGAAGCAACCATTTTTTAGGGGTAATACTTATCATCCCACGGATGGGGTGGGGTCTAAGGAGGGGGAGGGTGGGTGTAGGCATACCTTATCCCTGCCTAAAAGGTAAATACGTTGTTTTGAAAAAAATGCCCTGCACGAACTCACAAAGAACAGAAAACACACAATAGTAAAGTCCTAAAAATATAAGGAGAGATAAACATAAACAAGGGAGGAGAGAAAGGAAAATATAAGTAACCAGCAAAGATCACAAACAGAGGGGTCATGTCTTCTGTTCTAATGGATCTTATTTTTAAATATCTTGTTGGAAAACCATTTTTCTTTTCTTCTGATTGAATATCAATGATTTATTTTCTTTCATTAGGTTGGAGGCAGCTTTGAAGGAAATGAGCATAACTTCTCTCTTTCCAGTACAAGTTGCTGTCTGGCAAGAGACGATTGGACCTGGCTCTTTTGAGCGAGACCTTTGTATAAATTCTCCTACTGGGAGTGGGAAAACTATTTCCTATGCATTGCCAATTGTGCAGATGCTTTCAAATCGTGCTGTAAAATGTCTCCGTGCATTGGTGGTGTTGCCCACTCGTGACTTGGCCCTACAGGTGGTTACATTATTCTCTTTTGCTTAAAATTCTTGATGCATGATTTGTAAGTCTCTATATCAGCATCAATGCACAAAATTTTGGGTTGTCTTTTGAAGTGCGCATACGATCTTTGTGGCTATTTGGCTATTTTTTTGGAAGTAACAGTATCATCTTTCACTATTGTAACTTTGTACTATTAACTAAAATATGTAGAGGTAAATAATAAATATTTTATATATCATTGAGACTGGAGAGAGGTTTACTTAATAGTGTCTTGTAGGCGCCTTCTAGCAGTGGTTCGGCCTTGGTAAAGAGCACAATTATGAGTCTAATATTTTCAATGCCTGCTATGAAGGAGCTAAACTGCACTATATCTCATTAAAATAGTATTGCATGTGGGAAGCACCTATCATATTTAAAATATACTTATCTTTTTTGGTATGCTTTCCTCTCTTTGCTCAATAATGGTAAATTATCCGATTGAATCTCAGTTTGGTAAAAATTGGCAACAGCAGGAATGTTGTTTTAACCGGATGTGATGTGGATGCAATACGATTTGTTTTCAAAACTTATTAAAATTTATAGATAATTTTGTGAAAGGCTCACATGGTTTTGATACTTACAAAGGGTTTAGACTTTATTTCTGGTAATGTACTATTTTCTAATAAAGTTGGCCATAACATTTTGGCCATGTGTAGTGTCTGTGGCTCGTCATGATTGCAAAAAACACTATTTGTAGATTGAACCAAACCCAATATACTTCTAGTCTAGATTCATAGACGGTTATATTTTTTTGTGCACATTTGAATGATTGCAAACTTAACCCACAGCCATGATAAAGCCATGAACAAGAAAAGTGGTGCTATTATTTTTTATTTAAATAATTGCGTACTACATTGGTGGTTAAAGTACAACACTACTTAGTAAATTTAAATTTCATTGAAATTGATCATTTTATGTGCAAAAAAGGAAATGGCATGTACAAATTTTACTGTACCAATTGTGTTTCCACTTTCAGGTTAAGGAAGTTTTTGAGGCTCTTGCACCAGCAGTAAATTTATCTGTTGGCTTAGCAGTTGGGCAATCTTCCATAGCTGATGAAATTTCACAGCTTATAAAGAAACCAAAGTTTGATAAAGGCATATGTTATGATCCAGAAGATTTTCCTCAGGAATTGCAGAGTGGTGTAGACATACTTGTAGCAACACCAGGAAGGCTGATGGACCACATTAACAATACCAAGGGGTTTACGCTTGAGCATTTATGTTACCTTGTAAGCAGTTTCTTTATCTTACAATTTTTCATATTATAGGATGTTGCACCTTTTCTTTCTAATGCGAAACTTGGATATACATGCCAACATTTTTCCTGTTCAAGCATTTTGTAAATCTGCACTAGTTTTGAAATATACATATGCACAATGAATATCTGAAATCTTAATAAATTTAGTATAATGTGCTGGCATGTACATGTTCTTGGTGATTGTTCGTTTGCTCAAGCTGTTACCCTTGGACTTGATAGTTGATCCTGCATTTTCATTATTTCAACAATATATCTTTGCACTCTAACACCGATTTCTCTATTAGTCCCAGTACTAGTAGGAAACGCTCATTTAGTAGGCTTGCATGATTGCTTTTTCCATTGTTTACGGTGTATCTTACATTCTTACTAACCTTCAACAGCTCAGCTGTCAACTCATGTGCAATTAACACTTTAAGATGGATTAAATACTGGGACTTCACTGACATCGCTCTACTTAAGAAATAAATATTTTCAATTAGCTCTCTCTCTCTCTCTCTCTCTCTGTCTGTCTCTGTCTCTCCTCATAATAAGGTGTAAAAAGATTCATAATAAGGCTATAAATGACATTTTATCAAAGTGTAATAGCATTGTTTCAGGTTGTTGATGAAACAGATCGGTTACTTAGGGAGGCATATCAATCCTGGCTCCCCACTGTCCTCCATTTGGCTCGTTCTTGTGATACGCTATTCCCTTCTGACAATTTTTCTCCCTGTGCTTTTAGTGCCTTGAAGACAATTCGGAGATTGTAAGTTGTATGCTCTAACTCTCTATCTCTTAATCATGTTAGATATTTACAAATTATGTAGAAGAGCTTTATCATGCTGATTTTCATGCTTTGTCTGATCAAGATGAAAATGTTCTCAAATCCTTCCAATCTTCTTGAAATTGGGAGGCTGTCTTTAATTCTTTATAATATACGGATTACACTTTATTACACTTCACTGGTATAGGATGACTGCATACCTTAAGGGGTCTTTAATATATAAATGAAACTATTTTTTTGTTTTCTAGGATGTCTTCAAGTATAATCCATAAAAGATCTAAATTTTCTGAATTGCATCTGTGCTGTTATGTTTGATGCTATTGTCATTTTCACGCAGCGGTGTTGAAAGAGGATTCAAAGGTAAACCTTTCCCAAGGCTCGTGAAGATGGTCTTGTCTGCGACATTAACCCAAGACCCCAGTAAACTAGCTCAGCTTGATCTTCATCATCCTCTGTTCCTAACAACAGGGGACATGCGCTATAAGCTCCCCAAACATCTAAAATCATTTAAAGTGGTAGGGCTCCTATGAAAGGAATGTGAGAATGGTGTTCATCTCTACGGTGTTTGCTTTCTCTCGATGTTATTAGTTCTACATAAATGATACTGTTCATTAATTACTATGTTCTTTCTTTCACAGATATGCGAATCATCACTAAAACCACTATACCTGATAGCTCTTCTTAAAGCTTTGAAAGGGGAGAAATCCATCGTATTCACTTCATCTGTGGAATCAACTCACAGACTATGCACCTTGCTTAACTTTTTTACTGATTTGCAAATTCAGATCAAGGAGTATTCACGTCTTCAGCGACAGTCAACAAGGAGGTTGTAGACACAGTCAATGTGTTTTAAGCTCTTTTTCTCTATGGTCATATTTTTTTCCATTTTAACCAGATGCTTAATTTTGCGTTAACCAATGCAATTTTACGCTCGTACCATTAAAATTTGGTTTGTAGCAAGACACTAAGAGCCTTCCGTGAAGGTGAAGTTCAAGTACTCATTTCTTCTGATGCAATGACACGTGGAATGGACGTTGAAGGAGTGAGAAATGTTATTAATTATGATATGCCTGCATATGTAAAAACCTATATACATCGGGCCGGACGAACTGCAAGAGCTGGACAATTTGGAAATTGCTTCACATTGTTGCGTAAAGATGAGGTATGTTATCTTTTTATATGACTGCAAAGATGAAAACTCTTATACCCTTTTGACTTTAGGGTTCACATTTCAATTGAAGTTTCACACTTGTGACTTTCATTCCCATGCTTATTCTAGAACTAGAAACTTGTTGAATCCCATATATACTTTCTGAAATCAGCTGACTACAAATCTTCAATATCTAAAACTTCATTCAAAGCATACTACAAAAAATGTTAAAAAATAGAGAGCAGTTTAAGAAAACAGGTGAAGGAATCAATACAAGAATAACTCTAACAAATTTACAAGGAAATGGATCCAAAACCCATCCAGATTCACTGAAATTGCATTATTTCTAAGTAGATGCTTTATTAGTCACTTGGCCCATAATTGTGTAACTCAAATATTCAGAAGATTCAATGCACTCATACGTCCCTAAGGTATGACGATCAAATGAGTGTTTGTTTAATAAATCAATCAACAATGTCTTTAAATTGAACGAACACAAAAAAAATGTCTATTTTCAAGTAATAGATGAAGGTGTCTAGCCTCTCATGTTAGAAATATACAAATAAACAACCCATTAGAGTCCCACAAAAGCAGGTCCTGGGAGGAGAGGTTGTGTGTACGTAGACTTCACCCCTACTAAAAGTAGAGAGACTGTTTCCAGAGACCCCCGACTCAAGTAACATAGAGAGCAAATAGCACGATTGATATACAAATAAAAAAGACAATTAATAATTTGTACTCCATCCATCCCGTTTGAATCTTCCCACATTCCATTTTGGGCCGTCCCTCTTGAATCTTCCCACTTTCTATACATGGCAACTAAATACATGAAAAAGGTCTATTTTGCCCTTTTTGAAATTAGATCTACCCAAACACACTCGTCTCACCTTCTTTGTCCAAACCACTATTCCTTTCTTCTTTTTACCACTTACTTTCAGAACTATGCTTTTTTGGGTGTTCACAGAAATTGTACTTTGTTAAGCTGGCAAAAGCCAATGCGCTTTAATAACAGTAATTGTTTTCAAAGGCTGTCTTGTAATACACAGTAAGGGAATACTTTAAGTTATAACTAAATAGAAAACTACTCGTATAATCTAAATACCGTTGAAAAACAATTCTAACACAATTGGGGAGTCCTTTCCCTTTTGACCCTTGAAGTAAAGATTTCATTCGAAGTTCGCTCTTGGCTTTATATTCCCGTGAACATTTATTTTTATCTTCGGAGAGTGGATCTGGAAAAAGCGAGTGTTTTTCAGACACTAACCCATGCCTGAAATTGACTGAACATTGGCATTTCAGGTCAAGAGATTCAACAAAATACTACAAAAGGCAGACAATGATTCTTGCCCCTCTCATCCTATTGAATCACAAGCAATAGAGTCGCTTCGACCCGTATATACGTCAGGTGATCATTTGGATCTCTAACTTGTGGTCATGTTATATCTTTGGTTAAGTAAGGACTATAGTTTGATACAAGTGAATTTATATAGTTGAAGTGAATGCTGTTGTTCTCTCCATGATTAGAAGTTTCATTTTTATTTCTTTTCCAGCTTTGGAGAAATTGAAAGAAAGCGTGGAATCCGAAAAATATAAGAAGCGGCGTCCGAGCTCGAAGCCTTCTAAAACGAGTAAACGGGACCGGGAGTAGTTCCAACTTGAAAGAGAGCTTTGGAACCCAATGTATTGAACACCAAGTGTCCATTGATCAATTGCATGCAAGTTTTCACACTCCAATACATTAATATAGGTAACATATTTGTTTATGAGACTATAAGTCAAAAGATCTACAAAAAAGCTCTATATGTCTTATTTGCTCTCAGCTCAAGTGCTTACAATGAATGTAATAGTAGTCTTATTTACTACAATACCCCTCCCGCTTCATCTCCATTCACTGTTCTGGTGGGCTTGTCTCGCCAAACCATCTCGGAGGGTCGAAGCCAGAGCCTCCTGTAATTGTCATTTAAATGCTGGTTAAGTATAATTAATTCATTTAAGTTATAATTACCGGAAGTAATAACTAATCCCATCATCCAATTAGCGCCAGTAGTAGGTAAATAATACTGTAATATCATTAAAAAAAATAAAAAGATTGATTTATACATTAGTATATAATTACCCACCCAAAGGGTTACAGCGACAAAGACGGCAGGCAGTCAAGGCAGTGCCCTTAACAAATCCATATTTCTTGTAAGCAACCATTGAATACTCACTGCACGTAGGAATGTACCTGCAACTCTTAGGCAACAATGGCGATATCTCTCCTGCTCATCACATCAATGCCATCTTATTTAGTTATGCCAAAACCATAACGGGTGTCGGTCAATAATATTTTGACACTCGGATCATTTGAGAGCCTTATGATGTTCATTTGTGCCCCCGAAGCCGGGCCCTCCCCCTCCCCTAACTCACAAACTTTCCCTTCTGTCCTCCCCGAGAAAGCCGAAAGGCTATAGTTGATCTAGGGGTGTTGGGGTCGGAGTGTTTGTGAAGGGTCAAAGAGAGTAAGAGCGTGTTCTCTTCAACTAATTCTTACAACTTATTCTTATTGGAATCCGATCAGATCAGAAACAACTTTAACTATAATTACAATCAGGTCAGATTAGAATTTAGAACTTATTTCAATCAAATGAGAACAAGTCCTAAGACCTACCTCGTGACTCACCGGAGCACCGTAACACCCTATTATCATAATGTACTCCATATCTACATACACTCATTATTTTACTTGAAAAAAAATACACATACACACAAGGAAGGACTCACTCTTGTAGAAGATGAGCAGGGACAATGCAGCTTTCACCCCCAAATTATCCACTTCCTCACCTGAATTAGTAAAACTCTCAAACTCCATCCACATTTTTAAAAATTAGTCTCTGGCAACTCTTAATGTGAATGTACCAACTCCGTCCCAATTTAGTCGTCCACTTTTCAAAAAATCTCTTTCAAGAAATGAGTTTGGAATTGTCAAATAAATTCTTCCTCCTAATTTCTATACTGAATATAGAAAATGGATAACTAAATAATGAGTACTCCCTCCGTTCCAAAAAGAATCGTCTGTTGTTGTTTGCGAGATCCGACTGAAATTATTTTCAATTCAATTTATTTGAAAATTGGTAAGAAATTTAAAAATAAAATGTGTGTGTGTGTGTATATATATATATATATATATATATATATATATATATATATATATATATATATATATATATATATATATATATATATATATATATATATAACTTCACCAAAAGTTCTACAAAATCATACATGACAACACAATATTATTTTCTAAAATAGATAAAGAATGTGGTTAAAATTTAACAATGTAAATAATAAACAGACAACTTAAATAGGTACCAAAAGTTAAAAGTAATGACCTTGAGAGCTTCTAGGGATGGGGTTTTTCTGTGAACAATTAGCAATAATCAGATCACGAGTCTTCTTCGCCCACCTGACCTGCAAACAGATAAGAATTTTTTTTTAAAAAAAAAACAATGTGAAAAAAATACTATAAATTATGATTTCGATAATAGAGATGAAAAGGGCAGACGTTTTTGTCGGGGAGTGGAGGAATGGAGTAGTAACGACTTTGATTAGGATAAAGTGCGGGGAAGTTGAGAGTAGGGATGACCGGAGAAATCGGTTTGTGTAATGATTCAGAGGGACCGCCGGTGATGTTCACCGGAAGGAGCGTCGTCATTCTCTCTCGCGATACTGCTTTTTTCCCTTATTTTTTGCTCTGATACTCGTTGGATTTAGATTAGGAAGAACACTGCGAAGCAGTATTTAGTATTTAAAGAAGAACTCGATAGGATAACGAATCGCGTACGAAACGCTTTCTGATCAAAGTTATTTCGGGGTATACGAAATACTTCAATCGGATAAGACGTTAATCAAGAACGAGCACTCAAGAATCGGTCACCCAACCCATACCACGAGACTCTATTTTATAGAGTCGAAAATCCTTGTGATCGGACATGAACGTTCGCGTAGATGTACGCGTACGTTCGCGCGAGGAAAAAGAAAGGTGCGAGTTTGAACGAAAGGTCTCCTGCGGTTTAAGGCTCAATTTCGACATTTATCCATTGTGTACGAGTCCTTTACCGTTTTGAACTCCGATCACGAAAATCTTAAGGATTTTCTTAAATAAACAACGTCTGAAATATAAAATTTCCAAGCTCGACCCCGGCCAGGGGTTGCCGCCCCTTGGACCCCGCTACCCAGGGACTGCCGCCCCCGGACCCCCGCAGTGAATTTATAATATCGTTGAACGAGCGCGCACTCCGCGCCTCCTAACTCGTTTGACAACGTCTTCCGCGCCTCCGATCGAAGTAAATCCAATTACACAAAATAAATCGATGACATTAAAATCACCAACATACTCTTCCCGTCTTCCGCATCCAAATTCCAAGCTTTCATGCGGAGTAGTAGAAAATACTCTTCTATTGTTTATCCGAATCAATTTTTTATTTTCGAAATAAGAGTTTGTACCATGGTAACGTGAATGTAATTACTATATTTTTTGATAATTTACATGATCACGCTTGATAACGTAAATACATTTTAACTCCTATTTCGAAAATAAAAACATGAAAATCTTATTTTGGTTTATTTTTAATGTTTTACTCCTACTTTTGTCTTTTTTCCATTAAAATAAAGATTAGTTTGGGAGACGGGAAAATATTTTCCAAAAAAAATACTTTTAGAGGAAAATGATTTCTACAAAAAAATAAACACCTAAAATGTTACTCCGTACTTCCAAACAGGTCCTAATTAATTAAGTGTTATAATAAGATCGTCTAGCTTCTGTTGACACCAAACTGAGTGTCAACGAATGATACCAGCTCTAATTGAAATATCTACGGCGTTTCATCATAATTTTGATGATTCCTGCACAACTAATCCCTCACGAGGCCTGAATCCATCCCAATGCCTTCGATTTCATTCTCAAAGTTTTGTTGACTATGAGGTCAAAAAATTTGACCCCAAATTCAACAAAACTTAAAAGATGAAACTGAAGGTGTGGGGATGAGTTCGAGGCGGGACTAGGGGGTTTTCTGGAGGTTAGGAAATAAGTATCATGGATTTTATAAAACGGAACTCCGTTGCACCATATTGGGACCGGTATCAACGAAACTCCTCCTGGGGAAAGTGCCCTGAAGTTTTTTAAAAGCATTGTGCAATGACACAAATTGTGAAAAAAATTATCTCAAACAAGCAATAAAATAATTATAATACAGAATCTAATGATAGTTCTAATTTTTATAAAATGAACTTTAAAAATTATATACACCAGTAAAATATAACTTTCTTTTATCAAAAATATTAATTTGAGAAAAAAATCAATACAAAACAAAATAATTGCATATAAAAATGTTTTGTAAAGCCCAAACATGCATTTAGTAAGCTACAATCACTCAAATTAGAGAAAAAATAGGATCATTAATTTATTCAACTAAAAATACATTTAGACTCTGTTTGGTACACAAAATTCTAACTATGAAATTAGAATTAGGTATTTTAATTCCATTTCTGCTATTTGTTAGCACAAAATTATGTAGATATGGAATTGTCAGTGCAAAAAGTGAATTGAAATTAAAGAATTCAATTACAGAGAATTTTGATTTTAATTCCGTCAATTCCGTGTATCAAAGATCACTAAACCATGTCGCAAAACTTCTTATTTGCGCTACCTAAAAATATGTCGGTTAAATATTTAATGCGAAAAGGTGAAAGGATTCATATTCCTATACAGAAAAAGATCTCGATGACCTTATTTATTTTTAAAGTTAAACAAAGAATACCGACACAAAGACTGAGGAACCATGCGTTCATCATCGTGAGCATAAAAGGCGGCGGAGGCGGGGGTGATGAACTGTTGTCATCGCCGGCATTGACGCTCCGGCATTTTTTCCCTTCTCTTTGGTTCATATGCCAAGATCTTACAAAATTAAATAAGCAATCACATTACAATAAAAATAGACGCAGTGTAGAAATGAGCCAAGTTATTTAATTCTGCCTCATGTTTTATTCATAAATTCACATGCATTTAAAATACAAAGTATTACTCTATTCGTTTTTAAAAATTCTCATTTCTCTTTTTAAAGACCTTAAAAAAATTAAAATTATATGATAAAAATCTATGCAGAGAAAAAAGAAATAATGTAAATCACATATCTTTTCCCATAAATAGAATGAAAACTTCTATTTGGACCCGCTGAAAAAGGTAAGCAGTTAGTTCTTTTAGGGACGGAGGGAAGATAGTCTCATAGTGTACATACATGATACATCTTCAAACTTCATCATTTACAATCCTTAATTTCAATTTCATGCAATCAAGACTTGTCATCAAATTCCACAAGTATATATATTTAGTTAATATAAATGGCTGTCCCAAACACGGAATAAGATGACCATTTCCAAATCAAAGTTCAAATGTCACTGGCATTATTACATATTCTATAATTCTGCCATTTGTGGATCAAAAGACATGACGAGTACTAAAAAGAACATCAGAAAGGGGCGTCGATCTGTGAGAAAAGGGCCTTGAAATCCTTTGTTGGGGTTCCACTGCCCTCAGGCTTCGAGCCCAGATCGAATGCTTTGGCTTTTGCCTCGTTAAACCGCAGTGCCTGAGTTCAGCAAATACATCAATCAATTTCACATGCATACATACATTAACAAAAATGATGATGATTATGGTGATGATGATCAGTTTCACCTGAATGCAGACTTGTGCAACATCAGCCCTAGGAACAGTTCGGTTGTCTGTCTGAAGAAGCTCATCGTCCTTGCCAACAACAAGCTCGCGCACACCTCCATCTCTGTCTTGCAATCCCCCAGCTCTGCACGTCAGCGTCAGAGAGGGGAGAGACAGAGACATAAATACCCAATATCACACTCATGCGATTCAACAACAAACCCAGAAAAAACCCCACAAAAAGTAAGGTATGAGAAAAGTGTGTGTATGCAGACATTACCCCTACTTACAGAGTCGAGAGGTTGTTTCCAAAAATGGGTCATTTTCTAAAATATGATAGAACTATCCCAAGACTGTATATGTGCGTTTGTATTTTACATGACTTTGGAATAGAATGAATACCTAATGATGGTATATGGGATTCCAGAGTCTGCTAAATATTGCTCAGATTTCCTCTTCCAAATCTGTCATCAAAAGCACTCCATTAAACCTATTGAATACTGCATATTTATTTATCTTTGGGGGTGGGGTGGGGAATGTGGGGGCTTGATTTGAGATTCTCACCAATATGCTCCCATTTCCCAAGCTGTTTAGTGGGTGATTAGGGTTGGTTCCACCCATTGACCCAACAAGCACAATATGCTTCAATCCAGCAGCCTTAGCTGAAAAATTCACAAGGACTCACAATCTGGCAGGTTGTGTTCATCAAATTTAAGGACAGACTACAAATAAAAACCCTTCAGTACTCTGCATTACCTGCGTCTATCTGATTCTTCTGCCCAATCCAATCCACCTGAAACACATCAACCATTACCAACGTGCGGCACAAGGAAGAAAGAAAAACACAACACAAGCCCATAACTCATCATCAAAACTACAAAAGACCGCTCACTTGTTCGGGGTATGACCCCTCTTCAAAGTAGAACTCCGGCCTTTCCCCTTTCGTAGGATCAAAACCGGGTCTCATCTTTGGGACAGCACTTGTAAGGATTATAAGAGCATCAACACCATGAACCGGAGCAACTAAGCTCTCGGCGTCCCTAATATCGCTAATGTAAACATCATCTCCACCCCCAATGCTCTCCTTGCTCTCCTCACTTCTCACCAACCCTCTTGCTATGTACTCCTCCGAACTCTCCTTCAGCTTCTTGTAAACAATTTTCCCTGCCCACCGGCACAAAGAGCTCTATGGTTATATGCTATGAAAATCCCAAACTAACATCTTCATCAACGAAATACTATCGAATAACTAAGCATTTCCTAGTTTGTTTGCAATGTTATCGGATTCTCCACAAGATTAAGATTGCCGAATAGTGTCTCATTAACTAAAATATGAATGAAAAAAATCTTAATGGGTGTTGAAAGAAACTCAGGCATCTGAATACATTTTGCATTGATAGATACTCCACTCTGTATATTCTAAGCTTTCAATTCAATGTTTGTAAACAAGGAACTAATTTTGTTTTATTTTTTGTAAAAATATATACTCCCCTCCTTCACACAATAGTTTTTCAAACATTTCATTTTTTTATCTGTCTCAAAATAATTTGTCCCAAAATATGTCTCTTCTTCTGAACAAACTCTAACCACTGATTTCTCGTTCTTCAACACTCTTTTCTTAATGTCACGAATTGAATAGCACATATTTGACAAACAAAAATAGGGATGAACGGAAAACTAACGGAACCCTTTGTCAGTACAATAGAAAGTCGAAAACTTACCGGTTCTTCCACCGGCTCCGGTAACAAGAACGGTTCTTTTACCATCCGCCATAGCCGTTGCCAAAAGAGTTCTGCTTCGTCCTGTGTTGTGTTTGATGGAGGAACCGATGAAGAAGAGTAGGTTATCCTGAAATTAATTGCTCGTATTTTCTTTGAAGGAAAATTAATTACTCGTATGATCTCATTTGAATTTCTTAAATACATTAAATTATTAATGGATTAAGTTATTTGTACCCTATTTTGTACCCCGTGCACACACATTTTGTGCTAGTGTTATGTTAGTGTGATAATTTACATTGATAAAAAATGCTAGTAAAAATTTTTTTAATTGAACTAACATTTTTTGCGAGTGTGAACCGTTAAACTAACGATGCATTTCTTTGACGTACAACTTGGAGTACAGTTTTGGCATACCCTAGCATGGTTGTGTTGGACAATGTGCTATTATAAATATATATATTTTTGCAATGTCCTTTGCTCATTACGGGTCTTTTGGGCAACACCTCTATTCACCCCTTCTAACGCCGTCATTCACATAAAGGAGATTTTTTTGAAATTCAATACCAAAATGCACCTCCTTTAAATCCCAATTTCATGGGACACGGAGGGAGTATCTATTTCATAGTTTAGATTTGCACTGGACGCCTGAACTGCCAGATGTGATTTCAAAGTTTAGATTTGCACTGGACGACGAAGCTTAGGTTTGATTTCAATTCCAACTACATCGAATCTTTGTTTAGATCTAAGGCAGTTTTGATAATTTCAATTTCAATTTCCTCATGATATGAGTAATTTGAAGCTTGTTATAACTTGTGTCATCCACCCATGGAAACTAAAAGTCAAGCACCAGTAAGTAATAATCTTCTTCCTATGATCAATCATATGCTTAGCTTGCTTCCTTGGGAAAAGCAATCCCTCCCCAAAGCTATGCTAAATCCTCGAAAATCCATTACCTTTTCGTGAAGTATTCGATCAATTCCCTCCATGGTAAAGTATATTTTCTCCCCCCCAGCTGGGAACTATATGTATGTGTATATATATATATATATATATATATATATATATATCTATGTGTGTGTGCGTGCGCGCGCAGCTAGGTCATATAGATAAAAATAAAATACTGCACGAATTGAAGAAGAACATACGATAAATAAATCGAGCTTAAACAATTTGGAAAAAACACACACGTAGTGTATTATTATATACATGGGTTCCAAAACTACTAGAGGAGTTGAGATGTGGAGCAGCAGCAGCAGCAGAGATATTCCTCCGTCTCACTTCATTTTCATGATACGCTCTTTCTCTCAGCTCACAAAATCTGGAATCGACAGACTCGAGTCTGGAGTTTTTGAAGCCTCCCAGAAGAAATGGTACGTGCGTACCAAATTGTACTCCGCAACACATATAAGATTCGTTAACTAACAAATGCAATTCATTTGGTACTATTTTGATTCTTCGTCTGAATATAACAATCATTCATCATTAATTGTGCATATAATGCAGGAAGTTGTGTGTTTATACAAAGGCCAGATATAACAAAAAAGCAAAGAATGGTGATGAGGATGACGACGACGAGCATTATATCTCCCTTTGCTTACGAATCGTTGATACTGATAGTCTTCCCCGAGGATGGGAGGTTCACGCTAGGTTTACTTTCTTTGTCTATGATCAAATCAATGACAAATACTTGACAATCCAAGGTACATATATTTCATACTTCACTTCTTCCGCTGCCTCTAGAGATTTCCTAGTTCTAACGTTTCTGGTCAAATCAGATCAACTTTAGCCGGCCAGTACTAATGTACCTATTTTTGAAAAGAGTAAGGGGCTGTTTGTTACAGCCTCTTAATGGTTCAGATGTCTGAATGGTTCAACACTTAATGGTTCAGACTGTTTGTTTCAGCCTCTTAATGGTTCAGATGTTTGAATGGTTAAGAGATTTGCCTCTGAATGGTTAAGTATTATACAGAGTATGAATGGTTAAGACCTCTTATCTGAATTGATCAGACATTTACCTCTGAATAGTTAAGCAATATACTAGCTCTTAATGGTTCAGACCTCTTACTAGTTCAACACTTAATGGTTCAGACCTCTCTTACTGGTTCAGCACTTACCTATTCAGAAGTTGCCAAACAGCCCCTAATTCTAATAAGCCTAAATATATTATTTTGTCAAATGATAGATGGTGGGGAGAAAGTGAGGCGATTTCACTACATGAAAACTCAATGGGGGTTGGACCAGTTTCTCCCACTCTCTATTTTCAACAACCCCTCCAATGGCTATCTGGTTGACGACACGTGCGCTTTTGGGGCGGAGGTTTTCGTCGTCTCAAATGCCCCAAAACGCGAATGTCTCTCCATTACGCCTACTAGTAAGGAAAACACCACTTACACTTGGAGAATAAACCATTTCGCATCCATAACGTCTGAATCTGTCACGTCTGATGAATTCTTCCTTGAAGGGATCAAATGGTATGTATGTATATAGTGCTCCGTGTCAATTTTGATGATCTGAAACGCTCGAGTTTTCGTACCATTCATTACGGATTTCACGATATGAATAATTGTTTAAATATAAGGACCATAAAGCTGTATCCCAAAGGATCCTCAACTGGAAAAGGCCACAGCATATCCCTTTATCTGATGTTGTCCGCTGCGCAGTATGAAAACCTTAATGCAGCAAAATTGTACGCAAAGTATAAGTTGCGAATCTGCAATCAACTCAGCGCTACACAGCACCATGAAACTCATGGTATGTATAGCAATAATAATTCCTTAAATTATTTTCCGTTTTTGCAATCAGTTTTGTTGGTACTAATTAATATACGGAGTACTTCAATTATTATTATTAATTTTTTTTTTTGCAGTGGAACATCTTTTCGACGACCCGAAGTTGTCTGGGTATGGGGTGCACAAATTCATGTCTCTGAACAAGTTGGAGAGTGGTTACCTAGTAAATGACACACTCATTGTACAAGTAGATATCCTACTTCTCTCCAAGGTTTCTGAGTTCTGATTGATCCAGCTTAGATAGACCAGGTGCCACCTCTACATATAAATATATTATAGTCACACAAACTTAATTTGACACCAAATCATGTGTGTTTACTACGGCCTAATCAATATATACAGAGAATCATTGTCCGTATCGCATAAACATTACTCATTATTTGTGTATGTATGTCTGTGAAACACGCAGTGTCGGACTTTGTTTGGTGTCGACGTATTAATGGCAATATACTCTGTATATATTTATCCGTGTATATATGTATGCAAAGTGATGATCTGATCTACCCACCAGTTCGTTCGAGTACTTAATTTGGAGTTCATTTTCATGTTGTCTGTTGAGTACAATTATAACAACCTCATGTTGTCTTCTTTTCTTATCTTTTTGGTTCATGAAATCAAAAAAGGAACGGATAAAATCTTTCGTTTTTTAATTAAAATGAAAGAAAAGTGGGTTTTCTTCTTCTTAATTAGTTCATTTTCTCCTTCTATTTTCTTTTCTGCTCCCTATCTAGCCAAACAAAAAACACAGTAATTTCTCTTTCTCTTTCTTTTGGATCCAAACATGCCTATTCTTATTTTCATGAAAACAAAACGGGGCCGTGGGGAAGGCTTACCTTCCCTGTTTTTTTTTGAATGCACCTTCCCTGTTGAAAACCATGTCACCTCATTAAATTTATAAAAGAAGAAATTGCATAAATAATCTCTAATTACGGATGATTTTCCATATCTACTGGGTTTGTTGTTATGGTCATTGTTTGGCACAAAACTTTGGAGGAAAAACACATTCATCACTTACAGAATGCAACCGAACACATCATATTGATCAAACAAGAGAGTAAACATGGTTGCCCAAGCTATAGTTTCGGTTACAGATTGGACGATCTTATTTGTGCAAGACATGATATTGAATAGATGTATGTACACAACCCGTCCAAAAGTTATCATTGCAGCATAAGCGTACCAAAGTATTGCTCAAACTCTTTGTCAATCGTTAGTTTCTTTTTGCCTTCTTCACTTTCTGCATTCAACAACATAAAAAAAGTTCAAGTATTATCATCTTATATTCTTGTTCTTATCCGGGCACTTTTTTATTCTTTGTTTTGAAAGAAAAAGATGAAGAATAGAATCACAATACCTTGCTGGCCTACTTTCCATCTTCCAGATGAGAGAACAAAACTGTTGGGAATCACACCATTAGAGTATAACATGTCTTCCAGTTCTTGTTCGGTTGGCCTTCCCATTTTCTCCTTCTCACATTCTGCGCAAATGCAGTCTACATGATGATGATGATGATCTCCGAATTGCCACCCGAAATCCTGCTCAAGAAAAGCGCACTCGTTTCCGGCGTATAAATCTGGTTTGGTCACACACCTGCTCTCCAATGAGTACAATGCATCCCTTGACCAACCAGAATCCAAGCTGGCTTCTGAAGTGGAAGGACAGTTAGACGAGGAGGGTTTGGTTTCAATGGACATGGCACTATCAAAGTCTTCTGTAATGGTATTACTGTCTTCCCCAGATTCAGTGGTTTCATGTTCACTCTCTGGGATATCCTCAAGTAAAGAACCGTATTTCCTGAGAAAGGTTTGGCAGGCGCATAGATGCTTCGGAAGAGGTAACCCGAATTGCTGGGCTTCAAGTTTTCGTTTCTTGTTCAAGTTTGTGAGGCTGGTTTGTAGAAGAACTGCTGTCATATGATGTTTGCTGCTGCCAGATCTAGCAATTCAAACATTCTTTATTTTAAAAAAATGGTCACAGTTTTGCTGCACTCACCAAGAAAGTGCCAATTTTTAACACTAAACAGAATGAATCATAAAAGTGTTCCACTATATTATTTGTCTATCTATTTTCACTCAGAGAGTTTTAATTAGGGCACCTTATGCACATCTTTTGAATCAGATCAACTCAAGATCTTATTCATCCAAACCAACCCAAATTGAACAAAGTACAGAAAATTGAACCTAACCGGAAGTACCCATCTTACACATAAAGATCCGAATCAAGAATTTGAGAGCTTGGATCACACAGCTCAATCAAAACCATACAAGGATCCAACCTTAGCTTGTCAGAAAACATAAACCAAGCACCTTTTAATTTTCACAAGAACCCATTAATCTTGGGTCAAGAAAATGATGGGAAAAAACAAAAAGAAACCCAAGAAAACGCGTCTACATATCTATATACTGAAAGCAAGAAAAGATCAGATCCATGAGCAAGCAAGAGGAGGAAAGAACGAAAGTTGAGAAAAAGAAAAGAATGGGAAGAGGAACCCAAACCTGTGATCGTGAGTTGGGGAATGAATCATTTCCATACGGTCCATAAATGACGGAGCTATGAAAGATCAAAGATGACTTCGGCGCAGGCAAAGTGAATACTGAAAATCCGGCGGAGGGTAAGAATTTCCGATCTCAGGAAGGAAGAGAAGTAATGGGTTGGTTGCGGTAGACGACGGGGAGAGTGGGATCATCGGCTATGGAGACAGTACTAGGTAGTATTCCCAACTTTATCATTGTCGAACCAGACAAACATTCATGGCTGGCCTGCAACAACCCATATTCGTCTGCGCGTGACTCCCCATTCCCTCTCAGTTGAAAAGAAAAACAGTGGTGTGATATCAAGTTTGACATCTTCTTGGTGGGGTCTAGGGGCTGGTTGAACGAGCCTATATTTCTCACAATTAATTTTTTTGGTCTTATTTTAAGAAAATTAATTACATAAAGTAAGTGATTACACTAGAATATTTAAATCTTAGTGTTAGACAACTTTTTAAAAATAGCTAATTTGTAGCCACACTGAATCATCGCATACTGATTGGTTAGTACTCCATACTTAGTAAGCATTTGATTGATTTATTCGGTTCCTTACTCAGCATCCGATTTCCAAATCCCAATCGTCTTCTTAGTATATTCAAGCTTTCAAATTGTCGCTAGAAATAAAACATTCACAATTGATTAGATCAAAGAGCAAATCTAGGAGACCAGAAATTCATTAATGGAAAAAACTCCCCATTTCCCCTTCACAAATCACAATGACTTGAACTCAAGACCTTTCTAATGAAGGTCTTATGCCATCTATATCAAGAGAAATAGAGAAGTAAAGGAAGGATTGCCTCTATCTTCTCTCCTCCACCTCATGTTTTGTGGATCCAACACATAACTTCTCCATTACTCTTCTTTTCCTACATCAAAAAGATAATGTTTCTATACTAAATTTTCACAATTTTTTTTAAAAATTGAATTGAATGTAATTTGTGTTTGAACTCTTTTTTTTATAAATTTTAGACATCTTAAATTTAAACTGAATGAATTGTACGTGTATTGAAAAAGTTAATAAATGTAAAAATAATTTTTAGACATTTTTTATAGGAATTTGTACACATCTTTAAAAGATTTAATGTTCATTCAAAGACATAAAGGGCACACACATATGGAGTATTAATTAATTATTTTTATATTAGAATAATAAAAAAGCTATTTAAAATTATTCGTCAAAATTATTTAAAGCAATTCATGTACAAAAATTAACCATCTCATATTTTTTAAAAATAAAGATAGTGTCCTATGATGCACATAGATAATAGATTGATCATCTCTTCCTAATTTTCTTCATCTCCTTGAAGACTTCTCCTCCTCTTTTCTCCCTAGAAGGATTTATTCTCCTTCTTCTCCTCCCAATGTTCTTACTTCTCCAAGAGAAGCCTATCTTCTTCTCCTTGTGCGGATGCCCTCAAGTATTGGAGGTGGTGACCAAATTGACTGCACCACTTGTTACCAAAAGTTAAATCGACTTATGACAAGGTCTATTTGTGCAAAAAAAGAAACTTATTTGTGGCACGTACGGAATACATTTTTGTAATGTCCTCTGCAAATGAGTTACTCCTACATCCACAAATCTTCTTTCTATTTTTTTGGTCTGTCTAAAAAATTTCTTTCTATTTCCTTCTTTGACAAATCTTTTAGCTTAAAAACATTATTCTACTTGACTTGAACTGTAATTTATATGCTCGGGTATTATCAAATCACTTGGTTTTTGAGCACTATTAACTTTGTTACAATGTGATATTTGTTTTATGGTGTGTCATATACATGGGGTTTTTCTGATAAAAAGTAAGAACCCTTTATTTAACTACGTTAATATACATGCATTTAGTGTATAAGCCAATTATGACTACGGAGTACATAGTACTATTTTACATAAAAGAATACAGAGTACTCCGTATATATTACTTCCTTAAAATATGCCTCTGACTCTTTGGAGCTTTGGGCAATTGTATGGCTTAAACTGTTCTTTAGATGCCCCGGATTTATTCATATATACTTTCTCAACATACTGAAGAACAAGTCAAAACCTTTATTAAGATTTGAACATTTGACTTCTCATTTGATATAACTAAAATATTCTAGTTCGCCATAATTTAATTTTTTTGTATGGTGTGAATATAATTTGCACCAAGTATAAAATTGCTTAACGAGTAGTGAGCAAAAAGTTTATTTAATGAAAAATTAAAACTTAAAGTGACAAAATTTCCAAAAGGTGTGCAAAAAATGTACTGTCGACCCTAAAAAATGTCATGGTTATTTTAGTTGCCCTAAACAAATGTTTTATTTTACTTAAGGAAAGAAAGGAGTGGTCACATTATATTTCTCTCATATACATAAACCTCTATAAAGTTTTATTTTTTGTACATCATGAAATTCAACCAAGACATTTATTTAAGAACGAAAGAAAATAATAAGTCAAAAAGTATTTAAAATGTGTAAGCTAAGTTTATACCCCTCTATTTTAAGAGCATTATCTATAATTGATCAATTTTTCATATTTGATCATCTATTATTAAATGTTACGCGTATGGTCCATCTTTGATTTCGAAGAATAGTCTTTTTTACTACTGTCATGTTAGTGTTAATCTGAAAACTACCGTCATGTTGTGTTTTATAAAGTTTTTAATAAGAGTCCTTTTTTTCTATACCCTTTTTTGGTATGGAAAAATTTCCTTAATTTTTATTTTACTCCGTATATCGTAATAAAATTAATAAAGGATGTTAGAGGATATCAACTATTCCTTCTGTCCCTGAGTGTATGTCCACATTTGATTTCATTCGAACAAAATTGGTAAATTTTAATCACAAATTAAATATAAATGATACTCCGTATAAGATAGTGATATAAAAATAATTCTATTACATTTTTTTTATAAAATATTTTCAAAATATTATTTTACCGAGTTAATATACGATATACATTTAATTTAAGGTCAAAAGTTGAAGCAATTAACTACAACAACTCAAAACTAAACAAATAATAAACAAAAGTGATTTGAGGGGAATTATTTGAGTGAGACACAAACCTCCCCCATCAATATTAAGTGGACCATTCTACACTTACACCAAAAAATGTACCTCACTTATACACCACAGTTTTGCACCAACATTTTGATGGTTTACACCGACACAAGTGTTGGTGCGTTAACAAAAATTTACACGAACACAAAAGTTGGTGCATTAACAAAAATTAGTTTTACACAAACACAAAATATTAGTGCAAACCTGCAGGATGCAAATTAGGATATAAATGTTGTGTTAAACATAGCTTAGTCCATATTACGGAGTAAGTAACTACATTGCCACGCGTCAAATAATGATGAAGCGGGAGCAGGAAATAATGTAAAGGAATGCAAAAATCTATAAGAAATCTTCCCTCTAGTGATGAGAAGCGGAGAATGTGTACGCTTTTCGGGCAGAAGGTCGGGATCTGGTGTGGTGACTGACCATGACAGGCCCGCGTGCAGCCCACGAGCAATACTCCTCCGTGGCGGGAAATCATTGGGCTTAAATTGCTGGGCACGTGCTCTTTCTCCGTGGCCCGCCCCCATATTTGCTACCCAATTATTTTGGCCTTTTATTCCGTTAATTACTTAACTCTACCCAGTACGGCCTAATTTACTTCTTTTTAAGTTTCGCACCCCATTTGTCCCTGCAACTTGGACCCTGGTTTTTGAATTCCAAAGATTTCTTCTTCTTCTTTTTTTTTTTTGTAAAATTTAAAAAATAAAATTGAATCACGAAATATTAATTTTAAAAAATGTTAAGATCACTTCCCCTTTCACCCAACCTTTTACCTTATTTTTCTCACTAACATTCGACAAATTATGGTCTTTATAATCTGTTAGAATATAAATAACTCTCTGGGCCACAATCACAAGCTTGAACTTCTTGTTGAATTGATTGCTTGACATGGTATCAGAGTCTTGTTGACTAAGAGGTCACAGATTCAAAATTCAGTGCCACCCAGTTTTAAGAAAATTAAAAATTTCACGTGCAAAGCCTGAAAAAGACTTATGCCTGCACATGATGGGACGTGTTAGAATATAAATAATTCTTCTTAGGCCACAACCACAAGCTTGAGCTTCTGGTTGAATTGGTTACTTGACATAATTGTACACTTGTCATTGTTTTGGTGATGTTATGACCGTTCGGCCTATTTTGAAATACTCTCAGAGATGAGATTCATTTTTTTTGTATTGGTATTGTCTTGTTGAAAGTATTAGAGTACACTTTTGTGAGGTCATAAGATTACAGGATCATTTTTAACAAAAAAAGAACTATGACATTGGAATATTTTGTACATATATTGTTAAAATTCACATTTCCGGCACAAGCAATATATGGCCTAAATCCTAAATATATTTTTCTGGTATCTTTCTTTTTCCCAAACGTTAGCTGTCTGTCTACCCAACAACACAAACACATCTCTTACAATTTGCAATACATTTATACAGAAGCCGCCTCCTCTTTCTTACATCTCCCCAATGCATGCCCAAACATACCCAAGAAACCCACAATTCCATTCATACACACACACACACATATATATATGTATGTATGTATATGTCAGTCTTTTTTACGGAACGTTTCCAGAAATGCCCTCGATTCGCATCCCATGGCAAACTTACTGTGAGGTAGTTGTCAAGGCTATTTTATCGTCGTATGAGGTGCGGAAGCGAAGGCCAGAACCAATGTGTCCTGCTGTGGGTAATATCCAGCAAAGGACGTTAGGACCTAAAACCTGCCACGCAAGGGTAAACTATTGAAGCCATAATAATGTATGGGTTTGATCAAACAAGGACACAAGTTTACACTTCTAGAAAAGTTGCCTAACCAAACAGGCTCTTAGCTAGATGCTGCAAAGTTGGTGTTTCATTAACAATGATGATTCAAGGACAAGATAATGCAACTTCTTACCGATATTATATTCTCATATGCACCGAGATCATAAGGATGTGAATAGAGATGGCCCCCTTTTTCAGCAAGAGCTCTTACACCTTCATGATACTGTTGAATTAATGTAGCATAAAAAAGGAGTAACTTTTAGAAATCTAAAAACAGACCATATTAGAAACATCCCAAAACACAACAACCAAGTAAAACCGCACGAACGGGGTTGAGAGGTTGTTTGATACAAGTAAAATCCCATGGTGGGTGTATGCAGGCATTACCCCTACCCCAAAAGGTAGAGAGGTTGTTTAAGACAACCACAACAACAACAAACCCACTATTATCCCAACTATGTTGGGATTGGGGTCAAGATGTTGACAATCTTACCCCTGTAAGAAATAGAGTGGTTGTTTCTGTTAGACCCTTGAGCCCTTGACAGATTGATGCATTTATTGCCCAATACATTAAACAATAGAACCTCCTATCAACGAACCTCAATTGTTGTCTTGTTTTGCAAGATAAGGTAGGTATGCCACCCAAGAAAAAATGTCAATGCTAAGCTTAATGGAACCAATAAAAGGCCTGCAATAATCTGGTAGAAGGAAATAGTTAATGACCAAATTGCGCATAAGGATGGGATAAAAAAGAATTGGATCAGACATTACGTATACAGTTTTGTGAGACTGTTCATTACGATGCTGCTGGTCCAGTTCAGATTCCATAGCTAGGCTACCCACTAGTAGAACCTTGAAAACAATGACATGTAGGATACACAATAAAAAACAAACAAAGAGGATGGACTAGAGGGTAAAAGAGAAAAAGAGAGACATTCCATATGGATTGCTTCCTTACCAGGGAATATAGGCACGCAAGAACGGCATAGACAACAAAAACAAAGAAGACCTTATAGTTTGCATGGCCCACACAATTATTCATCCACACACAATGATGGTCCTTCAATTCATCAATAGGCAGCACTATAAAACATTCTCAAAGAAATCAAGTATTGGACTTTATGAAACTAGACCAAAGTCGTACCATCCGCAAAACACATCTGTTACATGCATGGCAATGATGTGCGCGAGGAGGCTTATAAGTGAAGCACTTCTGGCAGTATCTCAAATCCCCACCCTGCAAACAACATCACAGTAAAAACTAAAAAGAAATACTCCCTCTGTCCCAAAAACTTTTTATCTACCAAAAAAGTACAATTTGATCAAACGAAGCTATTTGCATGTAATTCACCAAAAATACGGACGAACAATACATGTAGTACATGATAGATATGATAAATCTAGCTAAAACAACCAATAAATATAAGATGTATGAGTATGATTTATGACAGTTGTACCTTGTACTTTACCATAATTTAAAAGGTGTACATTTTTAGTTTATGGGATCAAGGTTTTAAGAAAATTACATCATGACCACTAGAGGCCAGTTGGTTCCATTGAATTTATACTTACATACAAGGAAGAAGATTTCCTTGCAATGCACTGAATTTGTGCTAAAAGTGAAGTTGAGGATGTAAGTTTCACAATAAGGTGGAGAAATTGTATATTTAAGGTTCCAGAAGCATTAGAATACCAGCATACACATAGGATTTAAGAAAGGAAAAAGTATCAATTTAAGACTCTCAAGTATGCCCTTGATATTTGGTAGCAAGAGCAAAATAAGCAAATGAACTAACAAAATGTGCATTTAACTTTAAATTCCATTGGAACAATATAAAAAACCCTTTCATAAACAAGAGTTTGTCGAGCTGCAATTAACAGTTTCACGGCCTTCAAGTATTTATTACATATTAGCAATCTACACCACAAATTCTGAAAGATCAATCATGTAGGCTTTATCTTTCAAGATCCACTTTCACTCTGCTCCAGATGTGTGATGGCTCCAGATATTCATCCTTCAAATCATTTATCAGCCATGTAAGTGTTTTTAATTATTGAACCAGGAGAAAGAAGATCTGAAGTTAGGGCTCGCCAGTTGCGAAAATGATAATTACAAATAGAGAGAGAGAGAGAGCTTCCGTTCTAGAATTCTCCGTAATGGCTTAAGCGAGTTGTAAAATTGGAAATTTTGAATTGTGAATTTTTTGTTCTGCAAACAACTGGAATCTGGTACTCATGAAAAAGGAAACTTCTCTGTTCTAGAATTCTCTCCAATGAAGAAGGCACGCTGGGATTTGGAAATGAATAAGCCGTCTCACGTTTTCGGAGGTTTAGATCTAGTTTTGTAAAAACTAACAGCGTGAATAACATAAATACACGCCCGTCTACCAAAAGAGGATTTTCGGATCGTTTCAATGGATATAAAGTTAAATGC
This sequence comes from Cuscuta australis, assembly GCA_003260385.1. Classification (NCBI taxonomy): domain Eukaryota; kingdom Viridiplantae; phylum Streptophyta; class Magnoliopsida; order Solanales; family Convolvulaceae; genus Cuscuta; species Cuscuta australis. The sequence goes on along the minus strand of NQVE01000200.1, from coordinate 1,667,368 downwards.
ATCTAATTGTGAATTCAGACGCTGATCTGCTCCCTCCATCCAAAAATCATGGAATATTTCAGACTTTCCCCTTTAAGAAATAACGAATGCAGACATGTCATGTTTAAGATGTTTCATTAGCCGACAAAATTGGAAAGAAAAAATCCAAAAGAATGACATGTGACTAATTATGAAGTTTTCAAGTGCCTTGAATAACTCAGTATACTTTAATTTCAAATTTGAGAGATCAAGAGAACTAAAAGGCAAAAGGAGAACATCACTTAGGATTTGTATGGCAGTTGGGTATTGGAGAGGAAGGGGAGGGAGTATTTATTTTCAGTTGTTACAAAATAGTGCTTGAGGGGTAAGGTCTATGTATGTTTCTTTCTTCTCTCTTCTCTCATTACTCACACTTCGTTAGTGTTACTGTGGTTTGTTTTCCCGTACTTCAGTATTTGATTTGGGGGTCTCTTGGAAACCATCTCTCTACTCCCAAATAGGGGTGAGGTCTGCATACACTCACTCCCTAGACCCTACTTTTTGTGGGATTCTACTAGGGTTGTTTTTGTTGTAGTACAAGATATTTCTTAAAAGGATATAAAACAATAAATTAGAATAAACTAAGTATATTATATGTTTGTTTATTAATAAACCATATATAATTCTTTTAATTTCAAAATGTAAAAACAATGCATCCCCCTCACATCCCTTCTGAAATCCAACTCACAAACACATCCTTACGAGATGTACTACTGCATCTTATGTATGTACCAAAGCCCTCTATATATGGAATGCACACAATGTCGTTAAAGATAACGGCATCATAAAAATAGACACTAATGACACATAAAATTTGCACAATCTTCTCATGCATTGTCACCATGTCCCTAGTTATATCAGACAAATCAAAACCTGATGAAAGCTAATTGAAGTTTTGGCCTGCCAAAACCAAAATGTTCTCACTCAACTAAATGAAGCACTCAATCATCAAAACAATGGATGAATTTTGAAGCCGATGTTTTAATTTATCCCTTAATAAAATTGATACGGAGAATTCAACCATAAAATCTATCTTTTCCGTGTTCATTCTATTCTAGCTTGCTCATATCAGCATAATGAAGGACTGAAGACAAAGCAGAAAACACAAAATAATCAAAGGCTAATTAAACATTTAGCACAGAAAGAGGGACAAAAAAATTAGACCTTGCGCTTGATCTCATGGATTGTGTTGTCAGGGCCTTCAATGTCGGGTAAGAATGAGGCTGGGACCCGACCTGGATCAGTGTATATGGCAAGGCCATAGTTGGAAATGCAGAGAATAGAAACGACGGTGAACGCAAAGGCGTTAATCATCCCCGGCGAGGACCCGAGACCGAACCACCGGTCTATGAATACAAACAGCGTCGACCAGTAAATGAAAATGATGGCGGATACGACGACGGCGACGTGGAGAGAGACCTTGCATCCACGTTCCATTTTCATTTCGATCGAAATTCTGCAAGTCCAAGTAGACGGCCCCAGCGGCGGTGGGAGACCCCGGCGTAAGCAGTGTTACGACGGCGCCCCCGGCGAGATGGGTCGGGTGGGATCTAGAAAGAGTGCAAAGTGGGTTCGGTAACTATGTTTAAGTAGGCCTTGTGTTGTTAATTGTTATGATGATCATTTCTTCCAGGTTCAACCACACTTCTCCCCATGAATACACCACTTTGTGTTCCTCTTAAGATTGGGCATTTTAACCCGGCTAAAATCTACTCCAAATTTCAAAAATTCATAAATAGTCTTTCAAAAACTCATTAATTTTCTAAATGCAGTCCTTTTCACAGTAAAAGCTAAATGGAGTACTAACTTAATATATATAACTTCCGACTTGTAACGGGTGCCACATGCAACTAGCTTTATATATATAACTTCCGCCTCAGTGTCAGATGCAACTTTCAACCTGCAATGGGTGTCTAGTGCTGGCCCCGTCTTCTGAGCAGCGGAGTGGGTCTTTTCCTCCTATTGTAAATGTTGGGGATAATTTTACTTTCAAAGGGGTTAAATTTGTATAGTATAGAATACAAAATTTTGATTGGAATTGTAGAAACCCATTAATTCCGTATACGTCAAAAAATAATCACTTACATATAGGTAGAAGTACTTCGTATTTTATATATATATATATATATATATATATATATATATATATATATATATATATATATATATATATACACACACACACACACACACACACACACACATATATATATATATATATATTGACTCCAGTAAGATGACACCTTACGTTGAGATGACATGCTTCGGTTAGATGACGCGAAGCTCACCACTGCCAACTGCAAAGCTCACTAAAGACAACTACAAAGACCACCAAATTGTAAGGCAAAGCTCGCCATATTTTTTCAACACTTTGAATTTTTTTTTGAAAACATACAATCAAAGAAAGGGGTGCTGACTAGACTTTGACCGTTGACTGAGACCTTTGACCGGCGCCGCAGGCCACAACCGGTCGCCGTAATCTGCCACCGGCCACCGCTGATCGCCGGAATCTGCCGCCGCCGCTGCCGGCCGCCGCCGGTCGCCTGAATCCGTTACCGGAATCTGCCGCTTCTACGTCGTCGGTCGCCGGAATCTGCTGCCGCTCCGCTTCCGATCGTCGGAATCTGCTGCCGGTCACTGGTAACTGCCGTCGCCGCTGACCGGTGGTTGACCGGTGTTGCTACTTTATTTTTTATTAATTTTTAATTTTCAAAATTAAAAAAAGGTGATTTTTTTGTTCAAAGTGGTGAGCTTTACTTTATTTCTAGATAAGTTTTGCATTGTCCAATGGTAAGCTTTGTAGTGTAGTGTGGTGAGGTTTGCGTCATCTCACCGAAGCATGTCATCTCACCATAAGGTGTCATCTCACTGGAGTGAATCACACACACACACACACAATATATATATATATATATATATATATATATATATATATATATGGGAATATATATATATATATATATATATATATATATACATATATATATACATATACACACACACACACATATATATATATATATATGGGAATTTATATATATATATATATATATATATATATATATATATATATATATATATATATATATATATGAAAATAATAATCATTTTATCTTTTAACGTGTACCACAAAAAAAACTACATTTGGAGGATTGATGAATGCTTAAATGACTGCTTATGGAGTTTTGAAATTTGAAGAATGGCATATGGAGGGTTATTAATACTTAAAGGTGTTGAAGACTTGTCGTGCGGTCCAAAACAAATTAAAAAAATATAAATAACCTTAACTAACTCCCAAAATATAATCAAACAAAAACTATAGCTAGGGCAAGTAAGGGTCGATCCCACGAAGAAATGTTGTACCTTTTAAATCCAATTTAGTATGTTAACACGTTGTCACGAAAATAAATATAAAAGTAAAACTAAATACTGCACAAAAGATAACACTTATAAAACTTATAATTGAACTTATTATAAAAATAAACATTAAAACTTATAAATAACTTATATAACAAAGAACTTAAAATATAACTTAAACACAACACAAAGGGGGGGGGTTTGAATAAAAAGTAAATATTTTTTGGTTTTTAATATTTTCTTATTTTTTTGGTTTTTTAATAAAAATGGGGGGAAACTAGCTCAATAGATTATCAACTTTTCCAACTAAGGTAACCCAATAAACACCGCCAAGAACCCAAAACAAAATGCAAAAGAGAACAAAAACAAATTGAACATTACATGTATGATAGACACGTAAATAATATATTACGTAATTTACGCACTTAAAAATAGAAAAGAATTCAAAGGCTCGAGCTGATTCATATCCTTGACCACATATAGAAGATCGTCAACTCTCTATAAGGCCCGGAGTCAAGAATTCCAAGGCCTTTTGGTTACTTTGAACCCCCACTCACATCAAGCGCTCAAACAATGATTCCAAAAGATGAAAAAATTTATAAAAGAGCGAATTTTTCTTTCATTCTAACTCCCATGCACAAAGTATTCATGAAGAACATTGGATACACTTTAATAAACTTTAACGTCTAATGATGAAAATATTTTGCAGGTCTCCTTGTACAACTGAAGCATAAGAATTTTAATCTATTCACATAAAAGAATATTACATATTTTCATTAAATCAAGAGTTGTTTATTGCGCGTAAACAATCCCAATTTTTATGAAAATAACAAACAAGAACACCAAGACATAAACAATCACTTTATAACGAATCTTAAGGAAAACGTTCAACTTATGTGGCTAAGAAGTTCATTTATCTTAAAATTTTACAAAACACAAGTCACAAAAAAGATTCACGTATGAATTCAAGAATCATTTAACTAAAATATGTAGCTAAATTAGTTTCAATGATAACCGAATTCGACATACCAACCAATAGCTAAATTACTTATGAATTCAAATTTACAATTCAACCAATTTAACATCAATTTGCGCAAAAATTGAAGAAACTAGTAAGAATCAATTTTCATTCATAAGGGATTTAATATAAACATTCAAAAAAGAACATACAAGAAAAATGAACAAAAACATTTTTTTTTAATTTTCAATTTGTTTAACAGGAACAAGCTTACATAAAGCAACACTTTAACAAAGAAATCTACAAGAGAGGGAAAAAAACAAGGATGACTTCCGGATTAATTCCGGAAGCCATTTTATTTGGTTACCTAAAAGAAGAAGATGAAGAATTTCAAAAATTGGCGTTGTTGTGGTTCGTCTCCCCCCCCCCCCCTTTTCCGATTGCAATTCATCTCCCATTTATAGCAATAGGATTCTTCCCGTTGGAGCGTTTGAGTGAGTGGAGAGTGCCGTTGCTATTGATTGAGGCGAAACTGACGGAGGAATGTTGAGGAAGACAAGCGTTGGTTTATCGCGAAGAAGAAGTCGTAGACTTCAATTCTCCGTTCTTTTTTTTTCCTTTCTTGCGTGAAGACAAAGTGAGATGATTGGGAGGCTGATTCTCTATTATGTTGGTTTTGGGCTCTGGCCCAAAATCAATCTCTTCTTCAAACTTGAACTTCCATTCGGCCTTTTGCTGTAATTTTCTCCAAAAATAAGATATCTGATAATTTGGGTTAGGAAAAATAAAATAAAAATAATATAATGTAAAAAAATGATTAAAAAATACAATTTTTGAAAGAAAATAAAAAGAATTTTAAAAATAAGAATTTAAATAAAACTAAGCTAAACAACTAAAAATTAAACTCTAAAAATATTAAAAATGCCTAAAATTGATTAAAAAGTACTAACCCAAACCCGACTTATCAAAAGGACTATTTATGGATTTTTGAAACTTGAAGGACCAATCGTGCAGAGCTCATAAAGTTGAAGGGCCAATCGTGAATTTTATCCTTTTAACCAAACCGGTTGATAAATCGAAACTAGAAAACTGATCTCATCAAAAAGTTTGGGTTCGGCTTCATTTAACAGGTCATTTTTTGTTCCGATCTTTAACAAGTAGTCCGTCTGTTTCTTAAAGCCCGTCCTTTTTCATTTTCTCCAAAACACTTCTACTTTCTATTAAAAATCTACTGTTATCCCTACTTTTTCTTACCCTACATATACATCATACTTTTTCACTAATAATCTATCCATTACATCGTATTTTTTATCCATTACATCAAGGGTAAAAATTGGAAATTCAACCATAAATATACATTCCGTATTTTGGCTGAAAGTCAAAATATGAATGATTTATTGAAACGGAAGGAGTATAACGGAAAGAAAATTCGAGCCCATTATATATAAGAGTAATAATTAGAATGTTTGTAAGCCCAATCCAACTTAACCCAGCCCAAAAGCTTCTCCAAGTTAAATTGAATTTCTGTTAGGATCTCTTCATTTGAGTTAAAAAAAAGTTAACTCCCAACATTTTTGAATGCATTCTAATTTTTTTAAAGTAAAATCTCAAAATGGTACTCAATAACTTTGCTTTTTTCCAAATTAATCTTTAAGATGAATTAATTACCAAAATGATACTCGTTAATTGAAAATTATGCCAATTTAGTCTCCTGACTAACCACCATAAAAATAGAGTCAAAACGACATTAAAACTTATACCTCGTAGTACTTATTTTCTAAAATGATCATTTTTAATCATTTTTTTCAAATTAGTCAATTTTTGAAATAAAATCTCATAAAAAATGGTCTCCCGACTTTGCTCAAACTTTGTGAATCAATTGAAAGGGAAGAATCATGCTTCAGTTTTTCATATTAAACGAGTTTTTACATCGAGAATAGACTAATTTTAAAAAACATTCAATTATATATGATCAATTTGAAAAATTAGTATAAGTTTTAATGCCGTTTTGACACTGTTTTGATGACCATTAGTCGAAGAGACTAAATCGGGCATCTCGGTAATTAGTTCATCTTGAAAACTAATTTAATTAGGAAAACATATAGCTATTGAGTAATATTTTGGAAATTTACTCTTTTTTTAACTTTTTCCAGTTTCTTTTAAATCATTCATGTTTTTCAAACAACGAATGAAAAAAAGATATATTCTTTTTTATTCAAAATTATTTTTCCTACATATTTATTTTGTTGATTATTAAAATGGGTGATTTTTTAGCACCTTATTTTTTTTTCTTTTCCAACATTTTCGGACTCCCTTAGATTTGTTTCTGACTTTTTCCCGTTCTTGCAACTTCTGACTCTATTTTTACACTCCAAACAAAGAGAGGGCAAGTGCCGTTGAAGCAAACCCTATTGTCATCAACTCATCGTCACTCAATCATCCTTGCGCAGCCCCGATTCAGTTCCTCTAGAATTCAAGAAGGTGTTGACATGGAATATTATCCATAGAGTGTAGTTTCTTCTTCATATATATAGATACAAATGTTTTGAGCAATGCTAGGGGAACACCAAAGGTGTACCCCATTTGTCCCCCACCCCTCTCTCCACCACTCAATTTTATTTTATTTTTATTCATTTACTTCCTCTGTCCTATATTTTTATTCCCGTTGCGCAAAACGAAGAAAAATCCCAAGTTTTTTTCAATCTATTTTATTTAAATATCGGTATAGAAATAAAAAATAAAACATACATATTTAAAAACTATATCAAAAGTTCAACAAAACAAGTTGTGACAAGAATATTTTATTTTATCGTATGGGCCATGAAAAAACACAAATAAATATAAATTCCCGTGAAGTTGAATAGTGCTCTGGGAAGAAAGTTTTAAGACAGAGGGAGTAATTTTTTTAGTTTCTTGCCTTTTTTTGTGGTTATGGAGGGGGTGGGGCACAAATGGGACCGTTTCTGGCTCTCCATATATATGGCATATACACACATTGCCATCTCTCCAGTAATTCTGGTGTCATTTTAGACTTAATCATACTTTACCCCAACGTATTCGTCTAATTTTGACTTTTTAAAATTAAACTGAATAAACTTTAATCATGATTTATTTTCAATTTGTATTACATATTAATACAATAAGTTTGTTTCAATGTTCTTAACAAGTTAACTCCATTAGAATTAGAGCACTGGAAATACTCGTGAAGCCCCGAGGCTTCAAACCGGGGCTTCAAACTCTCTCTCTCTGTCACGCCAGCTTTAACTTACACCAAAAATTCACTGGAAATGGATTTGAAGCCCCGGGTCTTCAAACAGGATTTCAAACCTTCATTTTTTACATTTTTAAATATTCATCTTCTAAATTTAAATTATTACATTTTAATTAATTTATTATTTAAATTAATCAAAAGGAGATTAGTGCATTAAAAAATTACATTCATTAAAAAAATATTACATTCATAGAAGAATACATTCATAAAAAAGTTTCATTCATTAAAAAAATATCACATCCATAAAAAAATAACACTACAAAGAAATTACTAATTATTCGAGCAACTAAAAATATCTTCATTCAAATCCGAGTTGTAGTAACATATTGCAAACTGAAATAATTCATCAAATAAAAAATAAAGTCAATAAAAAAAGTATGTTAAATTTAATAAAAACAAAACAAAATTACATTACTAAAAAAAATTTAAACAAAAAAATTACATTAAACAACAAAATATATAGTAAAAAAAATTATGTTTGTGTATATTTTTTTAAAGAGAGAGTGAGCGGGGGGGAAGAGCTTTGAAGCCCGTTAAACATTTGAAATAGAAGAAATGAAGCCCGGATGAAGCCCCAAGAGGGCGGTGTTTGCTGCTCCTTTGGCGTTAAAAGGGGTAATAACGTCCCGGGCGTTACGCCCATTACCAGTGCTCTTAGCTTTATACAATTATGCATTATGATTTTTATTTAGTATAATTGAGTTTCAAACTTGTGTCATTTGACTGGAAAAAGTCAAATTAAATAAATACCGAGTACATTGTAACCAAAATGGTAACTTTTATTCTTTAGAATACGATCGTACATTACAGCAATACAGCCCAGTAAGTTAATGTGCAAAGATGTACGAAATGAATGTGGGAAAGACAGCCGGCCGTCACCTCCCCTTAAAGTTTTCAACTATTCCATGCCAAATCTTGTCACATGCATTTAATGAGAATGGCCATGCCCAAACCTCTACGGAGTACTCTCTAGTTATAGTCGATTGTCCCACAAAGTAATATTGTAAGAGGAAAAAAAAATAAAATGTTATACGTTGACATAAAATATTTCAATTAATAAAAAATAATCTTATTAATGTGTGCCAAGGGAATAGGGTGACATGTCTTACAATGGCAATGTTACAATTTTTGTACGGATTACAACGGACGGGGAAGATGAACGGCCTCGAAAAAATAAAAATAAATAAAATTCTGAATTTATAACTTATTCATAATATTACAAGATAAACAGAATTGAAAATAAATTTATATATCTTCAAACAACCTTGTTGTACAAGGACATTAGGGACTGGACAGTAAGAACGTTAAGCACTGGACAGTGAGGTCTTTAAGCACTGGGCAGCGAGGTCTTTAAGCACTGGACAGCAATACAAGAACGTTATGCACAGGGCTGCGAGGACATTATGCACTGGGCTGCGAGGACATTATGCACTAGGACAGAACGCAGCGAGGTCTTTATGAACTGAACCTGCAAAAACACAACACCGTGGAAGGACAGCGGAGTCGCCGGAGCTGTCCTTAAAGTAGTAGTGCCCGCCTACCGTACCGGAAAACGTGGGCACTCTCCTCCCAGGATAAAACCGCTATCGTGTGTGGAGATTGTACGGACCAACCACACACCAACGAACAAGAACAACGTAGGAACGTTGGCGACAAAAAAAACTTTAAAGGGGATGGCCGAAAAACCAAGAGCTCTCTTTAAAAAGGAAAAAAAATGTTTTCTCTTTTCCTTTCTCTCTTTCTCACGCAAGGCACCCACAAAACAAAATGAGAGAGCCTTTGATTTTTATAATAAAGGAGTTTAAAAAGTTGTAACTCCTACACAATTAACCCATTGAATTAATCATGGCATTAGTGGTGTGTTAATGGTGATTAATTAGTCATTAACACGTCCGTTACGCTACGCTCCGTTTAAAATTTGTCCCGAATAATTGGAGATTAATGGCCAGTTAACTCCGTAAAAATGGACTAATTTTAAACAATACGTAAAATTAATAAAAGAAGATTGGTTCAGTAAAATTGCAAAAATTGCAATCCTCACCATATTATTTTATTAACGGGTTAACTCTGAGAATCAATTTCTCATTCACCCTCTACCATTTTTGGCGTATAAATTGTCAAAACATTTATCTCATTTAAGAGAACACACGTCCATTAATAAACGGTTAAAACCGTTAGTGGACCTATTGACAAATATACCCAAATTGGTCCATTGAATGCCAATTAAAATGCCAAAAATTCCAACAATCCCCCACATGAATGAAAAATTGATTTGGGGTCGACAACATCCCATGATTGGAAACCTGCAAAGAACAGGTAAGTGTCTCCACTTTTGAACCTGTCCCTTGTAAAGTATACCTTCTTTACTAGCTGTTCAGTATAACGCGATGTCTTTGAACTGTACTGCCGCTTGTGTAAACGATAGTATACCATACACAGATTCCAACCAAACGCCGTTCTGTTCTCATGGTTGTGCCCATTTTGGTCGTGGGACACGCGCCTGGTTCTGCGAGAGTGTTTAGAGGATTAAGCCCAAGATCCTCCATTTGAAGCGACCACACTTCACTCTTACATAGGTGATTCTTTAAGAGTATCCCGATTACTCCCCTTAGACCACCGTGTCTATTGGTTAAGAATCATTAAAGCATATTTATATGCTAACCTCATCATTTTCGGGAGTCACTGTCTTCAGCAGGAACAGAAGGGACTGACCGAAGGTTCCGGTACCGCCCCCACAGTGACCTCGCTTTATCCTACAAGTAGGTTGTCCCATTGAACCTGGGTACCAGCCAGGTTGGGTTTTCCTTCATAGGACTATCCTAGCACAAGGGCTTCAAACCCATTCCTGCCACCAACTTCTCATGCAACTCAATTGTTAACCCTTTGGTTAGCGGATCCGCCAGATTATCTTTTGACTTCACATAGTCAATTGTGATAATCCCAGTTGTGAGAAGTTGTCTAATGGTTTTGTGTCTACAACGAATATGTCTAGACTTACCATTATACATGTTACTCTTTGCACGTGTTCTTATGTATTTCTGAATCATCAGACCTATACACTAAGAATCGATACGCGCTACCACTCTAGCCAATAAAGATTCCATCAATGCTCTTTGGACCAATCTTTATTTCCTTTGGTGGTGGTGCTAAAACTTTTGCAAGGCATTCCCACACTTTCAGGTATTTATAGGAAGGTTTCCTATTACACCACAACTCGTAAAGAGTCTTAACGAGTTTTTTTTTTCAGGGTATTTTATTTAACAAATAATTTCTAGATAAAATAGCCTCCTTTAGGACCAATTTTGTTCTTGTCCTTGTTTGGCATAGGCCCTTTGGAAGAATCCTCTTCGAGTGGATGCTCCACCACATTGGCCTGAACTGTTGGCTCGCCCGCGTTCTCCCCCATAACAGGGGGATCCTCTCTTAAGTACCTCGCAGGGTTGAGGGTGGTCAGCCAAAATAACATCCTTTGCTGCCATATTTTAAAAACCAACACCTGTGAACTTTGCCGGTTCTTTGACAGAGTTCGCAGGCAGCATAACAGTAAGATGTCCGACCGGTGCGGATATGAAGACACCCGTGTTCGGTCCAAGTGAAGGAATGACCGGTATGGTCGAAGCCATATTCGGTCCGAGTGGGGTGACCATTGCGACCGTAGCCGTGGTTGGTCCAATAACCGAGGTAACCGGAGCGGACCCCATAGTCGCGCTCGATCCAACGAATGTGGTGATCGGAGTGGACCCCATGGCCACACTCGATCCGAAAGGAATGTTGATCGGAGTGGTCTGCCCAACAGAGCCACCCAATCCAGCCGAAACGTTCACAGCTGGAGTCTCAGAACTACTCCCGTTTCCTGTGTGAGCGTCTAAACCGAATCCGTCCATACCCGCCATTGCGCACGGATATCACTACTACCTTAAGATTGTTACAATTTTTGTACGGATTACAACGGACGGGGAAGATGAACGGCCTCGGAAAATAAAACTAAATAAAATTCTGAATTTATAACTTATTCAGAATATTACAAGATAAACAGAATTGAAAATAAATTTATATATCTTCAAACAACCTTGTTGTACGAGGACATTAGGGACTGGACAGTAAGGACGTTAAGCACTGGACAGCGAGGTCTTTAAGCACTGGGCAGCGAGGTCTTTAAGCACTGGACAGCAATACAAGGACGTTATGCACAGGGCTGCGAGGACATTATGCACTGGGCTGCGAGGACATTATGCACTAGGACAGAATGCAGCGAGGTCTTTATGAACTGAACCTGCAAAAACACAACACCGTGGAAGGACAGCGGAGTCGCCGGAGCTGTCCTTAAGGTAGTAGTGCCCGCCTACCGTACCGGAAAACGTGGGCACTCTCCTCCCAGGATAAAACCGCTATCGTGTGTGGAGATTGTACGGACCAACCACACACCAACGAACAAGAACAACGTAGGAACGTTGGCGACAAAAAAAACTTTAAAGGGGATGGCCGAAAAACCAAGAGCTCTCTTTAAAAAGGAAAAAAAATGTTTTCTCTTTTCCTTTCTCTCTTTCTCACGCAAGGCACTCACAAAACAAAATGAGAGAGCCTTTGATTTTTATAATAAAGGAGTTTAAAAAGTTGTAACTCCTACACAATTAACCCATTGAATTAATCATGGCATTAGTGGTGTGTTAATGGTGATTAATTAGCCATTAACACGTCCGTTACGCTACGCTCCGTTTAAAATTTGTCCCGAATAATTGGAGATTAATGGCCAGTTAACTCCGTAAAAATGGACTAATTTTAAACAATACGTAAAATTAATAAAAGAAGATTGGTTCAGTAAAATTGCAAAAATTGCAATCCTCACCATATTATTTTATTAACGGGTTAACTCTGAGAATCAATTTCTCATTCACCCTCTACCATTTTTGGCGTATAAATTGTCAAAACATTTATCTCATTTAAGAGAACACACGTCCATTAATAAACGGTTAAAACCGTTAGTGGACCTATTGACAAATATACCCAAATTGGTCCATTTAATGCCAATTAAAATGCCAAAAATTCCAATAGGCAATTCATTTTTTGTAACTTTTTTACATTTTTAAATGTATTTAATGAATAAAAAATAATTTTGCTTATTTATTTTTCATAAACAATTTCTATTTTCTTTAGACGTCCTTCGTTTTGTTAAAGAACCAACTCAACCAAAAGCTCAAGCTTGTGGTTGTGGCCCTGGAAATGTGTCTTATATTCTAACACGTTCTAAAAAATTGGTCTAGTTGCTATTTTAGGTTTTCGATAGTTGCTTTTTGCATGGTATATTTGATAAAATAAAATATTATTATCGTCACCTGTTTTATAGAACTTTTGGTATAGATATTTAAATACGAGGTATATAACTTATATTTTTAATTTCATTACTAATTAGTGTATAAAATCAATTTAAAAGAAACGATATTTTGTACATTGTTTGAAATAGAACAAATTTTTGGAACAAAGGGATAAAACTTCGTTTCTGAATGCAAAAAATAAAATAAAAACGGTAGCCATTGTGCCTCGCGCATGACTTACAAAGATTGGAAGATTGTCTCAACCACGCGAGGCATACTAGAATCGAAGCTTATTTGGCAGGGCGAGACATCTGAAAGCCTTGCCGTTGCTGGTGCTCGAATGAATCTTTGAAATGGATGAATTATAAAACAATGAATGACAAATTATTTTATTTTACTAAATGAATAAAAATATGTAAAAGTATAGAATAATATTTAACTTCGTGAACACTATCTACCCCTTTAATTTGAAGTGCGCCGAGTCATTTAAAATGATGACATCTTGTTCCCAAGGGCCCTTCAACATCGACCAAACATAAGCTGAGAAGAAATAAATTGAGTTATAATATCAATCAGTTAGCATAAGAGTGAGGTTCCATACCCAGTAGTTGAAGAAGTCACATGCTTTGCATGATTGCCTCACACCGCAAGACTCTCTCATTTAAGACATTACAAATATTAGCAATGATTTCGTTTAAAAATTCACATTACTAATTCGGTGTGTGCATGCACCTTATACTTTTGAGTAATGTTAGGGGTACACCAAAAGGTGTACCCCAAGTGTACAACACCCTATTTTCCTCCACACATTTTTATTTGATTTTTTTTACTTATTTTTTTTGAATTTTTTTTGTCTTTTTTAGTAGACAAAGAGGAGGTGGGGGATATTTGGGGGATTTACCTAAATAGCACTAAAACATAATGACTTTCCCTAAATAGCACTAAAACATAATGACTTTCCCTAAATAGCACTACATATTTTTTTTTCTCAATGTAGCACTTTTAGTCATTATTCATTAGTCATTATTCAAGTGAATGTTTGCCATCACTGGTCATTATGGACATTATAGAGCATTGGCGGATCTAGAAATTGCAAGGACTGGGGGCGAGGCTACTATGGGGGTTCGGGGGTAGCGCTTTTGTTTTTTCTTCAAAATAGCAATGTGAACTTACAAAAAAATATTATTTTTACTTAGTAACGCATTCAAATAATTAATGAAAAACCTTAAAAATATTTCTTATAATTTTATTTGCTATAAATAATTTTTAATTTTGACTCAATTAAATTTTAAATATTTTTTTTAATGGTAGATATTTAAATTTTTACTTAAAATTTATTTTTTATTATGGGCATTTTATTTTTTCGATGAGGGCATAACTTTTAAAAAAAAAACTTAAGGTACTACAATGGACAAATTTGAAATTCATTGGGGGCAATTGCCCCCATTAGCTTATACCTAGATCCGCCCCTGTTATAGAGTGCTATTTAGGGAAGAAAACAATCTAAATGCTATTTAGAGAAATGACTTAAGCCTTAGTGTTATTTAGTACAAATATTTCATATTTGGGGTACAACTTTGGTATACCCCTAGCATTTTTCTATACTTTTTTATCCTACCAAAACCAAGCTAGTTTAATTAGAACTCAAGTTTGCATCTATTATTTCTGATATGGTATAAAAATGAAAAACACATAATCCGATGTTGATCACCACTTCTGAATTTTAAAACCAAAATCAATTGTAACTAGGAAGAGATTAAATAATAAAAAAATAACTAGGAGAAATAATTGGTCTCTCGATCATAAGCATGAGATATGCATAGGGATGACAATTCTATTCGAATCCGATTTTTACCGACCTGACCAGAGTTTATAATATCCGAATCCAAACTGAAAAAATAAATATCCGAAACCGACCTGAAAAAATTTAAACCAAACCCGACTTTAGTCAGGTTGGGTTTGGGTTAGTATATTTGACCTACCCGACCTGTACCCGACATATTCCATGTGTTATTTTCTTTGTACTCCATATATTTAAGGGTCATTTGGTCATAATTATTTTTTTATTATCTTAAATTTTATGTCATCTTTAAAAATTTAACTTTCTAATGTATTTCAATATTAAATTTTTCATTAATACTTTAATTAGTATTCAAACCCGAAATTGACTGTAACCGATCCGATCGAATCTTAAACCGTATCCGAACCGAAAAAATAAATACCCGACCTAAGTCGGATCGGGTTTCAATATATTCAAACCCGACGGAACCCGACCTGTTGTCATCCCTAGATATGCATTGATAAGACGTGCACAAAACTGAATTTGGGTAAGGTCTAAAGTTAATTTTTACGGAGTACGTAGTAGTTCATATATCTGGCATAGCCAAGCCCGCACGTTGCACGTAAAATTAAGGCCAAACATCATGCTCACGTCTAGACATGAATGTGATCCAAACGCCCGCATGGGTAGCTCAGTTGGTCAAGAGCGTGAAATCTTGGACCGATGACCAGGGATCGAATCCCGCAAGCGGCAGTGTGGGAGCTATCCAAAAATCCCATAAAGGGTGAGGAGGCTCCTTGTGCGCGGTGGGCACGGGTCTAGCGTTCTTGACCGACTGAGTCACCATGATTTACATCCTCCATCATTCCTGTCGGGCAAGGGGGTGGGGGCGCCTGGGGTGGGCGATTCCACCTTTGGACCGATGAATGTGATCCAAACAGGTCACAAGGCGGCCCAACTCCGAACTTTTTTATATACTACATCAAAATTTTAAATTAAATCATAAACAAATCTCTATCTTATATTTTTTTTCATATTAAAATGGACATAAATATTTGTTACATCATAGAGAGTATATCATTACACAATAATAATTGCTTTAATCAGTACACCAAAGAGATATGTTATACTCACGCCGTCTAAAAATTATCTTTTCATTTACCATTCAAGAGATCAAACTTTATTTATTTTGTTGACATATTTTGTTATCCCTTTGATAAAATAATATAGTAGTGTCACCTATAGTGTTGTAGATATTATATTTTAATTCCACATTATTTTTTCATACAAAATAATTTTAAAATAATTTCAATCAAATATCATAACCTTTAATGAAAGATAACTTTTGAATAAAAAGAGTATAATAGAATGTGTGTTTTTAAATATTTTAATGCAAAGTTGTGGGCGAGCCTGAGGTAAAACCTTAGCCCGTTTATGTTGTCTTGCGGCCCCGACCAGCCCGCATGGACTCATATAGTTACTAGTCCATTGATACATTTTCTTTAATTTTTACATCATTTTTTTAGGATAACATGTCATTCAAAAGTTGACACTCCCATCTAGACTAAGGCTACTTCTCTTTGGCCCATCTGAATTAAATTTTCAAGACTAAATTTGATTTGGTATGACACTGATAAGAATAAATAATAAGTAGCAGAAATAAGTTGAAGAGAACGGAACCTAAATTAGTATTGGCACACAAAAACGGAATATAAATTAATAACAATTCTTAAAAATTGAATTTAATATTGTCTAATATTCTATTCTAAAAGGAGGCTGGATTAATGTTAATACAAAAATCCTTATTGATAACCAATACAGATTACAGAGTAATGAGAGGAGTGAGGTTAAACTACACAGTCATACGTACATACGCAACTACGTGCAACATTTTGTGGCTCAAAAGATTGTTTTTTTTTGTCACACGTTAAATCTTTTGACCGGCTAAATCACATCTGACCTGAGCGAAACCGATCCTGGATTTGGCCAGATCGAACTCAACCCACACATTCTGCTGGTGGTGGTGCCCGATCAGATACGCCTCCACTCCCAGCAGCTCCGAGTTGCCGAACGTCAGGCAGTGGACGGAATCGTTCCCCCGCATCTCGCCCGGAACCCGGTACAGCAGCCCGCTCCCCCACACCTTTATCTCCGCCCCTCTGAACAGCAATGTCACCGGCGGCAGCCGCACCGGCCTCCTCTGGTTCACCGGAATCCGGTAGCACAGGTCCATCGCCCCTTGGAACACGTAATCCGGGTCGTCCAGGACCCGTAGGACTCCCGACGTTTGGTTCAAGAACTCGCCCCTCAGTGCGGCGTATGCCTCCCCGAGGAGGAAGGTGAATTGGGTTCCGGAGTCCACCATGGTTTGACCCGCCCCCGTGTGGTCGGGTTCGAATACGGATTTGGGCACCGGGAGTAATTTGTCCGACACTTTTATGCCTTCCAGGTGGACGGTGTACGCCACCCGGTCGAAATAGGGCAATGGGATGTCGATTTGAACCAGCGGCGTGTAGTTCAGAGGTAAGCCCCCGGTGAAGTTGGTGTCTCCGAGGAGGAGGAGACCCGAAAAATCGGAGCTTGAAATGCAGTAGGAGAATTTCTTGAAACCCATTTGGGAGACGAAAGACAGAGATCCGCGGTTCATACCCATTAGCCCGGTGGTCTTGGAATCCTCGTAGGAATTGCTACTGAAACCGGAATTCATACACCCGAATATGGTGCCGGTGAAGTTCGACCCGGCAACGCTGAACGTATCCGTGGCTAGATTGCCTTCGGATGAGGAAGCGTCGGCGTAGGACAGAACGGCGTGGCAGAGGTTCTTGGAGTCGCAGGAAGCGGGTATGGAGAAGTCCTGCGTCCGGACAGTGCAGGTAGGGGACGAGCAGTGAACCGCCGCGTAGGAATCCGATCGGTTCGGGTAGAAAACGGGTTGGTCGATCGAGGTCTCGTTGCATCGCAGCCAGGACAGCTCGCTCCCTGTGTCGAGAACCATCGTCACATTCTGCGGCGGCGAACCGACGGTGAGGGACACCGTGAGGGTGACGTTGTGGGTGAAGGGCAGCTTCCGCGGAGCTCTAGGCAGGAAGCCAGGTTCGATCTTCCGGGTCTTCAGCGGCAGAGCCATCGCCGTCCTCGATGCGTTCCTCATTTCCAGCCACGCCGCGCCGCAATTCCGGCAAATCAAACACCAGATGAGAACAAGAACACCCAACAAACGCTGGTGACCCATGTTCTTCTTCATCGGAGGAACCGACAATAGCCGGATTCCAAAATCTCCGATTTGCAGATATTGAAACAGATCGAAGTTGTTGGGTATTTGAGGAAAACAGAAGATTTAGCGAAGCTCATCGGAGATGCACTAAAAATGGATATCTGTGGCCGGATTACAGAACTGATTCGAGTATTTGTCAATGGAGTGCAGACTGCCACGACGCCGTTTCAGACAGCCATCACTCTTGAATGTTTGAAAATGACTATAGAGCTCCGCTTGGGAATTGGTTTGATCTGTTTGAAATAGGGGTGAACAAAGATTGAATCGATCTCGATATTTCCCGAAAAAACCGATAATACCGTACCGAAAAATATCGAATCGATAAAGTACCGATAAGAAATCGAACCGTATCGAACCAAACGGCCAGTCCGGTACTTGAGAACGGTACGAGGTTACTTCTCATATCGAAATTTCCGAACCGAACATATACACTAATGTATTATAAAAATAATAATCTTTTTATATTTCTTCATTAAATAAAGATTTATATAGACAATTTAGTTTAAATTTATTATATTTAAGTTGCACTTTAATAAGAGTTTTTTTATATTTTGTAGATGAGTATAAGAATATTAACAAATATTTTAAATAATACTTTGTTATCACTCGTTTGTGAAATATAAACTAACTTTCATAATCATTTCTTGCATTTTATTTTTTCATTTTTAAAATTTTTAACTTTCTTTTGTTAAATGCACTTTCGATTTTTCAAAAAATAAAAGGTTTTGTTACATTTTATGATGTAAACTAGGTACGTATATATTTATCCTTATTTATACCGAAACCGAACCATCCCGAACCATACCGAACCAATGCTTCGGGATCGAGATCGGTACAACGTAAAATCTCATACCGAACCAAAATATTTGGTACGGTACCGATACGAGGTAAATACCATACCACGCTCACCCCTAGTTTGAAATTTGCTTCATTGACCATAGGGGTGGAGGATATGGTATTGTATGGTAGGCTAAATACGGAGCATCAGATTTTACATTCTATCAATTTTGATTCTGAAATATTGTTTTAGTATAATTGGGTATCGGTTTCGGTAGAAGAAGTAGAATGAATGCATACGTATATAAATTACACTTTAAAAAGTAACAATACCCCTTTATTTTAAAAAATTGAAAGTACATTTCAATAAAAATATAAAAAATTAAAAAAATGAATAATTAAATGCAAAATATGCTCATTATTAGAACTTAATTAGTTTATATTTTACAAACTAAAAAAACGAATGATAACAAAATAATATCTCAAATGTTTGTTACATAGTAAATTTTTATATTCATCTACAAAAAAATTAAAACTCGAATAAAAGTATAACTTAATTATTACACATAGTAAAACTTAAACTAAATTTTCAATGTAAATTTATCATCTAATGAAGAAATATAAAAAGATAAATATATTTTTTATGGTTCTAGATTTTTGATATGAGAAGTTATCTCGTACTGTCCTCAAATACTGTACCGACCATTTACTTTGGTACGGTTTGATTTTTTTGCGGTATTTTTTTGGTTGGGCATTTTGGTCCTCTATCTCAAGACATAAACCCATGCTCCTCTATCTCACTATTTGCACCACAAATTGGACAAACATCCACGACCTCCACGCCTTGACGAATCAACGTTGATGTGGTCGAGAGGATATACTTTCGCTTTAAGTGCCACATCGAGGCGCCATTATTTATTTCAGCAACAAAATTCAATGAGTAATACTCTCTTTGTCCCCCATATCCTTCTCATTAACCCTTTTTATTTGTCCACTATAGATCTTTTCATTACTTTTTTTAACATTTAAAATACCATAATTACCCCCACTTACTTTATTTATTACATCTCACCCACCTCATTTAATACACTCCACCCATTTTCATTAAGGGTATTATGGTAAACTTTCACCTTTTTTCAACTCTCTTAAAAATTCGCAAAAAGTCAAAACGAGAAGATCTTAGAGGGACGGAGGGAGTACTTCTCAATATATCCTAGTAATATGTAACTCTATCTTAGATGTGCACACTATCTTTTTAATATACACGTTTCAAGTACGTATAATATCATAAATGTGTATTTTCTTTAATTTTACTTTTGATATTTTATTTTTATTCATTTAATGATGGGAAGCTAAGTATAATTAGTTACAAAATGAAAAAAAATAAGAACGAAATGATCCAGCACTGTTGATGGTGTAAATTATTTGACTGGTCAAACTATACTAGACCGAATCTAGAATAGTTTGCTTGATTTGGTAAAGTAAGAAAGGTAAAAACACGCAGAGTGACCGGTAGGACTTTAGGTGGAACACCTGTAACCCAATTTATATTATAACAGAGAATGCACGGGTGCTTTTACAAGGGAGTTTAGAGAGAATGAATTCGGATCCCTACTTCTGAGAGTTACAGCAGTATTTATACTAGGCTAAGGGGACAGAGCCGCATGCACCCACGTGGAGGCACGTTCTCGGCTGGTGGGAGGTGATGGCCTTCGTCCTCTTGCTGCCTTGTCGCCTTGCGAGGGAGATTGTGCCCTTGTCGCGTACTAGCTTGGACATATTACTTCAGCATCTCCAGCGATCCTCCACTGATATGGGTCACTACAATCCAAGCCCCTTTTAGATTCTCTTCTGCCGACGCTTTCCAACTCTAAAAACTACACCGAGTAGTTTCCCAAAGGTTAGTTTACCGCATTTGAGGGATGAATGAAGCCATGTAGTAGTTTGACCGGTATACTTTTCTGAAGTATACCGGTCATTTTTTGACCAATAGAGCGTCCTTCGGCTGACGATTAAAGTCCCCCTTTCCTGTTCTTTCGGATTGACCGGTCAACTATTTGGACTTCTCATTTGACCGGTCATGGGTGGAATACACCCATCAACTGTGTAGCTACGACTAGCTACTACAAATTCCTAAATCAATTTAACAATTGAAATTTACACTAAATAGAACTAAAACTTAATTCATTTTCCAATGTTAGACTTTTGGGTCAAGGAACCCGGGGGCCTGAGAAACTAGGCGAAGAGTATCGAATGAGAGTCGAGTATGCTCAAGTTAGGAATCAAGAGAAATTATAGATATTAGTGGGTCAGTCCGCTACTTTTTTCTCTTGAAGGGGTGGGGGCTTCTATACAAACTACAAATGGGCCTTTCTGACCGTTGGTCCATGATCTAACAGGCCGGGCCCACTAAGATCCAATCGTTCGACCGACGGAGCCAATCATATGATTATCACTAGGGTGGCTCCACATGATGAGTTACAATAGGGAAGCTACAACTAATCTGACGGACGCGTGGAAGGAATCCAACCGCGGGCCCACTGATTTGACAAGACATGCAGGTCCCCATACGTTGTGGACCAGGCCAGCGGTAAGTCAAGTTGAGGCCAAGTTCGCATAGGCTGGTCTCTGGGAATTTCGATGAAGAGTCGGCCGACTACGATCCGAGGCTGAGCGCGTTCTCTCTGGGCCGAGCATGGGTGTATCCAGATGTGGTAGCTCCCCCGGGGTCTTGGTTTCCTTCTCAGTCTTGTCCACTCGAGCGCGCTTGGTCAGGATCGGGCCTTGTTGGGCCGTTATTCCTGTTGGGACGGTTACCCCCATTCTAGGGTATCCATCAAAGACAAAACTTTTTTATTCTCTAAATATTATTTAATAATGTCTAGTGAGAGAAATGATATTCAGTGATGGTTGTCGTTTACTTAAATAATGGCTAATGGATAATGATCAATAGTCTATATTAAGAAATAAAAACATATGGTGATATATTGAGAAAGTCATTATGTTTTAGTCCTATTTAGATAAATTCCTCATTTAACAATGTACGATGCATGCAGTAAAAATATGCAAAGAAAATAAAAATACAAAACGAGTATGGTATATCTATAGTCAGTACAGTATACATAAGGATCTATAATATGGAAATTCCTCTTCTAGCCTATAGATAACACACATAAATTAAGGAGAAATTGTTGAGAACAATTTGGTGCTAATACCCTCTCAATTAAATAGCAAACTTAACATTTTAGTTAGTAGCATAATTTGCACGCGGATGGTGAACATAACGTCATAACAAATATTACTCCCTTCGTCCCCAAAAGATCTTCCTCTTTCATCTTTTTCTTGTCCCTAAAAGTTGTTTCTATATCTATTTAAAAACTACTTTTATTCCTTGTTTTTTATACCTTACCTATCACATCATATCTTTTTACTAATATTCTATACATCACATCTTACTTTTATCCATCACATCAAGGGTATCTTAGGAAAGTCAACACCAAAATATTCCTCCCTTAATTTCTCAAAAAGTCAATAAGGGAATATCTTTCGAAGACGGAGGGAGTATTAGTGATTTAGCATAAGCAAGTAAGGTAACATATACTCCGATCCCTCCGTCCCTTAAACTCCTTCCCCTTTTTTTCTTAGCTTGTCCCACTAATTTCTTCATTTATCTGTTAAAAAAATCACTTTTACTCCTTACTTTTTCATACCCTACATATCACATCATACTTTTATCTATCACATCTTACTTTTACCTATCACATCAAGAGTATTTTTGGAAAGCCAACACCAAAATATCTCTTCCTTAATTTCCCAAAAAATCAATAAGGGGACGACTTTAAGGATCGGAGGGAGTACATGATATTCCTAACAATTCCTCCTAATTATTTAGTAATGTGACACTCAACCCATAAAATCTTTTTAAATTATAAAAACCACTTTTAAATTTCGACCAAACAATAGCACCATAATCCAAAAATCTAAAATTTGTCATCCACAAAGAGAGAATATTTTCGTGATATTCATCAAAAAAAATAAATGAAAACATTACACAGAGTATGTATGAATCACACTTCCTTGCTCTCAAAAAAAGTTCCGATTGTAGGTTACATTGTTTGATTCAAAGTATTTTAAAATCAATTTAGTTAAAAAATAGTGTACAATTAAGGACGAATCTATATACTCCGTACTTACATCTTACTCCCACCGATCCGCCGCGTGCCAAAGGGCAGACACGAGTTGATTTTGTGTAAGAATAAATGTAAAAGTGATTGAAAATATAAAGTAGTTATGTCAGAATGTGTGAAAGTGTAAAAGTGATTTAAAATATAAAGTAGAGAGTAATGTGAGAGTATGTTAAAGTGATTGAAAAAGTGTAAAAAAATGGTATGCCAAACTAAAAGTATGTCTTTTGGGTTGGAACGTCCAATTTGGAAAGTATGCATTTTGGCACGAGATGGAGAGTACATCATAAACTGATTTGACTTTTTATTTTATTTTATCAACGAAAATATATACAAAAAAATGTAACGAAACATCATTTAAATATATAAATGTATCAAGAAAGTGTCAATAACAATTACTTCGTAATATAGAAGGAAAGGAGCATGTTGTTACTAGTTACTCCCTCCGTCCTATAATGATCTTTCCAGAGCACTATTCCAACTTCACGAGAATTTATATTTATTTGTGCTTTTTCATGGCCTATATGATAAAATAAAATATTCTTGTCACCACTTGTTTTCTTAAACTTTTGATGTAGTTTTTAAATATGTATGTTTTATTTTTTATTTCTATACCAATATTTAAATAAAATAGATTGAAAAAACTTGAGATTTTTCTTCGTTTTGCGAACCGGGAAGATCATTATAGGACGGAGGGAGTATTAGATTCTCCTACAGTAAAAATTTTGGCCAACAAGTTGTACTTTAGGTGCGAAAAAGCTGAACAAATCTAAGGAACATGTGACGGTAATTTCGAGAGAGAGTGTATAAAGGGGAGAAAGACCAAAGTAGGACTAAAACATTGAAAACATAACAAAATAGGACTTTCATGTTTTTATTCTCGAAATAGGACTTACATTACCAAACATGGTAATATACATTACCAAAAAAGTATAGTAATCTGCACATGTACACTGCCACATTACCACAATGCAAAGTCACATTACCACAGTGCAAAGTCTTATTCCGGAAAAAAAAACATGGAAATCTTATTTTGATATTTTTCTCTATATGTTTTAATTCTATATAGGATGATTTCTATGTATAGAAGATGTTTTAATTCTATTTAGGATGATTTCTATGTATAGGAGAGTAAAATGATACTCATAAAATTTTCGGACTCCCAAAGCAATACTCAGTATATATAACTGATGAGCACATCTGGTGTCACGGAATGTAAGGGCACTATATCGTGGATGTCACCCCTCAAAACCCAACTTTCTCGTAATAGAATATCACACTATTTACTCGGTCCCTTACGCAATGTCATGAAATTACTTGAGGATTTTAACGTTTAAAAAATTGATAGTTTTTATTCCTTGAGCTTCTCGACAAATCCTTCATCTCGATTCGACTCAAACTCACCTCCACAACCTTCAATTGCAATCCCCAAATTTTGTGGACTTCAGAGTCAAAATTTGACTCCAAAATCAACAAATTTTAGGGGATGAATTCGGGAAAGACCTGGATGGAAGGGTTACGGCGGGGTTAGGGTGGGGGTGCAGGGGTGGGGGTAGGGTGGGGGTTTAGGGGGTGGGTTAGGGGGGTAGGAACCGTCAATTTTACGAACGGAGCACCGGAGGTGCCCCAAAAACCCAGTGGCACCGTTCCCCGGTGTCACTAGAACCTGACCGTATATTTATTGACTTATTGAAATCGTTATTTTATTTCAGAATTAGGAATATCTAAAATGGACAAATTTGTTGTTAGACAATGACATTGGTCTTAATGTCATGGGAACCAAGCCGTTTAAAATTAATGTACAATTGCTGGTTTTTTTAAAATAATTGATGGATTGCTTTAATTTTTGAATACATATATTTATTGATTTATTAAAATCGTTATTTTATTTCAGAATTAAGAATATTTGAAATGGACAAATTTGTTGTTAGACAATCAAAGAATTTACCATCTGTAAATGATAAAGGCAAAGAAAATATATCTTCTTCAGAGAAAGAAAGCATAGTTTCAAATGATGAAGGCAAAGAAAATACATCTTCTTCAGAGAAAGAAAGTCATTATGCAACGCTTTCAAAAGTTGGTATCTCGAAAAAAATTTCTACAACCCCCAAAAAATCTTCCTCCATTGCACAATTAAAAGGTACTCCCTCCGTCCCACTCTCTTTGTCTACTTACCTTTTGCACACCAACCAATGCACTTCTTTAATCTATTTTATCTTGTAATTTGTATATTAAAAAATTATAAAAATTATATATTACTACCTCCGTCCCAATTTATAACGCCTGTTTCGGTTTACGATGTTTGACTGAAATTATTTTCAAACCATTTTATATGACAAATGGTATAGAATTAAAAAATAAAAATTACATATTAAAAAACTACATCAAAAGATCTACAAAACTAGTAGTGACAATAATATTTTATTTTATCAAATTGCTAACGAAAATAGAGAAAGAAAGTGAATGAAGTTTGACCCTGTGAATAGTAAACATGTGTTATAATTTGGGACGGAGGGAGTAATAATCTATATGTTAAGACAAATAAAAAAATATCACACATGACTATATTTAGGCTTACACATTGAGAGAATTTGATGAGTCAAAGTGCTTATATGAACAGTTCCAAAAGTCAAAAGTGGACAAAGAGAGTGAGACGGGGGTAGTATGTTAATTTACGCTTTGCTTATTAAAAGTTGTTAGTTTATGAGATTTTTTTATTTTTGAATGAATTGTGCCCCGCCAGGAAGTCACTCCGCTACTGGAGGCATACGAGCTTACTAGGCGCAATACCTGAGATCGATCTTTGGCAATGATGTTCATCCTTTTAAAAAAATTACAAACATTTTTTGGGGGTGTTTGGAAAATGGTTGATAACCATTTTTTGCGAAGTTTGGTTAACAGTAGCGTGCACGAAAACAGGGTAAAAAGAAGAAAGGCATGCCCACACACCCACGCACTGTATTGAAATTCTGACAAAAAATAATGGCGGGAAGTACTTTTGTCTAATGACTGTAGCTATGGGTCTGAAAAAATGGTACTTCCCAGCTAGCTGAAAAGTCAGCATTAGCCACATGCTGGCATCATCACCCACCCAAAAAAAAACAACAAAGGGCCTCTTAGGCCCGGCTGGACGATCACTCAGAAGAGGTAATTAAACTTTACTCGTAGTTTGGTGGCAGAGAGTAGAGCTTGCACCTGGTGTTTGCAGAAGTCCTATACTTAACATAGTTGCCTCCCTGTGCAGTTACCAGGAAACAAACTCAGGTCTATCCCGACCCCATGGCACTCCCTGCCTTTGCAACCGTGCAGTGATGACCATATTTGCATGTTCATGAATGAGACAAAATATTTGTATGTTCCTTTTTTCCAGTTGACTTTCAGTGATACACACACTCTCATGCTCAGGTAAAACTAACTAACCAGACATACTATGAAGTGCTGAATATGTGCCGACAATGGATGATATCAGTCCCAGAAGTATAATGAAAGTACATGCTGCAATCTGAAAAAAAAAATCAACATAATGAGTTGTTAGAGAGATGCTGCCAAACAGAGCCTTAAAACATTTTTAGGAATGAAAACAACATAGAAAAAGGTTGTGGGGTTGAAAAACACATATTTCACCTCAATCTTTTTCATCTTGTCTCTGTTGATTTTGATGTAGCATGCACATGGAAGGATAAGTGACTGTAATGCAACAGAATATATCAAAGTCAGATATTACCAAATAACCCTTGGTGCTGAGCCCTTAGTCACAAGAGTTATTAGAAAGAATCCAACTAACAATTGGTGAAGGGATGGGCTACAAGATTAGTCAATAAGCACTTTTTGTTGTACTTTTTGGGTGAAAAAAAAACCTACCACAAGCATTACTAATGCAGATCCAATCAAGGCAGTTACAGAACCTACATTCATCAAATTTGAAACAAATATGAGAATTTAAGGCTATTTTGGAGTAAAGTTTTCAGTTTTTAATATTTACCGAAGTATGGAATCAGGAGGGAGACAATGAGGGTAGACGCAACTAAAACCGTTCTGATGAGTATAGAAACGCCGTGTGATGATCTGAGTTGGTTGGAAGGCAAGAGTTCTTCTATGCTAAATGCGACGGGAGTTATCGTCAATGCATATTTTGTGAGGGGAGTTATGAACTGCAGCAAAGATCAAACTCTAATTTACAAAAAGAAAAAGAAAAAAGTTTAATCTCACTATTGCTGTCAATATAATTAAGGTTTATGTGTATCCATCCATACCACAATCCATTTTGCAAGTTTGGAAGCTAAGTGTTTCTCTGGCAAGTTCAAAGTGAACTGCGATTTCGTGGCTTCGCCAAACATTAGGAACCCAAGAATTGCAACTCCAGCAAATGAAACAAAGGCAACTAAAAAGCTGTGATTAGAGATGAAGATACATCATTTTTTTAACACAAAAGTGGAGGTACAAATACAAAGTTTTGAAATAGTTTATTAGATTTACCTTAACAAAATTAGAGAAGGGAACTTTGAAGGTTCTCTCATGGAGGAATAGATGCTTGGGAAAACTGAATGGCCACCGAAGCAGAAACTGTATATGCCAACCGTAACAGGCAACTTTGAGAAGTTCAAAACACTGCCGCTCCGATGGAATTCAAAGTCATTTAGTAACCCAACCCATAACAAGCAGAAGATGATCATGACAAATGCAACCACCCCTCCGGCTGAATTTCAAGGCACAAACAATTGTAAGAAGTTACAATCATTCAAAATGGTTTCAGTCTCATAATATGAATAAATGTAGTAAAAGTTTAGCTTTGCAAAACCTGAGATGTATGATAGCAAACTAAGGTTTCTCAGCATAACTGTTGGAAGTATGAAAAGGGTAGAGATAACAACACATGTTTGGTAAGAGCCAAGACGAACACCACCGAATGCCATTTGAGTAGTAGGGAAGAGAGCTGATAAGTTATCACCCATCATGATCAAGAATTCAATGCAAGAACACTGGAAAAGTAAATTTGATCCAAATCAAGTCTTCAACTTATGCAACCGATATACTATATATGATACGTAATTATGAGATAAGTTTGTGCACTTACATATAGTTCAAGATACAAGATTGTCTGCATATATAAAATAAATCTACATTAGTTCTTTAGAAAGTACAGACCACAAAAAATATCCATCCATAAAACAAGATTCTACTTGTGATAGAAAGAGCTGCCCAAAACTTAAAATGTGGTTTTGGGTTTCTGTATTAGTTAGATAGATGTGATGGATTAAGACTTACAGCTACAAATACACGACCGCTAGTGCCAAACGCAGCCTGCCCGATATCTGGATAAGTCTCAAGTCCAGGAGAGCTTTCTAAGCATCTCTTTAACAAAATCCCAGTGTAACAAGTAATGATCCCATAAAGAAGGAGCAGAAATAGGCTCAGCCACCCACCTTCTTTAACAGCATAAGGAGTGGCAAGAATTCCTATGCCACACAACACGTTTATAGCTGAACACAATGCACAATAATCAAGAATAATGCCCATCAGATCAGAAGTTGTCTCACAATTAATTGACATAATAAATTACACGACGTTGAAATTAAGGTGATAACGAAATGCATAATGGGATGAGATTAGCTCACAATTAACTAGTGATTGGGCATATGAACACTCTTGTGGTGGTGGCAATTCAGGGAGAGAGAATCGCGATATCGAAGTGGCAGTTGAAATCTTTGTAGGAAGGGTTGAAGTGGGAACTTCATCATCATTCAAACAAATAGTTTCGGCTATGAGAGGTTTACTCAGAGAAGACTGAACAACCACAATGGATTGAGGCCTCCTGCTGTATGCTGAAGTGGAAGGTGAACTGCCCCTTAAGAAGCTTACTGATGGAGAAACTACACTTGTGTACATGTCCATTGACTGCCTATACACATTCAATCCAACTGTTAATTCACCGGTTTTCAGTTTTTTGGGTAACTAAAAATCAAATTCTGAAAAGAAGAAAATGTTGCTCTCCGCTTTTCGTCAGCAGTATTGGGACCGCAAGACTCTCACTCTGACCCCGTATTAGCATGATATTCTCTGCTTTGGACCAAACTGTTGCGGATTTGTTTTTAAGCACATTCCAAAAAGACTACATAGTAATTGGGTTGGATTGAACCTACTTATGGAGTCAACTTTGTTCTCTCCCAGCACCGGGTGTGGGACTAGATTGTCATCCCAACAAGTAATTCTCTAAATTAAAGCATGCTACGTTTTTTATTATTTTCTAATGGTGCGAATTAACTTTGAAAATTTTAACATTAAAATATCATGTTCAAGTTGCCGAAGTCCTTAAGCTAATTAGTATGAACATGACTATATTAAATTCATTATACAATTGATATCAAAACCTTTAAAACTTGCAAGATTAAACATTGAAAACTGTCAAAGAGTTTCACAAATCACAATGATATTTGGAACCAACACATTCTAATGTCCTTTTTGAAAAACTAATCGAGGAAAAAACACAAATTAATATACATCTGATTTTTACACTTCCCCAGATTTTCAGAGGTCAGGATTTTGTTTTCGTGCACGCAAAAAAAAGAAAAACGGGGAAAACAGGGATATATACCTGTAACTTTGAGGCCAATGAGAAATAAGCGAGCCGGCGACATTATCAGATGGATTTCTGGAAGGGGCGGCGGCTGGATAATGTTCGGAGTCTGTATCGTCGGTATCGTCGTCGGCAGTTTCGGCCTCATTATCTTCGTCGTCTGTTTCTATATGGATCACCCTGTCCGCCCCAAATTCCTCGTCCAGCTTCATCTCAATCTCCTGAAATTTCTTCAATTACTCTGCTGATCTCTTTTCCGATTCAGGGAATGATTATAAAATAAACTGAACAGTCCGGTGCACCCATGCAACCTCTAAGCAATTACTCGTTGAGGAATAATGCCATTCTCATAACTTGCCCAAGATTTAGAATACTCACTAGTTTTGACTTTCTGTGGTTTTTGAGTAGAGTTAAAAAAAGTAAAAATTTATCATAAAATTCTTAATGAAAATAAGTGAAATGTATTAAATGAGGTAGGTGAGGTGTGATAAATAAAGTAAGTGAGGGTACTTGTAGTACGCAGTATTTTAATTGTTAAAAAAAATAATGAAAAAATCTATGATAGAGAAATAAAAAGAGCTAATGAAAAGATCTATGAGGGACGAAAGAAATAATATTTCATTGAAAAAATTCACATCATTATTCTTACAATTGCACAATTTTTATAAATTCTCTTGATGGAAATAAACTCCACCGAAGAATCCAATCCGGAAGGCCGAACCCGATCGTAATAATGAATGGAAGTAATTGATGGGCTATTGGACCCGTGTGGTCTAGGCCCGACCCAATATCCACGAGGGACCAGAGAAATCTAGGTGGAGCGAAAGGCCGACTTCTGAACAGCCCAGTCCTCAAGGAGGAGTTGATGGGCTTCTGGCCCGGCCCGACTGTGCATAAGGAAAGAGTCCTCCACATATCATTGGATTGACTGTTGGGTGTTACTTCAAAGTCCCACATCGGTGGGATAGGAAAATTGAGATGAGATTGGAACCTATAAATAGAGAGGGGGTATAGGCTTCCAACACACAACACAATCCTTCAATCAATCTATATAATTGTGTATTAGATTTTAGGTTGTAAGTGTCAAATATTGGAGAGAGTTTGTAATTTTTCCGTGCAAATATTACTAGTGAATTTCTATCCAGAGGGGATCATGGAGTAGGTCTTGAGGTGCCAAACCACGTTAAAAATTTTGTGTGCTCTTTTTCTCTTTCCATTTGTTTGCAGTGGGGGCCTAACAAGTGGTATCGGAGCCAAGGTGCAGGGCCCGGGTGATCCAATAATTATAATTCTTAGTATGCTCTGTGGTTGCAGCTTTGACTGATCTTCCACATCAGAAAATAATTATTAATTACAGAGTTGCGGTTTAGGGAGGAAGGAGATAGAGCAAGGAGCAAGAGGAGGGAGTGCCACTTCAGCGGAGGAGGTGGTGGTCCAGTCAGCACAGGTGGTTCCGTGAGTGCCACGTCAGTAGTTTGTGGGTCCAAGTGCCACGTCATCATCCAGTCAGCGCCACATCAGCAGGTCTAGTCATAGTGTGGGTCCCGCTGGTGATTTTTGGAGAGAAGTTGGTTCTGACTAATTTTGATGTCTTAATTCCATTTTTGAGGCCAGTTTCCTCAAATTTGGATTGTTTGGTATTGGTTGATTGCTGCTTGAGTGGAACTATGACTACCTTGAAGTTTGAAGTTCCGTTATTTGATGGAAGAGCAGACTTTATGTTGTGGCAATGCACGATTGCTGCTTGAGTGGAACTATGACTACCTTGAAGGTCTACGTAGTTATGAGGAGAAGTAGAATTGAAACGACAAGATGATCGAGTGTAATAATGAGAGTGGGAATGGAGCGCGTAGAACCCCCACGATCTACCGAGTTCATGAGGGGATCAAATGGCTACTGCGCCCTTCATGAGAAACGACACTCGATTACGAAGAGACCTAGATATATGATGGCATGTGTACGGTCGCGTTGAGGACAACCTGAAAACAATTACTCACTCCTCACCCCTCAAAATCCCTTTAGGGCACGAAAACAGGGATTTTTGCCCTCCGAGTTCCAGGCCCGACCTTATCCCCTGCGAGAAGTTCACTCATAACATTGGCAGGATGAGGCAGGCTACCTGATGGGTCAGGCGCATGGGGACAAACTCTTTCCACGGGGTGATTGCTCCTAATTTCAAAATGGACGGTAGAGACATAGCTGAGCAAGTGAGCAACGATGGTGGAGAAAGACCACCGCGCGAGGCTGAGCCTTCAATATTGATCACCTTTCTTGTAATAACTCAAAACTAGACCTATAGAAAGAGGTGATAGCCATTGTAAACACGAGAGTCAACATAGCTTATAATTTTATTGTTCCATGTACTAGTAACTAAGAAGAAAGTTTTAAGACGGAGTATAACTTTAGATCATTCTTCATAACTAATCTAATTTAATTGTGTTTACATTCAAACTATATGTATTAAAATAGAAATTTCATATTTTTATTACCAAGATAGAAGTGACAATATAAATAACGTGAATATATAAAATCAAAAATACTACTCCCTCTGTCCCTCTGCATTTGTCCACATTCGACTTTTGGAACTGTTCATCTAAGCACTTTGACTCATCAAATTCTCTCAATGTGTAAGCCTAAATATAGCCATGTGTGATCTTGTTTGATTTGTCTTAACATATACTACCTCCGTCCTATAATGTTCTTCCTGGTTCTGTTTACGAAGTTTGACCGACTTTATTTTTAATTCAATTTATTTGATTGTTGTAGGTGTAAAATTAAAAAATAAAATTTATATATTTAAAAACTGCATCAAAAGTTCTACAAAACAAGAGGTGACAAGACTATTATTTTATCAAATACTTAATGAAAATAGGTAAAGAAAGTGATTAAAGTTTGACCGTGTGAATAGTAAGTGGGAAGAACATTTCAGGACGGAGGGAGTAGATTATTAATATATAATTTTTATAATTTTTTAATATTCAAATTACAAGATAAAATAGATTAAAGAAGTGCATTGGATGGTGTGCAAAAATGAAAGTGGACAAATACAGAGAGACGGAGGGAGTATGTAATATCAATATAGATGTTACATTGTCGTAATGCAAATTTCTATTTTGGTGATAAAAATATGAAGCTTATATCTTAGAAATAAATCATTATGTGGTGATAAAAAAAAGAGGGAGTGACTCTGTAACATGGAATAGAATTTTGAGAATCCATAATGAACTTGTTGCTCATACTACCCACCAAGAGGAGGTTACAATATGGGATATGATGCAAGTGACTCCACTTTTAACAAGGCATTTGTATGTTCCACTAAATTGCTGGATCACCTTCCTTCTTTTGGAATCTCCTAAACAATGCACTCCCCTTATCAGTGATCTCCCTCTTTTAAAATGTGACATTCCAAGCAAGTTTTGGACTCATTTCTCCTTATTGATGGACCCCTATCTTTATAGGCAATTCTACCCTTAAACAGTATCTCTTGCTATGTTCTCTCAGGGCCAAGAAGAAAATCTTACATACAGATCAAGAACACCTACCTTTAGTGTGCTTTATCAAGAATATAATCATCACTTGATGTTAAATGACTCATTTGCCCTTTTAATTTATTTCTTGTCCACCCCATTTATTTACTCATCCATCCAAGTATCTAACTCCAATTTCAACCTAAATCTGCTAGATACAATACAGAACATTCTCTGTTTTTCAGAAAGGCAATGGGGAATGAGGCGAATGAGTTGATGAAGAAGCAAAAGTAGTGCCCATCTGAGATGGGCTCAACTCACATGGCTCTTCATTATTCTTGTTATGATCATCATCATCCCCACCATTATTGTTCTGATGATGATGAAGATGAAGATGATCTGGGTCCCAGCTCACAATCTCTGGCAATTGAGCTTCTCCCTTCAAGTAGCTCAACACCTGTCTAATGCTCGGCCTCGCCGACGGCTCATTCCCGGAGCAAATCAGCCCCAATTTGAGCACCATCTCCGCCTCCTCCTCCTTGAACCGCCCTTTCAACCGCCAGTCCACCACCTCCAAAATCCTCCCCTCCCTTAACTTATCCCACACCCAGTCCACCAAAAGCATCTCCTTTATCTGCACCCCCGCCTTCACCTCGATCGGCCTCCGCCCGCACACCACCTCCAGCACCAGCGCCCCGAACGCGAACACGTCCGTCTTCGTGGTGGCCACTCCCGTCCTCGAGAGCTCCGGGGCCAGGTATCCCAGCGTCCCCACCACGCGCGTCGCCCCCGGGTGGGTCCCGTGCTCGTGGAGCCTCGCCAGGCCGAAGTCCCCCA
The DNA here is from genome assembly GCA_003260385.1 of Cuscuta australis. Classification (NCBI taxonomy): domain Eukaryota; kingdom Viridiplantae; phylum Streptophyta; class Magnoliopsida; order Solanales; family Convolvulaceae; genus Cuscuta; species Cuscuta australis. Next base: position 1,633,559 of record NQVE01000200.1, on the reverse strand, counting down.
GCCGGCCGTTCATCTCCCCGTCCAACAACACGTTGCTCGCCTTCACGTCGCGGTGGATCACCGCCTGCTCGTACTCCTCGTGAAGGTACAGCAGCCCGGCGGCGACGCCGTTGATGACGTTGAACCTCTGCTCCCAGGTTAACACCGCCCTCGGACGGTCGAACAAGAAACCGTCCAAGCTCCCGTTTGGCATGTAGTCATAGACCAGCATTAGGTCGCACCGGGTCCGGCACCATCCTAGTAACTGCACAAGATTCCGGTGTCGGAGCCTCCCGATTGTCGAGATTTCCGACACGAATTCCCGTAGTCCCTGTCTGGATTCATTCGAAACTCTCTTCACTGCTACTTCTGTTTTCGAATTTGGCAAAATCCCTTTGTATACCTGTTCAAGATCATTTGGGATGCCTTCAAAAATGGAGTCTTTTTTTCCCCACAATTAATTTAGTTCAAATTAGATTAGATTTTATACCTGACCAAATCCGCCCTGTCCGAGTAACACGCTGTTCTTGAAACCACCGGTGGCCTTCTTGAGTTCACTGTAGGAATACCTGTGGGGACCAATCTCGAGCTCCCATGATTCAACCACGTCAGCGTTCTTGATTTTCTTGAACACGAAAAAGCCGACCAAGACCGACACCAAGGCCAAGACCGCCGCCGAGATAGAAGCGGAGAGAACGAGAGCCAGGTGTCTCCTCTTGACTCCGGGGAGCGACGGGAGGGAATGAAGGTTGATGCTTTCGGCCTCGCCGTTCATTTTGAAGCTCCACCCGAGAATATAGTGAGCTCCGGCGAGGGCGCCGGTGGAGGCAGAGAAGCCGACGTACATATTCTCCTCCAGAATCCGGGACAGGTCCAACCGATGCGACAAAAGAGGAAGCTTGGGTTTCGAAGAAGACGGCGAAAGGGTGACATTTACGAGGTTCGAAGCGGAATCGTACTCGACCCAGACCAGAATTACCTTTCCACCCCTGAGATTCAGATCTCGTTTGTTCAGGGCATCTGTGACGTAAGCCGCCGGAGCCGACTCGTTGGACACCATGCTGTTGACGTTGATCCCAACATGGTTATCATTAATATCTTCAAACTCAAAATCTTGAACGCTGTCAAACTCGACGGCGAACAGATGGTCGGACACATTCCCGACGTCGTGGGCGTTGAGAAGGCCCAAGTACTGGCTGGGGAGAGCGGTGCTGAAATTCCGGGTACCGGAAATCGTGAATGCCAGACCATGGCCGCCCAGCTTCTCGTATTCGGGGACCATCGCGAAGGCGAAGCAGGTGGAGAAGGAGATAGCAGAGCCGGCGGCGGAGGTCTTGAACCGTAAGGGTGAGGAATAGAAGGCGTGGCCCATTACCCGGTGGGACTGGTTGGTCAGCAGAAGAACCCCGTCTTCCGCCACGGCGGCGACCCCGCTCAGGCTTATGTCGGTGTTCGGTTCATTGAATCTGGTGAAGATGAATCCGTCGTCTTGGTGCGGCGGAGATGGAGCGGCAGGGATTAGTAATAAGTGGAAGATGAAAGCACAGGTGATGATAAGTGGGTTTATAACACTTACCATCACAGATTCTTCGAGAATGGAGTTTTAGGGCAAGATTTTGTGGGAAATAATACGGACGAGGAAAGAATAAGAAGGAGAGGAAGGAGGAGGAGGAAGAGCTTCATAAAGATTGTTTATGGGTACGGTATTGGATAGGTGGGTGGTATGGCCAAACGGTTTGCAAGTTGGTTTGAATGAGGGGGGGGGGGGGGGGGGGGGCACATGGGGCTTTAAAGAGAAGGGATTCCAATTCAAGTCAAGAAAAGAAGCCACAAGAATGCATCTTTCGGGGTAGATTGATCCAATGGTGCACTTTTTATTTTATATGCACAAATTAGATAGGATGCCACTTCTTAACATTGATTGATTTCTACCTGCGCCCTTGGAACTAAGGGCACTGGAAATGGAAATGGGTATGACGCCTGAGGATTTCATCCGGTGTTTAATGCCCGAGCAGCTTTAAACACCGCTCACCTCTTGCGTTGTTCGGGTGCCACTTGATGCGCGTCAGATGTTTAACGCACAATGGAGCAAAAGAATTGAATCCTTGGCCCAAACGGCTTTATTGCCGCTCGGCATTACATTAAAAAGATTATTTTCAATATTATAAATATCTCTTATTTTTAACACAACAAACACACACAGCCTATTTTCATTTTTTCCCCATAATTCCTCCAAAATATGTATTATTTCTTTTAATTATCTTTACAAAATATTTGAAAAATAAGATCATCATCTGACGATGAAAAAAAGTTCTCATTTTTCATTGTTTCGCGACGGGTTGTTACCAATGCTGGCAACAAGGCCAACGAGAACAAGCGGAATCGTCTCGACACCCGATTCGACGTGAGCGTTTAAACTGTGATCAGGCGTTACACAATGACTACTTCAATACTCCGCGTGTTTACACACCGGATGATTGTAGTAATCGTTTTCGAATGATTCTGTTAGAGTGCATCCCACATCGGAAGTTCAAGAATAAAATAATGCGGTATATAAGCTCTTGAGTTAAACTAACTAATCGATTGGATTCAATCTTTTTATGTGGTTCAACCCAAGTGTCTTATTACTCAATCGAATTGTCCATACCCATCCCAAATTCTATCATGGTATTGGAGCAGGTTTTGGTCCACCTCGTTTGTCAAGGTGTCCGTCTAGACGTTCATTTCTAGCAGCCCGTTAGTCTTTAGCCCAGTTATCCGTATGGAGTATGTATCCAACGGCCTGTGGCCCGTTTAACACGATTGCTCATCTGGAAGTCCATACCCAGAGGCTCGTGGTCCATTAGGTGTTGGCGTTCAAAAAAAATATTAAGGGAATGGGAGTTCATTTGCAAGTGGTCAACCAGTTAGATTCAAAATGACCCGGTTGTCCACTTGTGGGGGAGTGTTAGAGTGCATCCCACATCGGTAGTCCAAGAGTAAAATAATCCGATATATAAGATCTTGAGTTAAACTAACTAATCGATTGGATTCAATCTTTTAATGTGGTTTAGCCCAAGTGTCTTATTACCCAATTGAGTTGTCCATACCCATCCCAAATTCTATCAGATTCATTCTCCTTTTTATGCATACTAGTCAATATTGAATGCGAGGTGCCTTGGTTTACCCAGCGCTTTGATGAGAGGAGGCCGGCATAGTTTTAGCAGCGTCCTGAAGTGCACCGTCGCGCTCCGTCAGATGGTGTACAAGATGATATTTGATATGTTCGACGAATATTTGAAGATGTTAGATCGGAGCATCAGCTCATGTGTTTATGAATTTTCTAAAGTTATTATTCGACTTTACCATAAAAGGTATTTACGTAAGCAGCGAGTGACATTGAGCATTACATGCTTGACATGCCGCTAAACACATTTTTGGCGGCATGCTTGGGAGCATCGATAGGAATGAAAAAATTGTCTCACTGCATGGCATGGTAAGTTCTCTCGAGGTAATCATCCCAAGCCTACTATCATGCTCGAAGATGTGGCTTCTAATGACTTAAGGTTTTGGCATACTTTTTTTGGTGTTGCGGGCTCGAACAATAATGACATCAATGTTCTTAATTAATTGCCTGTTTTTTAATGATTAGGAAAATGAGACTGCAACCGACTCGTCTAATGAGCTTAGATGGATGCTTTAGAATCGTGGATATTATATTGTAGATGGAATATATCCAGATTCTTCCAAGATTGTCAGGTCCCTCTCTGAACCAATGGATTTTAAATGTCAGACCTACAAAAAATCTGGGGGTGCTCTAAATACTCCGATGTACTCTTTAAATCAACCATTTGGTTAGAGTTAAGTTTAAAGAAGGCGTGTTAAGAAGTAGACTCAATCACGGGTTCGAATATCTGACATTTTGACTTACCCACAAAAGCCTGCCCACAAAAATAAAGAGCATCTTGATATTTTAGAGAAAGGGCCGTGTTCGAGCTTTATAAATGAGGCCCCGTGTACTTTAGGGCTGGACTCAGATTTTATGCTCAAACCCACAAATCGGTTCGGTCCAAATAATAATTACTTAAATTACAATAAAGTAGTAATAACAATATTAATAATAATAAAAACAACAATACTACTTCAAACGTATGTAAATAAAAAAAACTTACATATTTCAAAAGTACGTCAAAACTACAAAAAAAGAGATGACAAGAATATTTTATTTCATCAAATAGTTAATGAAATCACACAAATAAACAAAAGTTCCCGTGATTTTGATTAGTAAAGTGTGTAAATCATTTAGGGACGGAGGGAGTATTAAATACGACAAGGTTCCGTTGATACTAGGATCCAATATCAACGGTTGACATTTGCTCATTTGGAGCCCCTCCGGTGCTTGTTCTTAACATTGATGGTTACTATTCGCCCTAATCCTCTCTCTAAACCCTCGCAGCACCCTCACTCCAACTCGACCCCTGAACCCCCACCCTAAACCCTCCTTTTACCCCTCCAAATGTGTGGCTCAAATGCATTGCACAATAGTCACACATTTGGAAGGGATAAAAGGAGGATCTAAGGTAGGGATGTAGGAGTCGGGTTGAGGTGTCGTGGGGGATTTAGAGAGGGGTTAAGGTGAGTAGAAACCATCAATTTTAGGAACATACAGAGCACTGGAGGAGCTCCAAATGAGTGAGTGTCATCCGTTGACAATGGAACCGTGCCGTATAATAAATAATTGAAATATTAAATAAATGATATATAAAAAGTACGTAGTACAACTGTATGTTTTTGTGCACTTCATTTTGACTAAATATATTCCATTAATTAGATAATATAACCTCAAAAATACACATTAACTATCTCATTTAAGCTAATTTTTAAGTATAAAGTTGTCGAGAAAGTCTAAAATAACACTAGTGCTATTGGTGTCATTTGCTTACAACACTTCGTTTGGGGTACTTACGATTCCTGTTCGTAAAAATGTCAATTCCTACCGCTCCTAACCCTCCCCTGATCCCCCTCCAGCCCACTCGTGCCCCCACCTCAGTCCTCCACCCACCCCCTCCCTACCCTGGCAGTATATACTACTAGGGTAGGGGGTAGGGAGGGGGTGGGAGGAGGGGCTGGGGTGGGGGGAAGGGGTGAAGCTAGGGTGGGGGGTTTTAGGGGAGGATTAAGAGGGGTAGGAAATGTCATTTTTACGAACGGGTACTGTAATGCCCCAAAACCTTGCTTAGTACTTTTTATTAATTTATATAATTAATTATTGAGTCGGTCAATACGAAGATTATTTTATAATTTGAATTTTTAACATGAGGGTTTATCCTACGTTGTAGAGCTCACTGTTATGAACCTGACCACGGAAACAAATCGTGAATCTGACTTACTGGGCCTAAGATACGATTGACGAATTAAATAATTGCGCTTAAACTTGTCTTAATTAGACAAGGAAGTGTAAATTGGACCCTAGAGCCTATTTAATTATATAAAAACATCAAGGGAAGGGGGTAACACACGATCTAATTCTTTCGCTCGTTCCTGTTTGTTGTTCGTCCGTTTCTTCTGCACGGCTTGTAACGCCCCAAAATATACCCTAAAAGAAATATTGAATTATTATTTAATAAATAAATTTGTTTGGATTAAAATAATTTTTTGTTTGGCTTTGGACCTAAATAAAATGTGTTTTTTATATCTAATATCACAATATGGATAAATCCCATGGAGATAAATCTAATATATTGACTTTATGTGTGATCTTAATTGGAAACCAAAGTACGGACTCAAATTAAGAGTAAATGGAGGAACTGTTTATGATGTGAATCTTGAAGTTATTATAGAAAATAAATCATGAGAATAAATAATATGAATTGGATGAGAGAACCTTTTTAAATAAAAGTCAATTAAATCAATTTTGACTCTATCAAAGTCAAACACCCAAAAATATGATGTCAGAAAAAGTATTACAAAGAAATATAAAAATTATATCGTTGGATAGAGTTTAACTGTCTGATTGCAACGGTGCAAACATGACTCAATTCGGAGAAAGTTCGACCAAAAAGTGTACCCCGACTGGAACCAAAATTGGTCCCAATCAAAAAGACTGTACAGACAGCGCCTCCCAGTCCACTAGCCGATTGTGAATCTTCTAATGCTCAGCAACCTGTGTCTTCTTCTTCCTCAACTCCACCATATATGTAGAGCTAAACATTCTCAATTCTTCACCATAATTTATAATTCCTTCTTCTATTCTTTTGTTCTAAGTGAGAAAAACGCAATGGTGTTGTCAATTTGGTGAGAGGTCACCGGAGTTGGGAGTAATCATCGTCGGAAGTTTCATCGGAAAATTTCTAAAACCTTCGTTAAGCTTTGAGGTAAGCCCGTAGATATATCTAGTGACTAGAATATTCCTATAAATCGTATCCACGTTCATAAACGGTCGTTTGGTACTGTTTTGTGTTTGACATGTTTGTAGAACCAAGAATCAAAAACCTTGGAATTGTTGCTAAAACTATGAACTAAAGATACCCAAATGATCTATGAACATTGGAGAACATTTCTATATAGTTTAATTGAAGTTTGGTGACTAAAAATGATATTTCCGAAAATGGACTCGAGGAAGAAGATGATGAACAGTGCATGGTAACACACTATCGCCGGCACGGTAGCTAGGTACCATCCAAACGGTACCCACATACTGCCAGAATAGTAGGATGCTACCGTCGACAATGGAGTCCTCTGGCGGTACCTGATGACCAGCGGTACCCTGTACCGTCGGCACGGTACAGAGGTACCGTTAGCCGGTACCGAGGTACTGTGAAGGGTACCGTCTGATCCGATACTTTTGCATAAAATCCGAGTTTTGAACTATTAAATCCTATTTTTGACACCAATCAATTATGATCAATATGAATATGATTTTTGGAAATAAAAATGGTGTGTTGACAGATTCTAAAAGCTTTGTTTGATGCATGACGGTAAGCTAGGGTCTTAACACCCGACGCTAGGCCGCTATTTGTTAATGAATGTTATGATGATTATTATTGAATATTTACTATGATCAAACATTAGTAATATTCTGATTAAATGGTTAGTATAATGGATAAACCATAATGAAATGTCATTGATAATAAATATTGATTATGATGATCAAATGGATGACCCGAGTGATTATGACTACATAACGATAACGATCTTATTTTGACAAAATAATAAAATATGGTAATGAATGAATAAACCGTAAGAATGGAATTGTAAATAGATATGTCTGTTTGACTATCTTGAATTAAATGATGATTATGAATTAATGAACCATGATTCAAAATTAATAAATTGATGAACAAGAAAATGATGTGTATTGTTAAGAATATATCTTGAAGAACTCTAAGATGTATCAATTTAGATAATTGATGTTATGCTATTTAGAAGACCTCTAGAATAGACCTTAGATTAGAATGGACTTGCGAAAATATGAAATTATGAGTAGACCAAATTAGAGGATCACTCGTTTGGAAATACCCCGATTCAATGATGATTAATCACTGTCTTGTTGTTGGCTTAAACTAATTAAAGTTTAAGCGTCTGAGAATAATTGTTGCCTTAAACTAATTATAGTTTAAGTGGGTGAGAACTGTTTGCCTTAAACTAATTATAGTTTAAGCGTCTGAGAATTGTTGCCTTAAACTGATTACGGTTTAAGCGTCTGAGAATGAAAATTATGATTTGGCCTTAGACTAAGGATAACTAAGAGCGTTGTTATGGTTTAGCCTTAGACTGAGAATATCTAAGAGCGTTTTTATTATCACTGGCCTTAGATTAAGAATAATTTAATAGCACCGTCGAAATAATGAATATCTGAATTGAATAACATGTATGGATATAAACTGAAACAATATCAAAATCACGAATGATGAATATTGAATTGGACATTATGTTCATGATATCGAATGGTTGATTATAAATTTAGATTCAGTTTATATGGATGTTCGACGCATTAGATATGCTTACTTAGCTTCAATGCTGAGCGTGTAGTATATTTTATTTGCTACACGCAGGTATATAGAACGATTGATGTGACGTGATTCTGGAGGCAGACGGGGTGAGATTGTCGGAATGGATGTGATGGTTTTGAATTAAAGAACATAAATAAATTATGTTTTATGATTGCGATTTGTTAAGCTTCTACAACATTGAATACTCCGTACTGATTATGTTATGAAAAATATTATTGTGATAAATACAAGTGTTTGAATTGTTTTATGTTTTTACGATTACCAAGTTAATACTTTAGTCCGAAAAGGGCTGCAGGCCTGGACGGATTATGGTGTTACACGGCTTACCAACGACGAGAGGCGACAAGGGAGCTAACGCCGCCAACCGCCACCGCTAGGGAACCACCACTGTCTCTCTCTCTCTCGCTACTGTCCCGATTCGCGTGCGCCAGGTTTACGAGAAGCAGCGGCGGCCATCCCTTTCAATCCAATCGTGGGACTAAGGTGTTTGTCAAGTTTTGATTTTTATTAGCGATCATTCAGGGTTAACCCTTACGTATAATTTCAATTAAAATTATATTGTGAAAAATTAACATTAACTATGTTTTTATGAGAAGTCAAAATTTGACAAATACTTTAAGACAAAAAGTATATTTAAAAAATTAGACTAATAAAATAAGAGTAACTTTATATTATTTTTAAAAAAATTGAACTTAAAAAACTAAGAATAACTTATCATTATTTAACTAAAAAAATGGACTTATATGAAATGTGACTTAATTATATGGAGTATGAAAAAAAAGAGATGCGTTTATAATGGAAAGTGGAAAAGATACATAGATCAACGACTAAGTTAATCTAGAGGCCAATTGTGCAACACTATCATACTTGAAAAACTATTTAGAGACTTTTTAAAGTTGAAGAAGTAACCATACGTAATTTGAATTTGAAGAACTAACCATGCATCTAATACATTAATTTGGAGGACGACTAACGCTGGAATTAGGCATTTTCTAAATGAAGTTCAGTTTTTGGGTGACGAAGATTTACTAGATTTATTTTTAACTTATTGTATTTGAATAGTAATTTGAAAACAAAAAAAACTTATAGTACTTTCATAATACGGGTATTATGAATTGCGGTGAAAATTATGCATGGAGTATCAAAGGGGTAACACCCAATCTCGATTATATTCCTGAGAACCCTGACTACTGAATGTTGGAATATATGTGTTCAACCTTTAATTTTTTATCTTGTTAAATGTTGTCTTACAGGTTTTTATAAATGACAAACACATGTTATTCAATTAGATTTATTTGATAATTAGTGTAAAATTTAAAAATAAAGTTATCATATGAAAACTAGATCAAAAGTTCAAATGATTATAGTCATTATACGAACTATTATTTTATCAATATTATTCAATATTCCCTCCGTCCCAAAAAGTTATTCACATTTTAAAAAAACCGGGTTCCCAAAAGTCCTTCTCATTTCTATTAAAAAATCTTTTATACTATTTACGTTTTCATACCCTACTTATCACATCATACTTTTTTCCTAATAATCTACACATCACATCCTACTTTTACCCATCACATCAAGAATATTTTTGGAAAATCAACACAAAATTATTCATCCCCTATTTTATCACTTTAGTCATAATGTCCCCATCTTTATGGGACGGAGGGAGTATATATTTAACAACTATATAAAAATAACATAGAGGATATATATTTATCAAAAAGTTTAACAAAAAACATAGAAAATATATTTTTAACAATTATATAAAAATATTCCATTAAATGAAAGATAACTCGATTATTTTATTACTCTCGACCTACAATAAATTACGGTGTATTTAAAAATAAAATACTACTCCCTCTATCCCTTATAATATATACCTCATTATTTGACTTTTTAGTTAACTGTGTACATACTTTGCCATTAATCAATATAATTTCAAATAAAACTAACCTAATTATACTAAAGTTACATTATAACTATTTTCTTTTACAATTTGCAATCGAAGTTTATAAAATTTCACAAAAAAACAAAGTTTTTTTTTTAAACAAAGGAATAACAAGAAAGAATATACTCAAATTGTGAAGGAAATGTTCTTTTCATCCACTACTCACATAATCACACAATCAAACTTTATTCATTTAGTTTGATCACTTCCACTACATATTTAATTATATAATATAGTAATATCACCTTTTACTTTACATAATTTTTTATGTAATTTTTGAATATATAAATTTTATTTTTTTATTTTAAACATATAGCCAAAAAAATTAAAATGCAAATAAAGGCGATCAAATCTCATAACACGAATGAGAAGAACAATTTTGGATTATACTCGGTACGAGTATAATTTAGGGAGACAAAGAGTTAGTGGGTGTTGCGTAGTTGGCAAAAGCAAAAAGTGTCAAGGAGTTATATTAAGACCCGAGTTCAATTCCTGACAATTGCGATGGAAAGCAACTATGCTAAGCATATGGTCCCTGCAAGTACCAAGTGTAAACTTCATACTCTTTGGCATCAATCTGTAATTACAATTTAATTTACTTTTTCTAAATAACTATTCGGGTCTGAAAAAACCTCCGAGATAGGGCTCATTTTCTTAGGGAGGGAAAGAAAATGGGTAACTCGTAATTTGGAGTTTTATTAGGTCAAAGGGTCAGTTATGTAGGTGGCTTTTTCTTCTCCCATGATTATAATTTATAAGAGGTACAACATGTATGTTTGTAGCCTTGTTCGTTTGTGGTCGGCTAAATTATTCTTTCACGAGCTATGCATGTGCATAAACTGAGAATTACTTATATTGTTAATGAGGTTATTGATCTCTTCCATTTCGGTGCACTTTTATTCATCTCTTCCATTTCCTTGCTTGCTATTTAATGTAAATTTAATATAACGTAAATTTAATATAATCCGTTTATTTTAAAAGTTAATTTTAATGTAGCATATTTTTATACGTAGTATCATTAATGTATTTAAAATTATATTTAATTTGGGATAAAAAAAGTATCACAGTTAATTTTAAAAATCAAACCGTAACAATCATATCATTTCTAGACGTAGGGAGCAATCCCGGCTACTCTCGATTTTCTTGTAAGAGCTCTTAGATTCTATATTATATGAAATATACTCCGGGTTACCCTTAATTTTCTTGTAAGAACTCTCATGTCTCACGTTATCCAAAAATTTACTCAGGGTCTTTAAAATTAGTGATATTATACTCTGAGTACATTCCGTCTATTTAGGCGTTAGGATTAAAAGTGCGTTACTTTGACAACTAGAAGGATTTTATTAAAATTTAATAAAATAACAACGTAAAATTTAGTATTTGTCATAGTAACGGAACTTTCAATCTTAACGGTCAAATAGGTGGAATGTACCTTTAAGGATCCCCGAAGTTTATTTCAGATAATGTGGACTTGAAAGTCCTTACTAGAAATTTGAGGGTTTTTCGAAGTATATATTTCAAATAATGTGAGATATGAGAGTTTTAACAAAAAATCAAGAATATTCCAGAGTCATTTTCTAATGGAGGGAGTATAAAATTAGACTATGATTAATTTATTTATTTTATATTTATAACTTATTTGATAAAATAATATATACTCTTATATTTTTTTGTACAATTTTTTTATTTAATTTTAAATATTAAACTTTATTTTTTAATTTTACACTATTTAACTTAAATAAAAAAAATCTAGTAAGAAATTAAAACCGCAAGACGAAAGTTTTTTTTTGGGTCAAAAGGAATAGCTAACTAGGCCTAAAATATAGGGACTACTTCATACACCACAAAATGACCTCTAATATTTCATACTAAAATACGGACTAAGACTTATGGTAATAAGTATTATGAGTAAATTTTATAATTGATTCCAATTATATATAATTTTCCATATTTGGTCTCCAATTATAAGATTTCCAGAAACAATCTTCAATTTTTGAAAAATATTTCACAAATAGTACTTTTCATCAAATATGACAAAATATTTTGAAAAATTCTCAAAATGATCTTTTCTAATAAAAGTATTTCCAAACTAATCCTCAATAAGCAAAAATTACTAATATCCTTTATAATTGAGATGTGTTTCCTAAATAATCCTTTATTAACAATACATATTAAATGATAGTTAAATAGAGAATATTTTGATGCTCTTTATTATCTAAACTATGAATAAGATATCAAAATTATTTTTTTTTAAATCAAGTGTGAGGCTACTAGAAGAAGAGACCCACCCAGAGTTGGCTCATTGACTTCATTTTGAAGGATTCTATTAAAATTTAATAAAATAATTTTTATCAAGGTAAAATTTAGTATTTATCAAAGTAACAGAATTTTCAATCTTAAGGCCAAATAGGTGGAATGTATCATCGGAGTACATTACCAAAAATTTAAGGTTCACCAGAGTTTATTTCAGATAATGTGGGACTTGAAAGTTCTTAGTAAAAATTTGAGGGTTTTCTGAAGTACTATCTTCGTCCCACTGTCTTTGTCTACATTTGACTTTTGGAACTGTTCATCTAAGCACTTTGACTCATCAAATTCTCTCAATGTGTAAGCCTAAATATAGTCATGTGTGATCTTGTTTGATTCGTCTTAACATATAGATTATTAATATATAATTTCTATAATTTTTTAATATACAAATTACAAGATAAAATGGATTAAAGAAGTGAATTGGATTGTGTGCCAAAAGGTAAGTGTACAAAGACAGTGGGACGGGGGGAGTATATTTCAAATAATGTGATATCTGAGAGTCATAATAGAAAATCAAAGATATTCCATAGTAATTTTCTAACGGGGGAGTATAAAATCAGACTATGATGACTTTATTCATTTCATATTTATTATTTATTTGATAAAATAATATATATACTCTTATTATTTTTTGTAGAATTTTTTAATGTAATTTTAAATATCTAAACATTATATTTTAATGAGCAATGCTAGGGGTACACCAAAAGTGTGCCCCAAATGTACACCAACCCCTTCTCCACCACTCATTTCTATTTGATTTTTATTTATTTAATTTTTTTTGAATTTCTTGCCAATTTATGTGGACAAGGAGGGGATGGGGGACATATGGGGTACACCTTTGATATAAGGTATACTCCTAGCATTTTTCTTTTTTAATTTTACACTAATTTTCATATTTAACTTAACTGAAAAGAAATCTAGTAAAAAATTAAAGTTTTTTTTCGGATCAAAAGGAATAATAGCTAACTAGGCATATAATATACCCTACTTCATACACCAAAATAGGACCTCTAATATTTTATATTAAAATAAGACTTATATATTGTGCTAAGTAATACCTATACATCATAAATAGTACGCAAGAGTTCTTTAGACCTTGAAATGTTTATCCATAAAAAGACTTGGGGCACATAGGATTTTTGATTCGTTGGTAAAATTGATAGTTTCTATCCACGGACTCCTTGTCCCTCCACGTCTCATCCCATCTCCCCTATATCGCCAATTTGGGCAGCCGAAATCGTTAATCTAAAGGGGTGCATGGAGGTTGGAGTAGGGTGCAGGGGGTTAGGGGTAAGAATAATTAAATTTACCAACGAAACACTGTAAATATCTTAAAATATCCCGATTATTTTGGAGTCATTTTTTGATCTGTGTCCAAAGATTTTTGTATAAAATATTATAAAATACCAATAATATTTTTATACTTTCAAAGAATACTTTAAACTACCAACAACTAGTTCAACACAGTGACACACAATGCCACATTATATCCATATCTTAATCAAATTAATTGATACAAGATTTTGAATCAAATTAATTGATAAGAATATCACTTCTTTTTTGTTTTTTGAAAAGCCCAGCAATTTGCTTTATAAAAAAAATATATTAATGAATTTCTTTGAAATTGGAAGAATGAAATGTTAGATAAAAGTGCAACTCTAGAGGGGGGTGAATAGAGTTGCTTACTAGAATGTGCGTTTTTCGCGGAAAAAAAATTGCAGGAATAACGTAAAGAGCAAGAGAAGAAGTACACCGTGATTTATATTGGTTAACCACCGCATGGCTAGTCCAGTCCTCCGAGAAACTCTCTCAAAAGTCTTACTAATCTTCAAGTTTCAACGGGTGCTTTAAAAACTGATACAACTCGAGAATTTGAATCACACAAGCCTCAACTTCTTACAACAAGACTTGAAGCACACAAGTCTTAACAACAACCAACAAGACTTGAATCACATAAGGTTTAACAACAATTCAAATGAGATTGAGTTTACAACACAAGAATGAAAGGTCACACAATTGAGCAAGTGGTGTTTGAAATCTGAAAGCTTTATGGATGAGAATATCTTTAGTACTCAAAAAAATAATTCTAACTTTCAAAAATAATATTTTGATCAAAAAGATTGAATCAAGAGTTGAATATTGGATAAAGAAGGATTGAAGTGCAAGAGTTGTATGTTTGATGAAGGAAGATGAGGGATTTTATAGGGTTGAAAGAAATAGATCCATTGGAGGTAGGGATGAAGTGTTTTTGATAGAATTGACTGTTGGGGATCGATCCATGGCAAATGATCAATCACCTAGAGTTAAAAACTGGGAATGAATTTTTGTCAAGGCCACGTGGGATCGATCCAACCCCTGGATCAATCCTCCGAACAATTTTAGGGAAATATGATGATCGATCTAGGCAAAAGGATTGATCCTCGGACGGAATGCTCTGCACACTATGATCAATCCACTGAAGAGGATCGATTCTCTGACGAATTATGGCCAAACAAGGATTTAAGACATGTGTGTGAGTGGAGAGTACATTTTGGAGTTTAGGCATTGTTTGGGACAAAGGAGCAAGATAAGGAGAGGCTCCATAATCAAACAAGAATAATTCAAATTTAATTTTTGATTTATGGAATGAATTTTGGTGTAGAAATTGAGTCTAAAAAATATTTTGTGTGTTAAACGATGTACACGAAAAATATTTAAAGTATATTTTTATTTCTTACAAAAAATTTGTATACCTTTAAAAAAATATTTTAAGAAATTTTGACACACTATTTTGAAACTGACCCAGTAAATTCTTTTTAGACAGAGAAAAATTGATTTTTCAACTGACTCAGAAAATAATAGTTTGTCCCTCAAAAAATTAATTTGTTTATGCAAAAATGATTGTCATCCTTACAAAAATTCATAGACTCAATAAAAAATAAAAATTTTCAGAATCTTCACTTCACTTCAAAAAACTCTGCGTAGGGGCAAGCGTTGATTTTTATCGCCGTAAACTTCTTGATACGCCTCTTTGCTTTTCTTGATACAAAAAATAAATTTTCACTCATCGTTGATTTTAATCATCCTGTTTGTCATTTATCAACCAAAAAAATATTCCAGAATATATAAAAGGAGTTGGAACTCATGTCCAACATGAAACATGCGGGTATGCTTACGTAGTTGACAAAGACATAGAGTGCTAGTGAAGTAGACTCGTGTTTAATTCCTAGCAAATGCACTGAGAGGCAATTAACCATGCTACGTATATGCTTTTTTTTAATAAATTCTATAATTGGTCCTTTATAACAAGAAGATTTCCATATTTAGTTCTCTATTATCAAATATTACTCCCGCAATTCTTCTTTTGTGGGTTCCTTTCCATAAATGGTCCTTTTTTAAATTTTGTGTCATGGTGGTGTTAATTTAAATGTTAAAAGTAATAATTTGAATTCAACCTTATGTCCAGTGACGTATTCTGATATTTGTTAGACGAATAACACAAAAATAATGACTATGATTGTGAGCTAGGATTTCGACGAAATAGCACATTTGTAGTGTATGGTTGTAATAGATAGTGAATGTAATTTACAAACGACGCATCAAGAGCGGTCATTGGAGTTGTGTATAACAAAAAAGATATATTATCGTTGTGAAATTACATTTTTAGCACTCAAATTAATACCAACATGATAGAAGATAAAAAAGACTATTTATGGAAAGATACACATAAGAGAAAGACTACCAAAGTAATATTTGATAATAGAAGACTAAATGAAAAATCGTGTCGGATGAGCCATTATGGAATTTAAAACATTTTGGAGATGTCGGAAAACACAATAATTGTGTCCACAAGGTCACAAGTCAAAGTGAAAGCCCAAAACATTGGTGCATATGTCCTCTCGGTGTTTAGTACTTAGACCCACAATCTAAGGGTGTCAATATATCCATTAAAAACATAAAGAAAATAAGAGGCTGAAAGGGGACAAGAGATAATTGAGAGTTGATAATGTGATTCATGAGTTGCTAGATACAAAGACTTAGAATTTTTCTCCGTCCAACAATTAAGAGAAAAATGCCAAAATTAAAACTCTTCTAACCCATAAATGACGTGTTAATTCATAAACGTATGCTATTTTTTTAAAGATGAAAAATGTACTCCCTATTTTTTCTCAACGTCAATTGATTAGAATTGAAATTAATACGAGCTACGTTGAGCTTTTGTGTTTGATATATGTACGGTTAAGTGATTTGATCTATTATACCAAACCTACTTGTGGCTTGTTTGGTGAGATCAGGAAAATTGATATGAATTTTAAAATTTGAAAGAAATTGAAGAAATACAAATTTTGATTGTTGGTGACAGACGCGAAAGACGGGTGGCCAGTAGTTGAGAGTGAGAGTGGTCGATAATTAAGAGAGATATCAACTCAGATATCAATTCTTAAGTTCGAAAATTATCAAAACCTCTCTCTTTGAAATTTTTTTGATATCTAGATGTATCAAATTCAAATTTGTTTTATATTACCAAACAAACACAAAAAAAACTGTGATATTGTAAAAGAACTTAACCCATATTTAGAGCAAGTGCTTCAAAGTTGGAAAAAAAGATGTGGATGCTGGAAAAAAACTGAAAGAAATTAGAAAAATTGAAAGAAATTAGAAAAACTAAAAGAATTTGAAAAAAAACTTCAAAAATTTATTTAACTTTATTTTACACAATATTCTTATTATAATTGTTATTATTAAATTATTATTATTATTAGTAGTATTAATATTATTATATTCTTAATAGGTAACGAAAGTGAATAAAATTCAACTACGTGAATAATGTACATGTCATTTAATTTGGGACACAGAGAGTAGTATAATTATTATTTTTTAATTTAAAATATTGATGTTTTCACAGGTCGATTTAGATTAATAAAATATCCATAATATTTAGAACATAATTTAGTGTCATGTAAATTAAAAAAAATAAATTTTCCAATAAAATGATACTACCTCCGCCTCAGAGTATTTTTCCACTTTTGACTTTTTTCTGTCAATCATTTTCAAGTTTTGACCTATAATTAAATAATATATATATTGTATATTAATTATATAAAACAATATTTTGAAAATATTTTATATAATAAATCTAATAAAATTATTTTTGTATCGATATCTAATATCATTTTTATTTAATTTAAGGTCAAAGTTTGTAAATTTTGACAGAAAAAGTCAAAAGCATACAAATACTCCGGGAAGTTAGGAGTAATAATAGTAGTACACGAAAACATATTATTTTTAGAGTCATTATTGAAGTAAAAAAATTGAATAAAATGGGAATAAATTTTTTAAAAAAGTGAAAGGAGCTGAAAAACTTGTAGAAACCTGAAAAAACTAGAAACACTAAAAAAATTAAAAGCTAAGAGCTTTAGGCCCTGTTTGGGAACAGCGTTAGCGTTTTGAATAAAATTTTAACGGTGAAGATTAATTTGAAAACGCTAACGCTAAATACTGCTCGTAAATAGCCTTTTGAAAACGCTAACACTAATTTCTAACGCTATTCCCAAACAGGCTATTAAGCTCTAAAGAAAAGTTAGAAAACAGACTCTTAGAATTTTCGGTGCAACTTAAGCTAAGTGACTTATGATTTGTTAATTCAAACCGAATTTTGAATTTTAAAAGGTTCCGGAATTAGAAATTTATATGAAATCATAAATTTTAAATCTTAATTTCGGTTTCTCGCTTTTCAAACATCAAAATTCAAAGGAGTCGCTTCAAAAAAATACCGAGTATATAAATTTGTGATTGGGCTTAATTGGGAATGTCTAAAGCTATTTGTACCCAAAAGATTTGTGTTCCATTTTACACACCGCAGAGATGCACGAACATTTTGTGTTAGTGTAATGTTGATTTTTGTTAATGCACCACCACTTTGTGTCAGTGTAAATTTTTGTTAATGTAACAACATTTTTTGTTAGTATGAACTACCAAAATGTTAGTGCATACCTTTGGTGTACAAATATGGTACAAAATTTGGGATACATGTAGCATGCTCCATTGGGAATTAAATCAACTTGGCCTAAATCAAAATCTAAGCTTTTTTTTTATTTTCAATTAAGGGGTGAGCTTAACAAATCAATCCATAGATATGACATACACAAGGAAGACATTGAGAATGGTAACTACTAAAACAATAAGTGCCACAGTGACGCTGAACCTAGTGGTGGACACAGATCGAGACGGTCCGGGTTTAGTTTGTCTCACGTCTTGTCCTGGTAATATAAACGGTCTGAAACGGTTTGGATTACAACCTTATTCCGGTTTGTCCCATAAAATTTGGGATTAGAATAAACCGGGACGGATTCGGGTCGTCCTATTTTGTCCTGTTAAGAGTATCCCACATCGGAAAAGTGAAAGGAAAATAATCGGTATATAAGCTCTTGAGTTGAACTAACTAATCGATTGGATTCAATCTTTTAATGTGGTTCAGCCCAAGTGTCTTATTACTCAATCCAGTTGTCCATACCCATCCCAAATTCTATCATGGTATCAGAGCGGGTTTTGGCCCACCTCGTTTGTCAAGGTGTCCGTCTAGACGTTCATTCCTAGCGGCCCGTTAGTCTTTAGCCCAGTTGTCCGTATGGAATATGTACTCAATGGTCTGTGGCCCGTTTAACACGATTGCTTGTCTGGAAGTCCATACCCGGCGGCTCGTGGTCCTTTAGGTGTTGGCGCTCAAAAAAAGTCAAGGGAATGTGAGTTCATTTGCAAGTGATCAACTAGTTATATTCAAAATGGCCCGGTTGTCCACTTGAGGGGGAGTGTTAAGAGTATCTCACATCGGAAAAGTGTGAGGAAAATAATCGGTATATAAGTTCTTGAGTTGAACTAACTAATCGATTGGATTCAATCTTTTAATGTGGTTCAGCCCAAGTGTTTTATTAGTCAATCCAGTTGTCCATACCCATCTCAAATTCAATCAGTGACATTTCATTCAAAAAAAGAAACATGTAGCCATCCAACAAAAAATAATGAGTGGAACAGATTCAAATAAATTTCAAGCCTATAAAGTTAACTTAATTAAATAACCAATTAATTAAAGAATGAGTGTATTATATATTAGTAGAGTAAATGAAATGGGACAAACGGGACGGATCGATATAAATTTTAGTTGTCCCGCTCATGTCCCATTTGATATTAGGACGGAACGGGTTCGAGATAAAAAAATGTGTCCCGATATATCAGTATAATTACAAAACAGATCCGGGATTTTTCGAAACGGTCCAACGGGATCGGATTTCACGTCCACCCCTAATTGAAACCATCTTTTTTTACCATGTTTCATAGGAAGTGCTTTTTATTGAATATAAGGTGAAGAAATTGTTAGTCATAAGATATTGATGACTGCTATATTTTGGTTGGTTTATGGTAATAAAATTTATGCTTTCGATTCAAAAAAATAATCAAAATCCAAGTTTAAGACCATACATTTCCAAATAGGCCATAATATAATATGTGTGCATATAGTATTGGAAATATTCACATAAATACTCTAAGAAATGAGTAATTTTACATTAATACTCAAAAATTTTAAATTAGCGTCACCCCTACTAGAAATTACTTATGTTTACACTATTACTCTCGATTGCCAAATAAGTTAACTGTGTGCCATTTTAAATATTGAGTGAGTAAAATTTTTAAGTATGAGTTGATAACTAATAAAAATAATATTAAAAATATCGAAGATTTGTTATGACTTATGACTAGACCCTCTTGTTTTAAGACTAAAAACTGAAATGTGGCACAAATAGGAAACTATAATCTATTTATACTTTAATCAGATAAATTGTGAATAGTGTTACAAAATAGGAAACTATAATCTATTTAATATTTATATTTTTTGTAATCGAAATCATATCCGTTGCAAAATTCTCAATAAGAGAAATCCAACGGTATATGGTATATAAGGAAAAGTTTGAGTTATGAATTTTAAGTTGGATAATTTACACAAATACGATTAAAACATAGTCATTTTCTCGAAATAGGACTATAAGTTTTTCCCCTAACTAGGATCTAATTAATTAATAATTATTTAATAAAACAAAATTTATATTTGTTTATGATATACTTATTAAATTAAGTTAGTTTGTATTTTATTTATTTAAATATTGACGTACAAATATAAAATACTCCAGTATATTTAAAGCTCTAAGTTAATATTCTATAAAACAAAATACACCTAGACTATTATTTTAATGGTTAACTATTTAAATCAAATAAATTTAAAAATAATGTTTTCACAGGCTTGAATGATTACTTATTCAAACGTAAAAGAAAAAAAATAAATAAAAATTGTACAAATGTATTTAAAAAATTTCATTTAGAACTATAGGATTACTAATATTTTTCATATTCGTTTTTGTTTGAATTAATGTATTTTAATTAAAATATCTCATCCTTATAAATTATCAATGTTAAGCAAAGATATGATACATTTTTCTGCATCTTGTATAATAATATTAGAAATCACCCTAAATACGACTAAAACATAGAAAAAAAGTACCAAATTACCAAAATATGACTTTCATGTTTTTTTTCCTGAAATAGGACTTTGTTTTGTGGTAATGTGGCACTGTACATGTGGACATTACTATATTTTTTTGGCAAAGTACATGACCATGTTTGGTAATGTAAGTTCTATTTCGTGAATAAAAACATGAAAGTTCAATTTTAGTATATTTTCAATGTTTTAGTCCTACTTTGACCTTTCTCCCTAATAATATACTCCGTATTACATGCTAGATGTGCTTGACAAAAAACGTTGTATCTTGTATGCTATAAATAATTTATTGTATAAAATGTTATGCTCTCATATTCTCTACAATCCCACTCATTGAATCTCAAATTTATTTTTTGAAAAAATCGTATCAAATGAAACAACTAAAAAGTATGGAATTTAAAATAACAACAACAACAATATTTCTTGATTGGATCTGATCTGATATAATTTTAATAAGAATAAAAAAGCAGAAAAAATAAGTTGAACTGAACAAGGCCTTAGTCTTATTTCAATATTTCCAAAAAAAAGAATAATAATCTAATAATAGGATGTGTATTGAATTAATTTCTGATCCCTCTCTCTTCAACCTATTTATACTTATTGTCAAGGAACCAACTCAACCAAAAGCTCAAGCTTGTGGTTGTGGTCCAAGAATGATTGTTATATACTCTAACACGCCTCCTCACGTGCAAGCGTGACCTCTTTGAGTCTTGCACGTGAAACCTTAATTTTTTTATTAAACTAGGTGGCGGTGAGTTCCGAACTCGTGACCTCTTGGTCATCAAGGCTTTGATACCAGGTCAAGTAACCAACTCAACCAAAAGCTCAAACTCGTGGTTGTGGCTCATGAATGATTGTTATATACTCTAACACTTATTATTATGAGAAAGCATATTAAGGCCCCGTTCCGTTCAACTTATTTTTCTGCTTTTTTCTTATTCTTATTAACATCAGATTAGATCAGACCAAAACAGATCAGATCAGATCTAATCATATTAGATCAAATCAGATGAGATCAGATCAGATCCAATCATATCAGACTAGATCAGATCAAATCAAGGATTATTATGATTATTATTATTATTATTCTTAAAAATGAAAAAGAATACACTTTAGAAATAAGTTAAATAGAGAATTGAGAAAGTAATCCTTAATTATTAGACGTCGGAAAAATTATTTCTAAAATACATTGACCATGTCAATCTAATTATACTTTTAGAATACATTTTTATTTCTACCTATAATTTGAGTTTCTAAAGTTTTGATCTTTTACTACATTGAGTTGATCAACTTTAATCATGATTTAAATAAAATTAACATTTGATATTAATGTACGGAGTATATTTTCGTGTAACTAAAATAACTATTATATCTATGGTGTTATATTAATCATAAAAAAAATTAGTAGTACAAAGCACATGTTGATATTTTATATGGATAAGATATTTTAATAAAAATACTATCTCTTCTCTATATTAATTATCTAATTTTAATTACTTTTTAATGTATATATGAATTAAATATTTATTCTAATGTATATATGAACTAATTATTAAAATATTAAATAAATATTATTATTTCATAAAAATAATCATAAAATAAAAAATATTATTACATTATAATATGAATGATTATTCTAAATATATGAATTAACTAATTTTATTTCATTAAAAAATAATAATAAAATAAAAATATTGATCATATTATAATATGAATTATCATTACAATTTTTAAACATTATTATAAAGTCAAATCAAACTATTGATCTGAATTTTAAACCAAATCATAATTAATCAGATTAGATCAAACCAGACCAAATCAGATCCAATCAGATCAGATCAGATGAGATTTATCAAATCAGATCTGATCAGATCCAATCAGAAAAAATAAGTTGACTGAAATGGAGCCTAAGTATCTAAATTCCAATACAAACTGATCTAAGATCTTATCCTTGTGTTCTATTCCATAAATCCATACTTTATTTAAAAATAGATGAAGTGGGGTAATGGTTCCCCCCCCCCCCCCCCATATTTTAGGCTATTACATATGGTAATGTTTAGTTTACATGGTAAGTAATAAAAGCCTATTAATTTACGTTCTAATAATATTTTATTTCATTAATAAAATGGTATTAATACCGTAAATGTTGAAAAATATAAATAAAGTGGTAATTTGTTTGGAAAGAAAAAATACTATTTAAACAAATATTAAAATTTTCATTTAAAAACTTTAAATTTCCATTTCAAGAGATGTTATGCCATAAAATATGGTAATTATGATATTTACATGGAAAGTAATAAAATGCTATTAATACACACCAATCAAGGCTATTTATACCGTAAATTTGGAAAGAAAAACATTCTTTTTCAAAAATATAAAAAAAATCTGTTTAAAATTTTTAAATTTCCGTTTCAAGAGATGTTATACCATTACATATGGTAATTGTTTAGTTTACATGGTAAGTAATAAAAGACTATTAATTTCTGTGCCAATAATATTTTATTACGTAAATGCTCAATCCACTTTTTTTTCACGCCAATAAAAGGGTATCAATATCGTAAATGTTGAAAAATATCAATAAAGTGGAAATTTGTTTGGAAAGAAAAAAATTCTGTTGCAAAAATAAAAAATTAAAATTTTCATTCAAAAATTTTTAATTTCCGTTTCAAGAGATGTTATACCATTACATATGGTAATTGTGATGTTTTCATGGTATTAATAAAAGCCTATTAGTACACGCCAATAAAGGCTATTACTACCGAAACTTTTCAAAAATAAAAATATAGTGAAAATTTGTTTTGAAAGAAAAAAAAATCTGTTTAAAAAATAAAGGCAAAAAAAATCTGTTTAAATATACTTACCTTTTCAAAAATTTCTTGAAAACAAAAAACTTTCCGTTTCCAAAATAAAAAAACAATTCATTTAAAAGATAAACCCTTACTACTATAATTAGCCTTTTATAATTATATACTATAAATATGGTCTTTTCCAGACCCTTCGTAGTAAGATAATTCAACGTGTGTTTTTATTCAGTGTTTCAACATCGCCTTTTCTACGAGCATGGAGATCTTAACCGCTTTAAAAAATGTTGACAAGAAGTTAGCGCTATTGATGATGAAAGTAAAAGCGATAAGAGTTTATCACGTTCATGCCCATTCTCCAGGGCTAGAATCAGTGGATGTTATTTTTCATGACTCAGAAGTTTGTAATTCATTATTTTATATTTTACATATAAATCTTTTAAAAAAAATTGAATTTAATTATATGTAAACGTTTTCCATTTGTTGTTAGGGTGATCGAATCCATGCTCAGATCAGAGATTCTAATATACGGACATTCAAAGAAAATTTGCAAGAAAATGTTGTTTATTTAGTGATGAGAGTCAAGGTATTGCTCAATTTCTAAAGGACAAAAACTACCAATCACCCTGGTGACTAGGCCCATATGTCCAATTAAACTAATGGACCCTAACTCTATAAATTAGAATAAAATAAAATGATTTTAAAATTTGTTAAGATATATAAAATTAAATCATTTTTATAGTAATTTATAATACAAATTTTATTCTAATTGATGATCAAAGCTGGTGTGACTCGCAAATTATATTGTACAACCGTCCACTTCAATGTTTCGTTGCTATGTTCATCTCCTCCATTTGTAGAACCTTGCTCTCTGTCCTCCTTCATGGCTGCAGCAGTTTTGCGGTTCTTTTCCGGAAACTGGAAAACCAATATCCAAAGTGCTACATAAAAAATTGGGTAGCCGGCATATAATATGAGTACTACACCGATCAAATCAAATGCGTCAAATCACACCATGATTGTAAAATTAATTATATTATATGTTTCAAATGTGATAAGAAATGAACTGTACTTATTTGAGAATGAACACTACGTTATTTGAGAATGTGTACTACTTTGTTTAAGAATGAAAACTACATTATTCGTAAATAAATATTATAATTATATTGAAAAATTGTGTGAAAATGAGTATTTTGTTATTCCAAAATGAGTATTACGTTATTTTAGAATGAGTAGTAGTTATTTCAAGTGAACATGTACGTTTGTGCGAAAATGAATATTATTTTACTTCAGAATGAGTACTACCCAGATGTACGTGTGTCTAGGTACAACAGGCTGTACCTCCTGAGTGTGACTTAACTACAATATGTTCAAGTAGATAAACGCAATAGAACTGGTGGTATTCCCTCCATTATTAAATGGATTGCCATGTTAGTATTCCGGCCTTCCATTATTTTTTTTACTATTATTTATTTCGTGCATGTTTGTTATTGATCATTTAATAAAATAAAATATTTTTGTCTTCTCTTATTTTGTAAAACATTTATATAGTTTCTAATATATACGTTTTGTTTTTAATTTCTATATCAATTTGTGAACAAAATAGATTTAAAAATACTCCATTTGTCCCACAATTGATTACAATTTTTTTATCTTGCCTTTCACTAACTTATGTTTAATTAGGTACTTTCATCGATTATTTAAAAAAATAAAATATTATTGTCACGTCTTGTTTTGAAAAAAAAATTATGAAATTTTTAAATATACAAGTTTTATTTTTATACGAATTTTTAAATAAAATAATTTTAAAAAATTGAAGTTTTACCTCGTAATTCTAAAATTGTAATCAAAATTAGAACAAAGGAAGTACATACTTTTATACATAGTTCCAATCCATTTAGGGACATAGGAGTATAAAGTTTGCTTGATATATATGGAGATTAAAGAAGTAAATATCATTTTATTCATATTAATAAGCAAACAAAATGTAACTTAAATCAGAACCATTCCCTTAATCTGAGTAATAAGAAACTTAAATACTGCACTAATACCCGGCCATTTTACCGATTTTCATCCTCTGAACCTTTCATCAAAAAATTTAGGTCGTATGACTTTATAAACTTACAAAAAAAATGTTCTACATTTAGCTTTATTGTTTAAGAAAAATTAATTAGTGATAACATTTAACTTTAATATTTTAAAAGTTAATCTACACAATTAGAAATAATAAAAAAAACTATTGTCAATTAAAAACGTTATTCTCAAGTAAGGCAAAATTTTCATTTAGTTTGAACCTTTAAATTTTATACATATACATATATATATATATATATATATATATATATATATATATATATATATATATATATATATATATATATATATATATATATATATATATATATGGTTTTTATATACTCCATTTAGTAAGTATCTAAAGTAGTGTACCATCATAGACCCAAAAATTTGGAAGTACGGTGGAAATGTGCAAATCTGGCTATGGAGGTGTCACTGATGATTCCCATCGAGTGCATCCCCTAAGTTTGAGTTGCAAAATATGATCCGTTCCATTTCGGTCGTTGACCACCTCGCAACATTGGCGCCGTGGTGCCTACGAATGCAACAATGAATAATCCAACTAAAAGCAAATGAAAAACCACAAAAGTCTTACTGATATTAAACATCAATGAAACTTAATAATCTCCTAGTAGTTCAGTCATGTACGCATTGTCATTAACCTTAGCTTCTCTAAAATTTCAAATGGACCATCGGCTCGGGGAAGAAGCATGAACTTGTGTTTAGTAAAAAATGCTATTTGCAAAGACAATTCAATACAGAACTATTCTCCATTATTATTTTCTACATGTTGTCGGAGCCAAGTTCTTAGTGACCTAAAACTTTTGGCCTTCGCTCCTGGCCGGCGACACCACCATTAGCCGCTCGTCAGGCTGTTGTTCTTCCTCCAATCCAAATTCCTTACCACCACGAAACCGACAACACCTCAAACTTAAACTCTACCATACTGAATCACAAGAATCACTAGCATTCTATACTCTTTCTGCTCATCACCTTGCTGCGGAAACAAATTCATATTGGTTTGTGGAAGGTGTCACACCAATTGTCAAGGACTCTTTGGCTGCAAGTCACTCCCGTCATCCTTATTAGATGGTATCCTCTAAGTGAAGAATATGACTCATGAAGAAATAGTCCAACAAGGGTTATTCTGCAGAATGCGGACAATTTCTTCAAGGCAAAATTAAAAAATGGACTTCAGGATGATTGAAAAGAATGTCGTTCGTCCTGTTCGTTTGAATTCGATAAAGGTTAGAAAAGAATGACGATTCTTTATCCGATTGACTATTCGACGGATTCAAAAATAATGGTGTCTTTCTTGAAGAATGAGAAAAATTGTTTGTTGAAGTGTTGAGATGAAACTTGAACAAAGATCGTTTGATTATGTGTTGTCCAAACTGAACACTCGTAATCCTCACACTTTAGCTTGAGGGCGGTGTTACGATAAAAGAGTTTGGTGTTTTCCTATTTTAGTAAAATCTTGTTTTAAAAGAAATAGAATTATGGTAAGAATAGAAATTTATTTAATTGCTTTACCCTCTTCCCATGTAAAGAAGATTGAATTTTTGTAATCTCCAAGACAACTCAATATACAGAATTATTCCCTCTTGTTATTTTCTACATTCGTGTTTGCTTTACCCTAAATTGAACTTGAGGGTCATGCATCTTGAGTTGGAATCAGAGTATCCCAAGAAGATATCCCATTTTTTATTTGGGAGAACTCCTTTAACCTACTAATTATTAACCTATTTAAAAATTATATTTATTCAATATTAATCAACTCATTACATCATATCGCACCCTACTACCTTGTTCCGGAACATCGTTTTCGATTAATGTTAGCATTGTGTGGGAATATCATTTTTGACTAATGTTAGCATTTTTGGTAAAATTTTAATGGAGTATGTTAATTCTAAAAATGTTAACGCTAAAGACTACCATCATATAACTTTTCCAAAATGCTAACTTTTAAAGCTAATGTGAAACGGGACCTACATTAAACTAAGGGAAAATTTGATTA
The DNA here is from genome assembly GCA_003260385.1 of Cuscuta australis. Lineage (NCBI taxonomy): Eukaryota > Viridiplantae > Streptophyta > Magnoliopsida > Solanales > Convolvulaceae > Cuscuta > Cuscuta australis. The sequence continues at coordinate 1,605,910 of NQVE01000200.1, read as the reverse complement.
GTACCACCAAAATTACATAACCTTTAAGTTTAACTTTTTTCTAAAATACAAAAGTTTTATGAGATGAATATTTTTTCTAAAATACAAAAGTTGTATGAGACGAAGGGACTCAAGGGAGTACATATTTGCACTATAAATCGATAGTAGAGGGTGTTGGGTGATATTATCTGTCCTTCAATATTTGTCGTCCAATTGTCTATTTGAAGTCAAAATTGACAAAATTTAACCACTAATTAAATAAAATTTATATTAGTCATTGATGTAAAAATAATTTTATTAAATCTATTTTATACGGAGTAGAATATTTTTAGAATATTATTTTATCTAAATAATATCTCCGTAATTGTTATTTAATTATAAATCAATAGTCAAATTTCAAAAGTTGATAGATATTTCATAAAGATAAAGCTACTTGTACCCTAAGTTTTTGTATCCCACTTTGTACCCCGCAGATTTGCACCAATATTTTGTATTAGTGTAAAACTAATTCGTTAACGCACAAACACTTTATGTCCGTGTAATTTTTTCTTAACACACCAACACTTGTGTCGGTGTAAACCATCAAAATGTTTATGTATAACTGCGGGATACAAATGGAGTACAATTTTTTGTGCAAAGTATAGCATGGTTGATTTCATAATTCATACCAGTAGGAAATTTTGGTTCAACGCGTTTTTAAAGGTCAAGATTCCTCCTCTTTGTCTTCCTTCTATTTCGGGGGAGTTCACAATTTTGGGGACAAATAGTCAGACATATTTGAAAAAAAAAGCATATCAACTCCGAGAACAATGTTCTGCCACAGAATCTTAAAAACAAGGCAAAACAGTAATTTTAAATCAATAGATTGAAACAATTAAAAACCAGGATATCATTGCGGTATTTATTTCACTCTCATTTGTGTCAAAAATATCAATGACATACAAATTTTTATATCTTTTAAAATTATTTTATTTATAAATTATTATAGAAATAAATATACAAATTAGATAAGTAGTATTTAAAACTACATCAAAAGTCATAAAACAAAACGTGACATAAATACTTTATTTTATCAAATAATGAATAAAAATATACAAAAATAACAATTATCAGAAGGTCGGAATAGAAACTCGGTCCATTTTTCTCTAAGGTAGAGAGTAGTTTTTTAAAGGTCAAACACATTCCATGGCGCGGCTGTTGCAAATTTAAGAAAAAAAAGACTAAAATAGGAGTAAAATATTAAAATATAATAATATAGGAGTTTCATGTTTTTATTTCGAAATAGGGGTTAAAACACATATTGAATCTAAACGATCATGAACATATTTACATTACGCAATATTTTCATATACAGCGTCACATTATCACAGTGCAAACTCTTATTTTGAAAATAAAAACATGAAGTTTTTAAAGGTGAGCATCCGTTCATTTTGCTGAAATTGAATTAAGAAATCATCCAATACAAAAAACAAAACATACAGACCATATCTCTTATCTCTAAAATAGGAGTGATATTTTTTTTTATTTCTAAAACATGCATGACTAGTGCACTAAGACAATTTGACATCAGTGTATATTAGCATTCTACACTAGTTTTACATTATAGTCTTATTTTAAATGAAAAATATAAAGGTTCTATTATGGTTCTTTCAATATGTTTTACTCCTCCTTTTAGCCTTTTTTCTCTAGAAAAACAACAATCCTGTAAAATCCCACAAGAATACGGTCCGAGAAAGATGTGCATATCAAAACCTTACCCTTATTCGAAAGTAGAGATGCTCTTCCATGAAACCCCCGCTCAAACTTGTTAGATACTCCGTATGTTTTTAGTATTGGCAAGCTCCACAATTTAATATTGTGTATTAGCATTTCAAAGTATATTTTGACATTATAAATCTTATTCTTATACTTAAAACATATATTTTCATCATTTTTGGCATTTCTCCCGATTGATTTCCCATAAGAATTCAAGTCCTGTTCCAAAAACCATTGCAACCTATATATTCGACTAAATATGCAACTCTAGAGGATTTAGGTAGATGTTAATCCATTGAGTCACAAGATAACACAAGATTTAAACAATGTATGATCAAAAAAAGAATTGAGGGAGAAGTTGAAGTAATACCTTTTTCCATATGTCCGGACTTAAGATTTGAGCAGAGACGTTGAAGGCCGAAACGGACAATGCAGGTTTATACTCGTAGCTATCGCATTCTTTCCCGCCCTCCTCTCTCGCCCTATTGTAAGTCGTCACGCTCCCGCGACTTCCAAAGCTTCCGACTTTGTCGTCCAAGTAAAAAATCAATGGCTTCTCGCACAAGTCCGAGCTCATCCTCCGCACGTCAAAAGTGAAGGGACGTTCTTGCCACGAGGTCCAGGTCAAGAACGTCCCGAACGGCATCTCCAACTCCCTGGCTCTTACTAGCGCGGGGTACAGCTGGACTGTGTACCCCCACGCAATTGAAATGGTCCAATTTCGCCTTGTGTCGTAGCAGAAACTCTGTTGTAGCGTCCTACTTGGGTCGGTCTTGTAGGCCGACACCAATTTCCTCAGAGATTCCTCTTGAGACTTTTCAGGAAACATTGGCCACATGTAGTCCAGGTGGTGTAACGATACTAGTGGCGCCACCGGATGTGCGGCCAGCAGCCCATAAGGGTCTTCCCTTATGTCCATCTTCGCACCCAAAAAAAGATATATCAAATGTTACATAGTAGTGTCTTCATGCCTAAGTACTCATTTTGTCCCGAAATTTTCTTCCTATTTGAGATTTTTTGAATGTATTTTTAAAATGTTGATAAGAAAAGTCATATAAAAAAGAAAAATTTGGTATGGAGAGGGTATATATAAGAATTTGAGATAAGATATCTTAAGATCACTTTTATTTTACAACTTTTGTCACTCATAATTTTCATATGCAAAGTGTTAATGTATAACCCACCTCGGGATTGAAAGATAATAACCCTCAAAATTCACAACAATCGGATATCATTTATTGTTTCAAGCCTAATAACTTCCAAAATAAACAGTTTTTCACCATGTAAAAATATGAGTCATTAAATGAATCACTAAATAGTACTCCGTATGGAGCAATACATAGGTTGAAATTTATGAACTCTATTACAATAGAGTTTAAGGCAAAGATATTTTGACTTTAGAACTTCCCATCATAATATGATTTTAGGCTACTAGAATATTTCCATTCGTAAAATTAATTATTTCTCCCCTCAATCTCACCTAAATCCTACTCTTGTCTCTATCTGTCCACCCCATCAAGCACCCCTCTACCCTCTCTTCATTCCGCTCATTGGGTTTTGTGATGGGGTGGGCCGGAAGGGGTAGGGGCAGGGTTTAGAAGGTTAGGGAGGTAGAAGCCATTAATTTTACAAACGAAGCATCGTAGGAGTCCCGAGTCATAAAATGATTGGAACCATTTTGATAGTGTTATTAGTGTTTTAAAAAAATAAAAATATGCTCCCTAATAAAATCAGGTTAAAAATAAAGAACTGACCTGGTGAAAACCGGGTTCTTTGGTGAGGGGAACGCCAATCTCGGTGATGCAGCCACCGATTTTCTGATCTGAGCCGTAATAATCGGCATACCGATCGATGCATCCGTCCAAAACCCTAACGAGCTTTGCCGCCAGCGGGTAGCTGATCGCGAACCCCCCGCCGCCGTAGGCCATGGTGTACGAGTGCACCTCCGTCTGCTCCACGCTCTCCGACACCCCCCCGATGTAATACATTTCCCTGTGGTCGTACTTTGACAGCACCGCCACCAGATTCTCCGGGAAGAACACCGTGTCGTCGTCCCCCATCACGAACCACCGCACGTTCTCCGCCCCCAACTCGAAGCTCTCCTTCACGATCCTCGCGATCCGCACCGCCGCCCTCGACCCGAAACTGCACGTGTACTGGAACCCGGACGTGTTCTGGGAGACCCGGAAAGGCGGGGCCCGCTCCGGCCACGTCTCGTTCTCCGGGGGTCGCCCATCGAGCCAGACGAACCCCCGCATCACGTCCGGGTCCCACCACGCGTCGCAGTAATGGCGCCGGCCGTTCCACGTTTCCAGGGAACTGCCGATGCCGAAGAGGACGTGGGAAATGTTGGTCGCCCCCGGGGTCCGGTCGTCGTCCTCGCCGCCGCCGCAGGGGATCGAATCCGGGGTCGTTGCTGTGCCAGTGCGGACGAAAGCGTGTGGGTTTTCGAAGCCGCGGAGCCACTCGGAGAAGACGAGGAAGGAGAGCAGAGATATGGAGACGGCGAGACAGATTCCGACGAAGCCTTTGACGAAATTGATGAAGACAACATCGCCCATTTTGAAGGTGTGGAAGCGGTTGTACTTCCATGGTTTTATCAGCAGGTCGGAGTATTGGTGGCGATTATGGGCTTGAAGCATTCTTTCTTTCAAGAATCTTTCTTTTCTTTCTTTCTTGATTTTCTTTGTGATATGAAATCTGAAAGTGTGTGGGTGGGTGGGTACTGGATCTGGAGATTACGTTTTAGTCAAGATGAATTGATTAATTAATGTGTCTTTTATGAGATCGAGGACTAGGTACTGTTTAATTAATTTATGTACAGTCCGTAGTATACTCCTATGGGTGAGGGGGGCGTATACGAGAATAGTGGTGCTTGAGACAAGGCTATTTCAACATTTTCCGGTTTTATATCTGCTTTCTGGGCAGGGGGTCAACAAACCGCATTGAATAGAATCAGGGGCATATTTCGTATTTGATGACGAAAGTCACGAAACTGAGTTTGCAATGGGATTGGTTTGGTGAGAGTGGGAGATACTTCCTACATTCACTATTAATTGTCCATTATGACTTTCTTGGTACATTGAAAAATGAATGAATATAGACAAAGCGTATGTCTACATTCATTAATTTTTAAATGTAACAAGAGGAAGTATAGATTTTAATATCTCTCAGTATTAGAGATACTAGTTCTCTAACCCGTGCATTGCACGTTCATTAGTTTGGCATAGTAAAAGAAAAATAAATTTTAAATTTATACTGGAAATAGAGACAATAAAGTAAAATTATTTTAAGGAAAAATTACCCAAAATAATCCCAACTTTATCCGGTCTTTCAAAAATAATCCCACCTTTCACTGTGATACATAATAATCCCAACTTTATTGAAATTTTCCAGTTTTGGGTCGCCGTTAAGTTTCTAACGGAGGGTTAACGGAAATGCCCGTTTTAGTCAACAAAATGAAAGTTGGGATTATTTTTGATGAATTTTTGTTTTTTAATTTTTTTGAAATTTTTATTTAAAATTTTTGAATTACTTTCAACCTCAATTTCTTTTTCTTTTTTAAAGATTATTCTTACCTTAGAAAAAAATAGATATAAAAAATAATGAAAATGAGAAAAATAACTAAAACCATACAAAATTAATCGAATAAATAATGTAATCAATAGAAATTAAATAGAAACTGGTAAGAAATAAAATAAATATATACGGAGTGGTGGGTTTTAACATTTTACACATTATACGGAGTCTTAATGTACTTTTTCTTCCGTCCCAGAGTATTTGTCCACTTTCATTTTTACACACCATCCAATACACTTCTTTAATCCATTTAATCTTGTAATTTGTATATTAAATAATTATAGAAATTATATATTAATAATCTATATGCTAAGACAAATCAAACAAAATCATACATGACTATATTTAAGCTTACACATTGAGAGAATTTGATGAGTCAAAGTGCTTAGATGAACAGTTTCAAAAGTCAAAAGTGGACGAATATAGCGGGACGGAGGGAGTACTTATTTTTTAAAAGAACAAGCCGTCCGATAAAGTTGGAATTATTTTGGATAATTTTTTCTAAAAAATAAGAAGTGATATGTTAATACTTTGTATAATGCGTAAAATATTAAAACCCACCCGTATATTTTTATTTTACTTTTACCAATTTCAAGTTAGTTTCCATTGATTACCTTATTTTTTTTTATTATTTTTGTATCATTTTAGTTACATTTCTCATTTTTCATTTTTTATATCTATTATTTTTATTTTTTAAACTAAGACTAATCTTTAAAAAAGGAAAAAGAAATGACGATGGAGGTAGAAAGTAATTTAAAAAATTTAAATGAAAAATTTAAAAAAAATAAAAAAAATGAAAATTCATCAAAAATAATCCCAACTTTCATTTTATTGTCTAAAATGGGCATTTCCGTTAACCCTCCGTTAGAAACTTAACGGCGACCCAAAACTGACAAATTTCAATAAAGTTGGGATTATTATGCATCACAATGAAAAGTGGGATTATTTTTGAAAGACCGGGTAAAGTTGAGATTATTTTGGGTAATTTTTCCTTATTTTAAATATAAGCATTAAAAGTATTACACAGTAATATTGAGAAATGCATAGCAAAAACAAAAAAGACTACATCAAATGTTCTGAAAGACTTTTTTGTACATTATCTCTTGTGTTATTTGAAGGTTGTAGGTCATCATTACAAATCAAAACCTTCAAACCACGTCGATTAGTCACTCGGGAGACATCAACATAAAGTTGGCCGTGACTGAAAATTGGTTTCTTGAGCAATAATCCCACATGCTTCAACGATTGGCTTTAACTTTTGTTAATTGTCATTGCGTAGGAAGTCATAATAGGGAATTGCTTCCTTTGAAACTTAAACGGAATCCGAGTATCCGAAGGTGTGAGCGTAAGTCGAGGTATGACTACTTTGTGGCCTGCATTCTTACCATCCATTACTTTTCCTTGAATAAAGTGAGTGCCCAATCTTGTAACAATCAATCTAGTTTCATTGCATAACCCAATAGATTGATCTATATTCCTCAACAACATGATCGGTGTTCCCACCTTCAATCTGAGCTCGTGATTAGGCACACCAAATGCCCTGATGTTGTTTAAAAATTCAGGAGAGTGCAAGTCTGACATGGTAAATTAAACATATTTAACAAGAAATTGAATTTTATGTTGAAAATCATAATATTTTAAGGTAACATCAACCCAAACATGAGCCCAATCCTAAAAAATATACCCAGCCCAATTTTTAAAAATATACCCGGCCCAACCCCTTGTTAGTTTCTCAAACCCTGGCCGCTTCCTCTCATCTGCCGTTCGTTCTCTCTCTCTCTCTCTCTCTCTCTCTCTATTCATACAAAAATAGATGATCTCCGATCCACTTTAACCGATTCCATGAATTTTCAGACAATCAACGATGGAAAGCTTCAGATTCTCTCACTGGGTAAGTTTTTAAGTAGATTATTTCATCTTCTTCGATTTTTGAAGATCTTAATTTCAAAAGAAATTAAATATTTATTTTTCTTTGAGTGATTTGAAGGGTCCGGAATATGCATGTGTTTTTTCTGAAATATGTTTTGGATTTAATCATTTTCTTCGATTTTTGAAGATCTAAATTTCAGACAAAATTAAATATTCATTTGTCTTCAAAGGATTTGAAGGATCTAGAATATGCATGTCTTTTTTTTTTTGAGATTTCTGTCTGATTCCACCATTTTCTTCGATTTTTGAAGATCTAATTTCAAACAAAATTAAATATTCATTTTTCTTTAAAGGAGTTAACGGATTTAGAATAAACATCATTTTTTAAAAATTTGGGTCGGATTTCACCATTTTTTCTTAAATCTGCTTTGGATTCCACCATCTTTATTTATCCAAATATATATTTCATTTAAAAATTCATTTATCAGTTCGAAAATTTAAACAGGTTCTTCTAATTTGTCAAACTAACATGTCAATATTAGTTTATTTCTCAATGCTCATTATTACAATGAATTTTTTAAATACACGGTACTGCTTGAGACTCGCAACTTATAATAGCATTTAAGTTGCAGTTCTTCTTGAGCCTTGCAAAATTGTCTTCTGGATGCATATAATCATACCCTTTCATATTTAAGTTGCGGTTCTTCCATATTGTAAATAATATTTATTTTATACGACCATTTTATAATATTTTACATTTCAAAATATAATTAAAGTTTTGTTTCAAAATAGTTTTACTGTTATTATACGCCCAAAATTTTAAAACAAGGAAATTTTTTAACTTGACTAAATTTATAAATGCCTTTCCGCCAATGAATCCGAGTTCCCTATCATTAACAAAACAATATAACATGGATTAAGATTTTTCATGCACGTTTATTTGAATGCAATATCCAACAAAAATCAACATCTCTTAGCGAAAATATAATATTTTCACTTGTAAGCGAAAAATTAACTTTTTTCATGGCAATATAATGTCTTTTAACAATTTTTCACGTGCGTTATTTATTTGTTGCATGAACGAAAATCGTAGCCTTAAAAAACTGGAATCATTGGATTAGAAAAAGATCAAATACCTCTTCATCATGAAACACAATTTCCATTTTTTTGATAACAACCAACTTTCATTAATTCAAAAGAGACATCAGAAAATCAGGGGGGACAAAATCTCAATCACCTGTTTGAGTTTCAACCCGTCTAGCTAACGTATGCGCTACCACATTGAGATTTCTACGAACATGAGAAACCAAAACATATTCAAACGAGGCCATGAGGGCCTTATAGTCATCAATCAAAGACTCGAAATAAGAAGCACAATCCGACACACCACTATCATTAATTGCCTCTACGACACGAAAACAATGAGAAAAGATAACAGCAACCTGGACTCCAAGACTTTTGAGCCACGACAAAGTCTCCCGGCATGCCATAGCTTCTGCCAACAACGGATCTTGCGGGCACCACAACCGTCGAGTAAAAGCCGCTTGAAATTCCTTATAGAAGAGAAAATCACTCCACCAGCACCAACCAGACCTGAATCATGGAATAAAGCAGCATCAAAAAAACAATGGGCAGCTTCAGGGGGGAACCCTCTCTGCCGAAGGAGATAAGGTGGGGGGATCCTCTCTATGACTATTCTCCCACCCTTTCGAAAAATTCAGCACCATGCGAACTGTTACCTCTGGGGTTGGCACCCGTTGTTCCCATACGGCTGCATTCCTACACTTCCAAATCATCTAGATTGTCCACACTATGGGGATTAGCTCACTGGACGTGGCCGTCTGAAACACCAACTGAACCCAGTCCGAGAACGAACTTGTCGCCGATCGATTAGCAACCCGGAAGCTACTGCGTTCCCACACATATTCTGCAAACGGGCAAAGAAGGAACAAATGATCCACTGTTTCACTCAATTGGCCACAAATGGAACAACAATTATCAATTTCCAAACCTTTGGAATTCAAGGCCGAAACAGTTGGGAGGATACCTCGAAGTGCACGCCAAACACAAACCTTTACTTTGGGAGCTACTGGAATCCTCCACAGTCGGCTCCATTGTGAAAATCGTGGAGTTTGGGTAGCCTCCCCCATAATCCTGCGATACCCCGACTTCACTGAGTAAAGGCCGTCCTCACTGCCAATCCAAAACCAACTATCTTTATGCCGAGGGCAACACGGAATCATCTGCACCTGAGACACGTCACGTTGCACAAGATGAGTTTGAAGCCTCTCTAAATTCCAACAACCCCTATTCGCATCAATAAAATAACTCACCGGCAAGTTAGCACTTGGTGAAGCTAACATGGTGTGAAGAAACGGGTTATCCCTGTCCAACAACAACGGAGTACCCCACGCCATTGTTTCGACCCCATTCCCAATACGCCTGCGTACCCCCGCTTTAACCAACTTTTGGGCTGCCATAATGCTCTGCCAACAGTAACTTGGAGTAGACCCCAAACCTGCTTCAAGGAATGTAGAGTTAGGGAAATATCTAGCTTTGAAAACCCGTGACACAAGGACTTCGGGTTTGGTCAAGAGCCGCCACCCCTGTTTGTTTTTGAAGCCCAAACCCCCAAACTTTTTAGGAACAGACAACCTATCCCATGACATCCAATGAATTTCCGAGGCATTAGACCCACCTCCCCTCCACCAAAAGGAATTCATTAACTTCTCAATACGATCACAAACAGACAAAGGGAGACGGAACACACTCATAGCAAATTGGGGCATAGCTTGTGCGACAGTCTTAAGCAAGATCTCTTTCCCGGCTTTAGAAAGCAATTTTTTACTCCATCCACCAATACGATGTCGAATCTTGTCAAGAATGTAAGTAAACACCCCACTTTTGTCCCTTCCTAAGAAAGAAGGAAGACCCAAATATTTCCCAAAGTTATGGGCTGGGGTGACACCAAAAAAAGAGGTAACCCATTGCTTCAACAGAGGGGGGACACTCAGACTGAAACAAGCATTGGATTTATGAAAATTGATAACCTGACCTGAGATCCGTTGATACTCAACCAAACAATCTCTCACTGCACACGCCTCATCAGGAGAAGCCTTGAAGAGCAAAAGACTATCATCAGCAAAGAATAAATGAGAGATAGGCGGAGCCCCTCTACAAACTCGGATCCCATGAATCGCACCTCGTCTTTTCGCATCCTGTAAAAGTAACGAAAGACCCTCAGCACAAATAATAAAAATAATAAAAAGATAGGGGCTCAGTGGGTCGCCTTGACGGAGCCCTCTGCTCGGGGTGATAGGTTCCGTAAATTCACCATTTAGCGCAATCTTATATTTAACAGTGGTAACACAAAGCATAATAAGTTTAATCCATCTGTGATCAAAGCCCAACCTCAACATCATATTACGCAAAAAATTCCACTCCATCCTATCATACGCTTTAGCCATGTCCAACTTAAGACCCACCCAACCAGTGTTTCCCCCTTGCTTACGACGAAGAAAGTGACCCAACTCTGCAGCAAGAAGAATATTATCTGAGATCAAGCGCCCCGGTATAAAGGCTGATTGAGTATGAGAGATAATATCCGAGAGCATAAACTTCATACGATTGGCCAAAACCTTCGCTATGATTTTGTAGACAACATTACACAAGGCAATGGGTCTTAAGTCTGCAACCGTCTCAGGAATGTCCTTCTTTGGAATTAAAACAATAGTCGCATCATTCAAATTGTCTGGGAAAACTCCCTCATTCAAACATGAAAGAACAAATCTCGTAACTTCTGAACCAACCAGGTCCCACGTCTTTTGAAAAAATCCCGGATTCATCCCCGTCAGGTCCTGGTGATTTGTCTGGATGCATAGCAAAAAGCGTCTTTCGAACCTCCACTTCTTCAAACGGCCTAAGAAGCATATCATTATGCACTGACGAAACCTTCGGCGTAATCTGATCAAAAAAAGTTGATTGAGCAACCCCTATAGAGTCAAAAATATGATTGAAATAATGCCAAACCAAAGGTTTAAGGGCTGCACCCTCACACCACTGTCCTGCACCATCCTGTAACCGGGCAATATGGTTCTTCTTTCTCCGATAAGATGCATATTGATGAAAATACTTAGTGTTAGCATCCGCTGACCGGAGCTAGTGATGCTTAGCCCGTTGACGCCAATAAATATCCTCCTGTTCTAAGAGTTTCGATAGCTCCCCGATAAGTCGATTAAACTCCCTCAACCCCGTAGCACTACGACACCCCCTAAATCTTTCCACCTCAGCCTTTACATGCTTAATCCGTTTACCAAATTTATGCATCTTATCACCCCCCCCAAGCCATCAACTTCTTGCCACAATAACCCAACCTGTCTTGGAGAGAAAGTGTTGATGATGAATTCCAGGCCTCCTTGATCACATCCTTAAAACAGTTTAAGTGTTATTTAGAAAAATGACTTATGTTTAGTCCTATTTAGTGCAAATTTTACAAAAAAAAAACTATTTCGGGACTTTATTATACAAGAACATTTTACATAAAAAAAATTTGTGTACCACTTCTAAGGAGCTCGTTTGCTTGCCTAATATTGTAAAGATGGACGTGACATGAATCATTGCACTCCACTTGAGTATGCCTGATTAAAGTCAAGATTTTAATGGAAAAAAGTGGAAATTAATTTAAAGATTCATCTATACCTAGGAGAGTTTCATCACTTGCGGATTGTGTTTCTAAATTACAAGTTGCTATTAAAATTTATGAATATTCATTTTAATTACAAATTGGATGTTAGTATAAGAGATTTTAGATAAGAAACAATTTTTTTTAAATCTAGATATGAAATCAAGTATGGTTTTCTAAAAAAAATGATCATAATAATGATAATGGTGAGTCTACAAATAAATATTTTAACTTTTCTCTTTGGAATTTTAATGTTTTTTTTGTGAGTACCAAGGTATGAAGATACTCTGTAGGAATGCGACTTAACCAACGTACGAGCCATCATAATTTATTTTCTTCATATATATTGAATGTTTATATAACCCTACAAACTAATTTCAAGGTTTTACCGATAACCTTTCCATAAGGAAATAACTTTTTAAGCTTACATTCTTGACTCTATACTAATGATGGTTCATGAGGGTTAGTGAAAAAAAAACAAGGTGAAGGTATTTTTTTCTTTCTTTTAAGTGATAATTCTTTGGTTAAACAGATATGACATGAGTTTCGCACATATGATTTCTCAAGATGTTAGGGTTATTGCGACTTAGAGATTTATTTATTATAAGGACTCTTGTCTTCCAAATTAGAGAAAAGTTTATACACTATATTATATAGTTGTTCGAATAAAAAATATTTTGGTAGACAAATTTATGTTGTTTGATTATACACAACTAAATAAAGGAGTTTTTTTTCATAAAAACTGTTATTTGAAAAAAAAGAGAATATGTTTTATATAAAGTTTGGTTCTACTTTACTAAAAAAGAGTTTCATACAATATCGATGTTATTGGAAAGATTTTGACAAAGAAATTCCAATGACATATTCTTAATCAAATATTAACGTTGTATAAAAGGTTAAGAGCAAAGCAAATAAAAAATAGTAGTAAAATGAATTTAATAATATAATAGTAATAATTATAACTAACGTGCAGGATGTTTTGTTAAAATGAAGCCAAGTGTTCAAATTCACATTGGTAATTAAATTGTCAGTAAAATAGTAAATTTTTTGGGGATGTTTGTTTTTTTAAAACCAATTACTTGATCACGAGGTGAGAAAATAAAATTTACCAAAATAAATTTTACATTTTTTTTTGAAACACTTTGAAAACAAACATACTATGGAATAATGGTAGAACTGGATGAGAACCTCCGATATGAAAAAAAGCGTGTAGAAATTTGAATCTTAAAATATGACAATCAAGAAGTGCCACTAGGTAAAGTCGTTTGTCAGAATTACGATGTAGAGGAATTCATATAAGTGGGAGACAAAAGAGTCAATGTGAAATCATTTTTTTTTTTTTCGGGACAACGTGTCAGGTAAATTTCGAGGACGAAATTTTTTCTTAAGGGGGTGAGAAATGTAACGCCCTGGAAACCGGTCTAGAAATTTTAACTTTCTAGTGCAAAGAAATGAAAAAAATATATATAAAAAAAACTAAAAAAAATATGAAAAAAAATTATATTTTAAAAATATATATATAATAAAATAATATGTTACTATTTTTTGGAAAAATATTAAAACTAGAAGTTAAGCCTTAATGAATGAATTATTAGAGAGGATAAATAAAAGGAGTAAAGTGAACTTTGGTCCTCTCTACTACCTGGAAAAAAATCATTCTAATAAAGTAAATTTGTTTTCTTGACAAACAAATTATGTTAAAATGATGTGTGAAAAATATGGAACTTAACGCTATAAGTTTTATATTTTTCCAAAAATTATTTAATGATCAAAACTGTGGAAATCGAACATGTAGTATTAAACCAACGGAGGAGGAAACCTTTTGCTTTCCCCTTGTTGGCCACGCCTAGGATCCTCCTCCCCAACCCATTCATTGCATCTCTCATTTAAGAGAGACTTTATGTTTAAAAAAAATTCATTTAATTAAATTAAAAAAAAAACCATTCACATACCCTATTCTACCTATAAATAGAGGCCTAGGGTGACCACTTTAGGGCACTTGATCTAGAGAGTGTTGGGAGGATAACGAAGCGTGATAGCGAGGAAGTACTTCCGAAGTTTTGTTCATCTACCTTTCCGTTAACAACATCGAAGGTGTGCCCGTTAACCCTAACCTTTAGCCATATATTTCATGTTCATCTATTTTTTTGCATTGTGTTATCATGTTATTTACCCATAGGATCGATTCGAGCTTTATTTAAATAAAAAAAGATCGAACGCCCCACTCACAACTCTCTAGAAGATAAAATTACTAAATAATTTTGTTTCAAACATGATTGCATTTATACATAATCTAAGTTTAAAGGTTTGTTTTAATAAGTATGAAAAAAAAGAATATAACGAAAAAATAATAGAACCATTAAAATTATTGTAGTATATAACACTCGGCCAGGGGAAATATGAACTTTTATATTAGATGTTTCATTTTATTCCATTATATTTATTTGACCTTTGATGTTAGAAAAAATATTTGTTTTGAGTAAAAACCATCTTATAGGGGCCGAAACCCAAAGTACATGATTAATGAGTGGTTGGATGGTTTGTAAATAAATTAAGTTTTACGCATGGAAAGAAAAAAATAAGTTGACCATTGTTTTTTTTCGGGGGGTTAGATGCGTACGTATACATATGGTGTATATACTTACTCTATTCGTACTTAGGTATTGTACCTAATTCGATTTGGCCACTGAATTAAATAATTAAATGTTGAATGTTTATTTTTATGTATATGTAGATAATTGGTTTGTCTTTCAAAATTATAAGTGAAATAAAAAAAATCCAAATTTTAAAATGTATTATGTACAAGGGCCGAAACCCCTAATTGAATAGATAAAAAAAATATTTTAAGTACGTATATATGTATAATAAGTTGAGCCAAGTAAATAGTTATGTTATGAACTATTTGGATGTCAAGTATCATTTTTTACATATTTACAAATATGTACGTGCGAGTATATACAAACGAACCTTCGATATTCAAGTGACACTTTGTGGTTCTATGTATTAAATGGATATTTGGAGTATATAGGGGGCGTAAATCAATATATTATCTTGAAGTGATTTTTGTTTGAAATTGTCAAAAGGATTTATTTGAATGATCATACTATGGTTAACCAAACAGCAAGTGGACAAAGTAAAATTTTAAAGTTTCTTTTAATGACGTACCCTGATCAGGTATTGTCATGTTTTATCAAGTGGGTCAAACCACATGTTATAAGGCCGGATCGTATGTGTCCAAGTGGACGAGCCTACCAATAATCATACCACAACGTGCGCACGAGAACCCACCAATGACCTCGTGGGTCTAGCTAGGGTTCACTTCTGATTACTGGACCCGAGGTCACGGGGAGGTATCCGAAGTAAAACTACGAATCGACTAGTGCGGTGTTCCAGCCTAGTCACGTCTTAATCTCTATTACAAGGTTAACCTAGAAGGAAAAAGTCTAGTATTTTCTAAATATCCCCAAGTAATTACTAAAGTGAGATTATTTTTTTCCATGTTTTTATGTATGTGAAAAACATTGGAATTAAATAACTTAAAATGCTCTAAAATATATTTGCATGTTATATATGTCTACTGATTATTTGCTACTCAGCTTATGTTGAGCGTGTAGTGTTTAACTGCACGCAGGTACTAGCAAAGAAAACAAATGCTGAGGAGGAAAGTTTGGACGTGGAGGCCGTGCTGAAGGAATTCTTAAATATTTAATAATGAATAAAACGACGAACTTAAATTGCAGTGATTTTGGGCTTGAACCCAATGTTGTATTATCTGTGGATGTTTTTACTTTAAGCTTACGCGAAAAACATTTTTTTAATTCTCTTTAGTTATCAAAAAGAGTATATTTCGGATAAATAATATTTTACAAAGTAACCCAGTTTTACTAGCACTCTGGTCTGGATGACTCGGGTCATCCAGGGTGGGGTGTTACATAGACATGGTTGTGGCATCTCCGTTTGGGACATCCATCTTGGGGGTATCTCAAAATTCTTCTTCCAAAATTATTCAATAAATCTTGTCAGTTTCATTGTAACAGTTGTATTCTAGCCAAAAGTTATAAACATTCATATCCATTAAATAATATAGTTGCATCACAACCTTTCTCATTAATCCATTCTGATGTGTGGGGTCCATCTCCCGAACCGAGCCCAAATGGGTATCATTTTTCTATTGTTTGTTAATGACTGTACCCGTATGACCTGGGTGTACTTTTTTAAACACAAATCTAAAGTTTTTGAAAAATTCACCTCATTCTAAAAATTGATCCACACACAATACCAAAAACAGATCTGTATTCTTGGATTTGATAATGGAGGAGAATACATAAATCATCCCATGGAAAATTTTTGTAAGAAATAAGGTCTTATCCATCAAAGCATTTGTCCTGATACCCCTCAACAAAATGGCGTTGCTAGACATAAGAATTGGATTATACTCGAAATCACTAGAGCTCTTATGATCGAGTCCAATGTTCCGATTTATTACTGGCCCGAAGCAATTACAACCACCATTTACCTCATAAATCGCCTTGTGACAAAAATCCTAAATCACAAAACACCCATCGATACACTTGCACGATTTTCCACTGTTCCTACCTCCTTGACTCTCACTCCTCGTGTGTTTGGTTGCACTATATATGTACATATTCCAAAAGTCAAACGGACAAAATTTGATCCTTGTGCTGGGTATGGGGTTCACAAAAAGGGATACAGATATTATGATCATATTTCTTGTCAGATGTACACAACAATGGATTGTAATTTTTTGGAAACTGAGTATTATTTCCATAACCACTCTAGTAGTCAGGGAGAAAGTTACGATTCACTCTCTAGAGTGGTTACACAGCCCAGTCTTGCAACCTGAAACTCTTCCAACCGAGGAAGTAAGTCGTTCTGTGGGACCATCGTTTGAGAACATTGAACAATCCAACAACTCAGAACTTATGTCTGATTCAACTCTGTCTGAAAAAACCCCTGAGGTTAGTATTCCTTTCATTCCTGATGATTGCATTGATAAATCTAATGATACCGTGGAACAATTAAATATGTCAAATAGCTATGTTCTCCCACCACGGAAGAATCGGGGAATTCCTCTAGTCAGATATGAACCAGAATACATCCCTCGAAACTCAAGATATCCTATTGCTGATCTAGTCAGGGGGAGTGTGTCACAAGCTCTTCACACATCCAGCCATGAAGTCCCTAGAATAGTAGACGAAGCCATACAGATACTGGAATGGAGAGAAGCAATGGAGGAGGAGATGAAGGCACTAGAGAAAAACAACACATGGGAGAAATGTCAACTCTGCCCAGGAAAGAAACTAGTCGGATGCCGATGGGTATTTACAGTGAAACACAAAGCAGATGGTACAATCGAGAGATATAAGGCTAGATTGGTAGCTAAAGGATATACTCAAACTTATGGTATTGACTACTCTGAGACTTTCTCACTAGTAGCCAAAATTGATACTATCCGAGTATTATTCTCCGTAGAAGCTAATTTAGATTGGCCCTTATATCAGTTTGATGTGAATTATGTTCTTCTCTATAGAGAACTAAAAGATGAGGTTTACATGGAAGCACCACCTGAGTTCTCGTCAGATTTCAGAAAAGGCAAAGGTTGTAGATTGCGAAAAGCTTTGTATGGTCTAAAACAATCTCCACGTGCATAGTTTGGCAGGTTCACGATAACCATGAAAAAATATGGATATCGTCAAAGAAATTCTGATCATACATTGTTTCTAAAAAGGCTAGGCAAGCTCATAACATTTTTGATCATCTATGTGGATGACATGATAATTACTGGCAGTGACATTGAAGAGATGGCTACACTAAAAGGTATACTATTCCAGGAATTTGACATGAAGGACCTTGGAGAACTTAACTTTTTCCTTGGCATTGAAGTTCTCAAATCTCAAGAAGGGATCTTTTTTTGTCAAAAGAAGTATATCCTTGATATGTTAGTTGAAACTAGATTAATGGATTGCAAACCGGTTGTCACTCCGATGATGGTTAACCACGGACTTCAAATTAGTGAGGGAGGAATACAAGCTGATCAAGATAAGTTCCGAAGACTTGTACGTAGACTTATATACCCCACACTCACAAGACCTGATATTGCATATGCTGTTAGAGTGGTAAGTCAATTCATGCACAAACCACAGAAGGAACACTGGGATGCGGCTATCCGAATTGTGAGATATCTTAAGGGGACCATTAATATGGGAGATACATTCAAAAAACATGGTCACGTAGATATTCAAGCCTACACACCTGCTGATTGGGCAGGAAATCCAAACGATCAAAGATCCACTTCAGGGTTATTCACCTTTGTTGGACGTAATCTGGTCACATGGAAAAGCACGAAACAAAAGGTAGTTTCTCTATCAAGTGCAGAAGCAGAATTCAGAGGGATCGCTCGAGGATTTACCGAAGTTCTTTGGCTAAGGAAACTCCTTAAAGATTTGGGGTATCCACCGAAGGGTAAGTAAGTGTAGACTCATGTGCGATAATACAGGTGATATCCGTATATCAGAGAATCCACAACAACATGATCGTACCAAGCACATCGAGATTGATCGTCACTTTATCAAAGAAAACTCGAGGCAGATATCATCAGTCTTCCATATGTCTGATTTGAAGATCAGTTGGCATACATTCTAACAAAAGCAGTACTAGCTGGAGTCTTTCAAGCAACATTATGCAAGTTAAATATCTGGAACAGATGATTCAACTTGAGGGAGGGTGTTAGAAATGTCAAACAATGGAATAATATTGATTATTAGGATAATATCCTTGAATGGAATCAAATTACCAATCAAGATATTTGATTAACTTCCACTCACTTTTTTTGATTGTCCTCTTTATGTACTTTGTAATATTTATAGACATGATGAGTGATGTATTGAATAAGATGAACAATTAAGCTGTAAATTTATTCTATCATTATTTCTAATTCATCAACCATATGAAAATTAAGAAAATAAATTAATTAAAATTTGATCATGAAATAATGAGTATACATAAATAGAAGATTTTTTTCACTCCAAATTAAACAAAGTGATTTAGCTAGGAGTCATTATCTAGTTTACAACCCCTCCCCCAAAAGCTCATATTGAGTAGGGCCCTACCCATGCAATAATATGATCGAGTATCATATGCTCCCTCCGTCCCGGAAAACATGGGAGTTATGATTTTGAAGAGGGATTTAAGGGAAGTATATTTTGGTATTGAATTTCCAAAAATGCCCTTTGATGTGATGGGTAAAAGTATGATTTGATGGATAGATTATTAGTAAAAAGATATGATGTGATAGATAAGGTATGAAAAAGTAAGAAGTAAAAGTGATTTTTTAATAGAAATGAGAAGTGTTTTTTAGGACAGATGAAAAAAGAAAAGAGAAAGGTTTCAGGAAGGATGAAGTATATCTTATCCTCTCGAAGCAGCTAGTACAGCCAAGAAGGCCGGTGCCATGGCCATACATTTTGGCCGACTGTTAAATCTGAGACTGGAATTAATTATAAGCTAGATTCGGGCCGGGGTATAGTATAACCTTTATATTGTCGCACATTTAATCTTTGTCTTCTTCCTCCCACAATCTTTAGTCTTGTCACCACACATCTTAGTGGATCTGATCTGCCGCCTAAATTATTGAAATGTTTTTATTTAATATTAGGCTAAACTTCACGGTTGGTCCTTCAAGTTATTAATTACGTTATATGATTAATCTTTTAATTTTAAAAATTCTACGAATAGTCTTTCAAATCATGTTATAGTTGCATGGTTAGTCCTTTAACTTTAAAAATTTTACGAAAAATCCTTCAAGTCACGTTAGTGTTGCATGGTTAGTCCTTCGGTTAATTTTATTGTTACTCAATGCATTTTTTCGTTTTTCATTATAAATATAAATAAAGAACCTTCTTTTTTTCAAACAATTGTGTCATACTTTTTGTAGATTCGTTTTAATTGAGCTATGGTAAAAAAATATACTTGGTTGACCCTAATAAGTCAAAATTTTATAGGTACTTTAAGGCGGAGTGAGTATTTTTTTATAAAAATAAACTAATAAAAGTAAAAATAACTTATTTTATTTAAAAAATTGGAGTAATCAAAGTAATAGTAACTACTCTCTCCGTCACAAATAAACTTTACGTTCACTATTCACAGGGTCAAACTTTATTCACTTTGTTCGCCTATTTTCGTCACCCATTTGATAAAATAATATAGTCATGTTACCTCTAGTTTTGTAGATCTTTTGATATAGTTTTTTAATATGTAATTTTTATTTTTCAATTCTACACCATTTTTCATATAAAATGATTTGAAAATAACTTCAGTCAAACATCGTAACGCGTAATGTAAAGTTTAATTTTGGACGGAGGGAGTATTATTATTATAAATGGAACTATATTATTTGGTTCAATTATATGAAGAAAAAAAGAATTCCTCACATGTAATTAAAATGGAAAAATTAAAAATGTATGGATTAATGGAAAAAATTAATGGAAGGACCAACCGTGCAACGCTAATGTGACTTGAAGGACTATTATTAGTGTTACGTATAATTTCAATTAAAATTGTATTGGAAAAAAATAAATACTCACTCTCTTTTTTTGAAAAATAAAACTTTGACATACACTTAATTAGGTCTGGAAGAGTATTTTAAAAAATTAGACCAATAATAGTAAGAGTAACTTCTTATTATTAAACAAATGGACATAATAAAAATAAGAGTAAGTTATTATTGTTAAAAAATAGACTTATATGAAATATGACTTAATTGTATAAAAAAGTTCTTAAATCTTCACATGTATTTATAATGAAAATTTGAAAAAATACATGAATGAACGGCAAAGTTAATAAATTAAAAGGACCAAATGAGCAACTTTTTCATGACTTGAAGGAGTATTCATAGATTTTTAAATTTGGAAGATTAATCGTGCATATTACATAAACTTGAAGGACAAATGTTAGAATTTAACTTATTCAATAAAGAATAGAGGGTAGTATAGGATTATTGTTTATTTGATAAAATTTAAAATGGGCCGGGTAGGGATAACTGAATTGAGCTATAAGGTACTTGGGTTGAACCACATTGAAAGATTGAATTCAATCGATTACTTAATTCAACTCAAGAGCTCATATACTAATTTGTTTTCTCATCAAGTTTTGATGTAGGATACTTTAACACTTTCTCTTAAGTGGATAGCCGAACCATTTTGAATCTAACCGGCCAGTTGACCACTTATAAATGATATCCATGAGTTGCTGGGTATGGATCAGACTTTTAGACGAGCAATCGAGTTAAACAGGTCACAAGTCGTTGGTATACATTCCCCACGAACAACTGGGCTAAAGACTAGGGCCATTAGGAATGAACGTCCAGACAGACATCTTGAAAGACGAGGTGTGTTAAAATTGGCTTTGATACTCTGTAAAATTAAGTGAATGTAAACTGGTGCGTATTCCATTGATATACATGTGTGACACAACTAGGCTACGGGCCCAATGTGACTAGCCCAATACATAAAATACAAATATAAATAAATATACTCTAAGGGGGGTTTGACTATGAATGTTGTCGAATTTTTTCGGAACAAATATTGTTAAATTTTGATTGGTTGAAATTTAAAAAAAGAAAACTTGGGACGTAGCAATGGCGGAATGGCCCTCATGCAGGAAGTAAGGGGCCACACCCACCTTACAAGACTCCGGTATGGTGAATGGGCGTGTATGGGGCGTGAAGGAGGAGGTCAATCCCTTCACGGGCCACCATAACATAGGGTCTTAGAGGAATGTATAACAAATTCATTTGATATTTAAATTTACTCCGTGTTTCATAAAATGAGATTCTAAGTAAATGGACACCTTATTTTAAAAAAAAGTTCTTGCGCCGTAATACTATGTGTATCATTGTCCAGCGTTGAGACAATAAAATGTATCATTGTCCAAGTAGACTGTATAAAAAAACAACAAATCAAAGAATTACTCCGTACAAATACACTTATTAAAAGCACGCCGGCCGGCCGCATATATAATCTCCGGCCAGCCGCATATATATTATTCTGAGGCTGAGTTTTCGTTCATGTGATCCTTTGAAGATCTTTTTTATCTGATTCGATCTGGTCTGATCTAATTATAGTTATAATTAAAAGTATTTTTGATCTGGTTATAATAAGAATAAGTAATAAACAGGAAAAATAAATTGAGGAGAGAGATGAACATTAATTCACAAGTGATGCAGAAATAGGAATAATAACCAGAAAGAAAAAAAAATATATTAGTCCCAACAAATTGGAAATATATTAGTACTATATAAAACTAGAAAAAAAAAAAAAGATATGTAGGATAATCTCATTCATAGGGTCTGTAGAATCGGTTAGATAATTACTCCATATTAACTTAAACTCGAGGTAATTAAAGTACAAAACTATAAACTTTAAATTTGTCGCTAATACATCTTACGTCTAAAATTTAATACTTTTTTTTTTTTTTATCTATTTTCGTTAGTTCAGTTTAGATTTGGGACTTGGGAGAACCACATTTATCCCGCTCAACCACAAAATCTTTGGATTGTTGACAAATTTTTAAATTTATATTTTTTGACATTTTTAAACTCTCTAAAATCATGAATATAATTTTTTGGAAATTTACTTAAATAATACTAAAACATAATGAATTTTCCTAAATAATATCACATGTGTTTTTCCCCAATGTGACACTTTTAGTCATTATCCATCAGTCATTATTCAAGTAAATGTTTGTCATCACTGGACATTATTAAGTGTTATTTAGAAAAATAAAACAGTTTAAGTTCTATTTAAAGAAATGACTTAAGTTTTAGTAGTATTTAGTGCATATATTTCAATTTTTTGGAGGAAGTTAAAAATGTATAAATGAGTTGTGCTATTGTTGTCCTAAGCTAGATACATATGCCAAATGTGGATCTTATCAGATTGATGAGCATATTAGGCCGGGAGATGAATACTTAAGTGAAATTTGCACTAAATATGACTAAAAGATAAGTCATTTCTCAATGTAGGACTTAAACTTTTTTATTCCTTAAATAAGACTTAATAATGACTACTGAGAAGAATAATGTCCAAGTAATGCTGGATATTTAGTTGAATAATGACTAATAGATAATGACTAATGGTCCTACATTGAGAAATAAAAACATATGGTCCTATATTGAGAAAGTCATTATGTTTTAGTCCTATTTAGGTAAATTACTCAATATTTAATGTAATATATATTGATATTACATAAAGTGATCATGAACTTAAAAACTGTTAGAATATAAATAACTGTTCTTGGGCCACAACCACAAACTTGAGCTTTTGGTTGAATTGGTTCCTTGACATGGTATCAAAGCAGGTTGACTAAGAGGTCACGGGTTCGAAACTCCGCGCCACCCAGTTTAAAAAAATTAAGATTTCACGTGCAAGGCTCGAAAAAGACTACGCACGTGAGGAGGCGTGTTAGAATATAAATAACTGTTCCTGGGCCACAACCAAAAGCTTGAGCTTTTGGTTGAATTGGTTTCTTTCACAAAAACTACAAAACAATTTGTGTATGTTTAAATTTGATATATACTCGGTGTATGTATATATATTGATAATATCCTCTCACTTACTTTAGTCTACCTAGCTAGGCACGCATCTTGAATTTCATTCTTTCTCCATCATTGGCCTGCATCCTAGCTAGCCTAGCTTCTTCCATCTCTCTCTACACGACTGCATATGAAGGAGCAAAGTAATTGGACGCCGACGACCACAACGAGGCGGAGCGACGACAAACGAAAACTCGACTCGTGGGAGGACCAACAAGATCCCGGAGGATGCGTTTGGCCTCCGAGATCTTACTCCTGCAGCTTCTGTGGGAGAGAGTTCATGTCCGCCCAAGCTCTGGGCGGGCATATGAACGTGCACAGGAGAGAGCGAGCGAGACTGAAGCACCAGTCGTCGTCTCGATCTCCTCTCTCGGACGATGAAGAAATCGGCGAGAAGAAGAGGAAGAAGAAGAGTTGTTTGGGGGATGTGGTAGAAGAGTCGTTGGTGATGATGAAGGCCTATAATACTAATAATCTGATGATGTTTGGTTGTATTAAGAAACCAGCTGGAAATGAAAAGGTGTGTTTGGTTGATAGATTATTATGCCATCGTGTTGGTCGTCGTCATCCTCTGCAGCAGCCGGATGGGATCATGGAGGAATTGGATCTGGAGCTAAGACTTGGCAATAACCA
Source organism: Cuscuta australis (assembly GCA_003260385.1). Classification (NCBI taxonomy): domain Eukaryota; kingdom Viridiplantae; phylum Streptophyta; class Magnoliopsida; order Solanales; family Convolvulaceae; genus Cuscuta; species Cuscuta australis. Next base: position 1,581,803 of record NQVE01000200.1, on the reverse strand, counting down.
TTCTCCTAAGGTGAAATAATAACATTAAAATCAATTATTACTGGGTATTATTAGCGGCTAGGGTGCATGCATGTGAATTTCTCCATTTACTGTGTACAAAAATATAGTGAAAGATTGCCTTTTATAATAAGTTTCAATTCCTTGAATTGAACTACTTGGTATATACCCACTTTGTAAAGATTGCCTTTTGTAATTATCTACTCGCTTCCTACTTGAAAGATTGCCACAGTTTGATTTTTTTAGTCAAACTGTGACACCTTTTAATAGTGAATTATGGAGAAGGTATATTTGGTTATATTACGAGTATAAATTTAATAGAATTAAGTTTATTTTGAAATATAGTTTTGAAATACCAAATTTTTTATAATATTTAATTATTTTAAATTATATATAATTTGTGGTGACAGTATGTCACAACTTGACCAAAAAGTCGAACTGTGGCAATCTTTTAGGTACGGAAGAAGTACTTTGTAGATTTTTACAAGAGAATATATAGTAATTATGAAGATTTTTACCAGATGAAAACAAATATACGAACCGATATATACGGAGTCTTATGTAGCAAAATGTACTTTGTGCTTCTTAATTTCTCAAAATAAACTTTATTACTCTGGTTCTCCCACAAAACATTTCTTGCTTTGATTTTTAAGAGATTTAAGACGAGTATATTTTGGTATTGAATTTTCAAAAATATTCTTGGATGTAATAGGTAAAAGTAGATGTGGTTGGTATATTAGTAGTGAAAAAATGTGATGTGATCGGTATGTTAAGAATTAGTATGGATAAAAATGACTGAATGAGAAAAGTTTTTTGAGACAGATGAAAAAAATGAGAAAGATTTTGTAGGACGGAGGGAGTATTATTAAGTGAAATTTATACTCCCTCCGTCCCCAATTTTATTACAAATTATGGGTTACGGAGTAAAATTTCTTACTTTTTGAAAAATCATTTTATTTACAAATTAGTACATGAATAAGATATAAAAATTACATATTAAAAAATTACATCAAAAGTTCTACAAAATAAGAGGTGACAAGAATATTTTATTTTATCAAATACTTAATGAAATCGCGTAAACAAATAAAGGTTATCGAAAGGAGAAAAAAAAAATTGTAATCTATTTAGGAAATGAGTGAGTACTAAATAAGACTAAAACATAAGTCTTTTCCCAATGTCAGAGTTAAACTTTTTTATTTCCTAAATAGTACCTAATAATGTATAGTGGGAGGAATAATGTACATTGATGGTAAACATTCACTTGAATAATGACTAATGGATAATGACCAATGATCCTACATTGGAAAATAAAAACATAGGGTCCTATATTGAGAAATTCATTATATTTTAATCTTATTTAGGTAAATTCCCCTATTATTAGTTATTTACAGGGTTAAATTATAGGGGTACTTTCTAATCTTTTAATTATTTTTAGGGTGGTATAAAATACAAGATTCCATCGTAAGTTAACTTTTGTTTTGCAGAATTTTTATGTATATAATTTTTGGTATGTTACATTTATGTATCAAAAAAATAGAGTATGTCATCTATTAGCACTAAATATCACTAAAACTTAAGTCATTTTTTAAATAACACTAAATAATGTCCATAATGACTAGTAATGGCGAATATTTACTTGAATAATGTCTAAAAGTGCTACATTGAGAAAAAACACATGTAGTGCTATTTAGGTAAAGTCATTATGTTTTAGTGCTATTTACGCAAATTCTTCCATCTTTTAAGGAAAAAATATATGCCAGTATGTCGTCAAGCCACCGGGTTGTAGGGTGTCTCCCACCGGTGTCACTACCAGCCCCTCACCACGCCCTCCATCCCATGCCATAATGTCAAACTTCTCTCTTCTCAAAGTTTCCAGTTTCCGGCTAGTGTCCAAACTTTCTCTTGCTTCAGCCAGAGTTCAGCTTGAGGGGGGATGTTAGACAATAAAACTAATATTACTTTTTGTAGTATTGGTTATGGTAGTGTTTCATTATTAGTCAGCTTCCTAATCCTATTTGTGGTAGATGTTGTATGTTAATTAGTTTTCATTCTCTATTCCTAGTTGTGTTAGGAGTCTCTTCTATATATACTCTATCATGTACTTTATAATTCAAGGAGCAATATTATTATTCTAATATTTCAACATGGTATCGGAGGTGTTGAGTTTTTTTTTTGAAGAACCATGATATCAGAGTCACCGCTCTTGGTGACCTAAAAGAGTTATTTGCTCTCACCGCCGCCGCCGGTAATTCCGGTGACGGCGGCTCCACCTTATTCACCTCTATTTTCTTTTCCTTCTTTTATCCTCAAATCAACGTCTCCATTCAAACGAAAAAAAGGAAAACAACCTTGTTGAAATCATACAAAAAAACCATCAAAGGCAGAACTTCTCTCTTGTCATCTCCATGGTTCTTCAAAAAAAAACTCAACTCCTCACAAACTCTCTCAACTAATCCTATCTTCTCAAAAAAGGAAAAAAATGATAGTTGCTCTCCAATTCACCATATCAAAATCTCAAACCCCAAATTTTTTTTCCTTCACCAATTCTTAATCCACTTTTTTTTCTTCTCTCAAATCACTCATTCTAATCATCAATCTTTCTTCTCTTTTTCTTTTGTTACCCAAAATATTCCAAAAAAAAACAACACAAAAGCAAAGCCAGGAGAGGAAGTTGTGAAAGAGGAAATAATACCTCTACAACCCTTCAAGAAAGAAATAGGGCATTGCCCGGATCCAAGAAAAAAGACAAAGAATGTCAAGGATCTTCAGTCAAACATGCACCTCCAGTAGCCTTCTCTATTCTTCTTCGACACCAGCAGCTACCAACCCACGTCAATCTTCTTTCTTCTTCATCGACGTCAGCAGCTACCAACGCACGTCAATTTCTCTCTTCTCCAACGACGTTAGCAGCTACCAGTGCACGTCATACTTCTCTCTTCTCCAACGACGTCAGCAGCCACCGGCGCACGTCAGACTTGTCTCTTCTCCAACGACGTGAGCAGCCACCGGCGCATGTCAAACTTCTCTTTTCTCAAAGTTTCCAGTTAGTGTCCAAGCTTTCTCTTGCTTCAGCCAGAGTTCAGCTTGAGGGGGGATGTTAGACAATAAAACTAATATAACTTCTTGTAGTATTGGTTATGGTAGTGTTTCATTATTAGTCAGCTTCCTAATCCTATTTGTGGTAGATGTTGTATTATAATTAGTTTCCATTCTCTATTCCTAGTTGTGTTAGGAGTCTCTTCTATATATACTCCATCATGTACTTTATAATTCAAGGAGCAATATTATTATTCTAATATTTCAACACATAATCGGCGTGAAGGGGTGTTGCCCATTTGGCAATGATAGCCATCATGGTCGTGATGCGCCTTTCCCTTTTTTTTCTTTTTCAAAGAATCAAAGTTTAACATATATTCACTTAAGTCAATCAAAATATCTACATCTTCAATCTATCATACACTTTTTGGTCGTTCCCTCTTTCAAGTTCATAACACATACTCCCTCCGTTCTAAAAAAGGATTCATAGTTTGACCAAGTATAAAAATAGAAAGGGTTAAATTATAATTGACTTCCAATTTAACCTTTGATGTGATAGGTAAAAGTAAGATTTCATGGATAGATTATTAGAGAAAAAATATGATGTGATAGGTAGAACATGAAAAAGTATGGGTAAAAGTAATTTTTTAATTAAAAAAATGGAGGTGTATTTTTGGAACTGAAAAAGATGTAAGAAGAGTATTTTTGAGAACGAGAAGAGTATATATTTTTCAAGTTACACTCACCCGCATGTAGTACTCCAAGTGACACTCCATCAAACTTTATCAAGCATGCCATTAGCCCATTAATTACAAATAGCTTCACAGGCCAGGGACAAAAAACAGTTGGTCATATGACAAGATATATAGTTTGATTTTAGTTCTAAGAGCATTTATTGATGGAATAAAAATATGAAAAAATTGATAGAGTTTTGTTTGTGGATCTTTCGAAGATATACCTCCGACGTTGACGTATATTATTCCAATCCATGAGTGTGGCCTCACGTAGTCACATATAAATACATGATACGAGATTGCAAAATCACGCTTACAGAGCATGCGATCAGACGATGGATGGAATCTTATTTTCCAAAAGGTTTTAGTGTTTTGTGGTTCTCTAAAGATGCCTGATATGAATGATTTATATGTTAAAGTGAACACTTCTGCACGCAGGGCTCCTATTATTTCAAACATACATCATTATAAAATAGATTGTTTGTTTGAGGTTATTGATAGGTTTGTTGAAGAGCTTGATAGTCGATTTGATGTGGCGAGTACGGAGTTGATGAGCTGTCTAGCTTGTTTGAATCCATCTTCCTCATTTGAAGCATTTGACAAGAAAGCTTTACTTAGAATGACTGAATTCTACCCGAATGAATTTTTAGGAGTTGATCGTTTCACTTTGGAGAATCAGCTTGAGAATTATATCATGGATGTTTGCTCTGACCATAGATTCAATGATTTAAAGAGTATTGTTGAGCTCTCGGTGAAAATGGTTTCCACTAAAAAGTCTCTTACATATGGTTTTGTATATGCTCTCATAAAGTTGGCATTGATACTTCCTGTGGCAACAGCAAGTGTTGAAGAGTCTTTTTCGGGAATGAAGTTCGTGAAAAATGAGTTGCAGAATAAAATTTGTGATCAATGGTTGAATGACTGCTTAGTAACTTATGTTGAGAGAGATGTCTTTTCCACCATTAGTGATGATGTAATTATAAATCACTTCTAAAGTATGAAAACTAGACGAGTACAATTGTAAACGATGTTGTTTTCGTATGACTTTATTTATATGTATTAATTATGGTACTCTTAAAATATTAGTTTTAGTTTATTGTTATATGTTAAGACTTATGAATTAGTTTGACATGAGAATGGAAGGTAGTCAGGTAGGGGACCCAATGACCTTGAAATCCTGGATCCGCCTCTGAGTACATGGATACAAGTCATATAATGCAAACGTAGGTGTACTCCGTTACCCGAGCTTTTTATAGAACCGGCTATAAGAATCTTACCTTAATAAAAAATGAGCCCCATCTCTGCAAGTTTTTCCACGACGGTTATTGATACAAGATAAATTAGACTTTGAACGCAGATTGATGGCAAAGAATGTAGTCTGCACGTAATACTTGCAGAGACTCTATGTTTAACATAGTTGTCTATCAGCACAATTGTCAAGAATCAAACTCGAGTCTTACCCGCTCTTTTTACTTTTGCCTACGGTGCAACACCCACCGACACCCTCTTACTTTTTAAAGGGAAATGATATTTGCGCTCTAATTTTGATATTGGTACTGTTAGTGAGTATTTGTGTTAATTTGGACCCATGTTCTTAAGCCCGCTTGTATGTTTGTATATATAGACGATTGTGATTAATGACAAAGGCAAATCAGTTTTTGTTAAAATTTATACATGGTATCAGAGCTTTGTTGGCTAAGAGGTCACAGGTTCGAAACTCAGCACCACCCAGTTTTAAGAAATAAAAAAGTTTCACGTGCAAGGCTAAAAAAAGACTACACCTACACGTGAGGGAGCATGTTAGAATATAAAAAACTCTTCCTGAGCCACAACCACAAGTTTGAGCTTTTAGTTGAATTGGTTCCTTTGACATGTTAGCGAGTATTTCTGTTATTATATGTATCACGGCTAAGTATCAGCAACAACACGATCCAAATTAGGCAAAAAACTCACGATCAAGTCTTCGTTTGAGAAAAAGAGATCTTGATCGGCAAATACGGCGTCGACAATTGACTTGCACGCCGGAGAGCAGAGACACAAAGGAGCCTAGGGTTTGGCTCCGATACCATGTAGAAATTTTAACAAAAACTAATCTGCCTTTGTCATTAATCACAAACGTCTATATATACAAATATACATACGGACTGAAGTATATGGGCCCAAATTAACACAAATACCCGCTAATAGGTACTCTATAATGTACTATTCCATATTACCTTTTTCACATGAATAGTATATTTCGAAATGTTAAATTGTCAATAGTAAAAGTGGAGAGTAAATATTATGATCATTTGGTATCATCTCATTTACAAACAAGATGACACACGTATTAAGTCATATCAATATTAAACCATACCTTAGTATTTTGAGCATTGAAAAATATGGAGTTCTCCCATTCTTTTAGAGTGTTCGTGCAATTTAATTTTTTTGAATCAAATTTTATGAACTTTAATAATCATTTGTATTAAATTTGTATTGGATACTAATAGGATTAAATAAATTTCTACCCACACTACAAAAATCTGTTGGATCTGCAACAGAAAAATTCCGTCGCTGATTCAATAAAGTCGTAGCAGATTCAAAATCTACGACAAATCAACCATGGAGTTCATCGGTCACAAATAAACTATCACTAATCCAAAATATGTGAAGAAAAAGTTGATTCGTCGCAAATTTGCGGTAGCTTTTTAATGGTAAAACACCGCAATTCTACGACGGACATAAGAGCCATTGCAGTTTAATTTGATTAGAACAAACCAAAACCTGAAATGTTAGATCAGCCGGCCACATAAATTGAAATTTACGGAGTAAAGAAACTGAACCAAAAGGCAGACGACCCAAAACGGATTAATAAAGTTTTCAGTAAATATAGATAGGAGAATGCTAAAGAGGCACCACATGTGCCTCCAAGCATGCCACCCAATATATTTATTTTTTTTTTAATTTTTCTTTGTTCTTAGTCTTTTCCTCTCCCATCTTCTTTCCCAAAATTTCCAAATCTCCCTTCTCTCACTTCAACTTCCACAAGCGACAGAATTCGGACAACTCCAATTCCATGTCCTTCTTCTCCGTCGAGAGCATGGCAGCGCCGGCAGCCCCACCCCTCCAGCACCAGCGCCGGCAGCCCCACCCCTCCAGCTCCAGCGCCGGCAGGCCCACCCCTCCAGCTCCGGCAGCCCCACCCCTCCGAACAAGTAATGTATTTTTTTGGGGGAAACACTTTAGATTTTGGATTAAGCTTTATGTACATTTTTTGGTGTAAATGTAGCATGGTCCTTAGCATGTACCCCACTTGTTATTGGACTCTGTGAAATAGGTTTGCTTGTTATTTCTGCTTACTGTGCGAATTGTATGGCATAGATGGTTAAGTTCTGTTATTTAAACTTCATATAACATTATTGTCTGTGAAAGATGTCTGCTTGTTATTTTTGCTTGCTTTCTGTGAATTGTATCTCATAGACGATTAACTTCTGTTTATTGAACTTCATAAAACATTATTGTTTGTGAAAGAGGTTTGCTTGTTATTTTAATACTATTTTCCCTTACAGGTATGGCAATTGTGGAGTGATGGTGCTAGCATTTCTAGAGTATTTGTTGCTAGCCTTACCATTAAGCCCGGACTGCAGTTCTGAACACATGGCTGATTTCCGATGTCAATTTGCAGCTAGGTTATGGCGTGGAAGAAAAACAACCAATATTTAGTTTACAATTTTAGAGATCTTTAATTTTTGTGAAACTCTTTGTAATGGTTTTTGTGTTTTGTAATGTATTTTTTGGAGAAACACTTTAGATTTTTTGAAAGCTTTGTAATGGGGCTTTTAGCATCATGAATTTCTACTTGTTAATGAACAATCTGTTACTGTGTGTTATGAATGATTTACCTTAGTTTATGACTAAATTACAAATTTAATTTCAGAGCCCTCAAAGAGAATAACCGTCTATTTTACCTTTTACACAGAGCTTCAACGTATGTGACAGAGTTACATAATGTTATGCACTTCAGATTTTTTTGATTTTTTTGTAATGGGGCTTTTATCATCATGAATTTCTACATGATAATGCACAATCTGTTACTGTGTGTGATGAATGATTAACTGTCTATTTTACCCATTACACAGAGCTTTAATGTATGTGACGACAGAGTTACTTAACGTTATGCACATACACCATCTTCAGAATTTCATCACATATCTGGGGGTCTTGTATAGCTAAAAACAAAGTTAAAACGCATACATTAGATTTCTTGGTGCTCACATGGAATAACTGTCTATGTCACAGACTTCACAGAGACTTAATGTATGTGAAGACAGAGTTACATCAGGTTTACATTAGTTTATGTGCAGGGAACTCAGAGAAAGTTATCATACTTGTTACATACTTTACACAAAAAGCAAAAAGCAAAAATGGTGGAACACATCTTGTGTTTTGCTCTTTTTATTTCCTTGTCGACTACACACAAATGTAACACTTCTAGGAGTTCCATCTTTGGCTTTGCGAGTTGTCCTAGTCTGCATTGGAAATCCTACACTTCGAGCATAAGCCAGATAGTGTTCTCGCCTGTTCTTGCCCTTCGTCGTTAAATAAATACTGAAAGCAAGGATCGTTTAGAAAAAAATCTTGTTCAAAAGCTGCAAAAAACAGTACCTTTAATATAATAAAATACCTGACTATGAAGAAAACAATAATACACCAAATGCAGAGTTCATACAGATAATTAGCGTCTATGACAAGGACAAACCCTAGATTCACAGAACTTTAATCTCTGTAACACGAAAACAAAACAGTTTTTTTTTTCACTACTTCAAATAAATATAGAATGGGGTCTAAATATCAACACTTACAACTGGGCTGCAACTCATATAAAACCAGGTCTTCTTCTTCACCACCAAAATCATGTGGTTGCTCATTCTCAACATGTGTAACAATAGATGTTTGTAAGTCCATAATCACCAAATATCCTATGTACTTTACAAAAATTCAAAAAATTATTGCCATAGAAATTGACTAAAAATGGAATGAAGAGAAGAGATTGACAGAGGGATTGTCGTGCTACAGGGGTTGGCGCATCAGAGATATGAAGATGAAGATAAGAAAAAGAAGAGATTACCTGCCGGCTTGTAAAAAGGATATCACATGAAAGGGAGAAGAAAGCGGGTCGTTGCCGCGGAAGAGCAGATCCAGAGCAACATAGAGGAAAGGAGAAAAAAAAGAAGGAGAAAAGGTAAAAAAAATACCTTAAATAGGGAGGCAGCAGAGGAGGCATGGGTGGGTGCACTGTAGCACGGTCCATATAGATATCAGTTCTCGGAAGGGTTGTTTATACTCCTCAATTACAGTGTTCATTCGTCTTCATCCTTCACTATTAAAGGTTGTTATGTAGATGACAGACAAACCAATCAAGTGTATTTCAGTCGATTACATACAGTGTGACACCTACCTATATATCTAGCCTTTATAGGCTTACTTGTGGGTCGTCCACTTGCACTTCTCCCAAGGGTTATCTAGTGTTATGCGAAATTCGAGAATAACAAATATGTAAACGAGAAAAATAACACGACAACAAATTTAACGTGGTTCACCAACGTTGTGTTGGCTACATCTACAGAAAGAGGGGGGGATTTTATAACGGACGGAGAGGCAAAGAACAGAATACAACATAGGGTTTGTGGTAGCACCTATATAAATAGTGTTTGGCTAAACCCTAACAGACTTGGGCCCAAAACTACAGAATTAACAGATAATTAGAAGCCCAATACATCAATATTGTGTACTCCCTGCTATAACGGGTCAGATTCAAGGCATTACAACATCTACTATGTAACAAAACTTGGGCTATTAGGCCTAAAATTTACGGAATATAATATATCAATCCCAATATCCATCATAAAGCCCCCCCTCCCCCCGTTTTTTTGGGTTGCACGTCTTTAAGAAATTACTAGTTTTTTACCCGTGCGAAGCACGGGCTGGGGGAGTATGCACGTGTTTGTCATATGGAATTTTGATTTTGGGTGTTATGCATTTAACTGAGTGGTTAAACGAAGATTTAGTTGAGGCATACTTTATGTAAAGCATAAAAAATTTTAATATTTAAATAAGTCTTTAATTTCTTCCCTACTATTGCATATGCATCAAGATGCGCCACTGTCGAGAAAAAGTTAAGTGAAACAAAAATCATTCTGAAATGTTCTAATATCTAACTGGGAAAATATCATTTTGGTATAATAATGCAAACAAAACGACCAACAATACTTATTTCACTTATACACAACCCAAAAATAAATCAATTGAATTGGATTATTAATAAACTAAATCACCTTTCTTAACGCCATGGTTTCTTAGAGACACCCAGAATCATATAGCTCATTTTGTTAGAGCTTGATGGTTTTGTCACTGTCAAAAATTAAAAAATTTGACCAAAAAATAAGGACTGTAATTTTTTTTTGAAGGAAAAAACTCACATATGATTAATCAAAGACAAAAAAAGGAGGAACAGAGTCCCAGTACATAGTTTGGGGTTGGGAATAGGCCATTGTAGCCAAAAGATGGGCTAGAGAGTTTGAAGAGCGGGGAACAAACGAAACTGAACAATTAGTAAAAGTACAAAGTAACACTTTGCATTTCATTGCTCTGCATGAACACTACATAAACATAAGGAAATGAAGCATGCGGCTCGAACAGAAAAATTTAGACACAAAGCACAACAATCTCAATAAAGTCCTACAAATAGTATAGTCTATATATGGAGCCATGGAGGGAGTGTGCATGCAAATATTAGCCTTACTATATACAGAGTAGATCAGAGACTATTAATATGATAGCTATTAATACCTATTAATTGAAAGAATAATACAGAGTAATATAATAGCTATTAATATAACTGCCAAACATTGCCAAATCTCTAACATAGAAAAAGCTCAAAGTTAACGTCATATAAATTACATAAACAAACTATCAAGGGAGTGGCATGTTGTGGACTTGTGGAAATGAAATATAACACTTCATTAACTTAGCTCAGTGAACAATGTAATTTCTTGTTTTCATTTTTGTGGTATGACGTTTACAATGCTCTTTGCCATAAAATGAAGAAGTGGGAAGAAGGTTTTAGAACAGAGGAAGTAATTATATATCTACAATGAATGAAAACCAGAGGAAGATATACGACAATGAATGCTTTACGTTATCTATGGATAAAAGTCAATGTCAAATATTATCATTTTTTGGATTATTTTTAACTGGGTTGGAGTTCACTCTTAGTTAACTTTATGTCATTGTTTCACGAGTTAAAACTAAGATAGGGTTAAAAATATTAGTTTTAAATAATAATCAAAAACCTTGCAACCCCACCAAAATGTTATAATCCCCAAAGGCTTTGTTAGCATATATATTTATTTACTACCATATATGTAATTAGTTTTCTTTGTAATTAGTTTCCTGGTTAGTAGTCCTTTCCATACTTGGAGTAGGACTTGGCACATGTATATATACGTTGTGAATATTGAATGAAAGCCAGCTCAGTTTTTCCAAAATTTTACATGGTATCGGAGCCAATCTCCCGGGATTTTCTCAAACCCTAGGCTCGTCTCTTCTTCTCGCACGGTGCCGCCGCCGTAGCTCCACCGACCGCCTCACGACGGTCTTCCTTCTCCGATCGGCTCACGTCGGTCACCAGCTTTGCAACACCGGCTCTCGTCGGTCTCTTCAACCCCGGCTCACGTCGGTCGCGTAGTCACCGCCTCACGTCGGTGCTTCATATTTTTTTGGCCTCATGACAACCGAAGGAACAAAGAAGGTCAGGCTCATCCATGACCCTACCTCCCCGTATTACATCCACCCGTCAGAAAGCGCGGGTAATTCTTTGACAAAACATCTTCTCAAAGGTGATAATTATGATATTTGGGATAAAACAATTATTATTGCTCCAGAAGGGCGTAGTAGAGCAGGTTTTCTCAATCCTTCCGGGTTTCCTAAACCCACTGATGAACAGGAATTGGCGGCATGGAAAGCTAATAATTCCATAATTTGTTCTTGGATCTGTAACAGTGTTGATGAACACATCCAACCTTCCATTATCTCCCATAAAATTGCTCATGAATTATGGTTAGATCTGAAGACCAGATATGGAGGTTCCAATGGACCTCGTATTCACCAACTGAAATCTGAGTTTCAATCTTTGCGTCAAAAGGGACAAACTGTGGTTGTCTACTATAACCAATTTGTGACTTTGTGGAACAAGCTATATGGATCTGTTGATCCAACGTGTGGTTGCCGGTGTGAGGCTGCAGCTTTGATTCGGGCGCGCGAGGAACAGGAGAAGACTCATCATTTTTTGCTCGGGCTTGACGACGAACAGTTCGGCCACATCTGGTCTCAGATTATTGCCACCGAACCTGTTCCGGACATACACCAGGCTTATGCACTCATCGTTCAAGAGGAACGCCACAAGAGCATTGTCCGTGGCCGAGATGACCGTACGGATGCTCTTGCCTTTGCCATGCAACGTCCTGCTCCTACCATGGGTCGTGGAGACCCCCCCAATTACTCGTGCACGCATTGTGGAAAAGATGGACATTCGGTGGACCGGTGTTATCAATTGCATGGTTACCCGCCCGGAAAGGGGCGTGGGGGCCGCGGCACTACATCGGGCCGTGGGGGTCGCGGCGGAGGCCGAACGCCGTCCGGCGGTAGTAGCGCCCCTGGCCGTGGGACTGGCCGAGGGGTAGGATCGGCGACAGGGGGAGCAAATGCAACCACCAATTCCAACGCCCTAGGCCTCACACCTGATCAGATGACTCGGTTACTTTCCATGCTCGACATCTCTTCTTCCGACAAGGATACTGGGTCTAATGGTGAGGCATCGGTTCATGAGTGGCTTATTGACAGTGGCGCCTCTCATCACATGACTGGTAATATCTCTCTTTTAACTGATGTGGTTCCCATGGCCCCCTGTGTCATCACGTTGCCCAATGGCACACAGACTACAGCCACTCGATGTGGCCGTGTGCGGCTCTCACCCGAAGTAGTGCTTCGGGGCATTTTGCTTGTTCCTCATCTGCAGTGCAATCTTGTTTCTGTTGGTTGTCTTATTCGGGATACCTCTTGTCTTGTTATTTTTAACAAAAACTGTTGTGTGATACAGGATTGTGTCACGAAGATGGAGATTGGACGGGGTGATGCACACAATGGAGTTTTCATGTTTCGTCCATGTTCTACAGCATTTGCTACCCAAGTGGATCCTTCTCTCCTTCATAAACGCTTGGGGCATCCATCTGTTCAAGTTTTGTCGTCTCTTATTCCTTCTGCCAGTAGCTCTAAACTTAAATTATTACAATCATGTGAAATTTGTTTCCAATCCAAACAAGTTCGTAGCTCTTTTTCTATTAGTTCCAATAAAACTACAAGTGTTTTTGATCTAATACATTGTGATTTATGGGGGCCCTACACCCCGTGTTTAGCTACTGGTGCATATTATTTTCTCACTATTGTCGATGACCATTCTCGTGCAGTTTGGGCCTATTTGATCATCGATAAATCTGAAGTACCTAGTTGTTTGAAACAATTTTTTTCCATGATACAGACCTAATTACATAAAACCATAAAAATTGTTCGTTCTGATAATGGCACCGAATTTGTCAATCAAGACCTTCGGTCATATTATGCCACTTTGGGTGTTCTTGTTCAAACTTCTTGTGTAGGTACTCCACAACAAAACGGACGGGTAGAACGAAAACATAGACACATATTAAATGTCGCCCGCTCCCTTATGTTTCAAGCTCACTTACCTATTGAATTCTGGGGGAATGTGTTCGTACTGCTGTTTATTTAATTAACCGTACTCCCAACAAACTACTTGGTGGTAAGTCTCCATTTGAAGTTCTAAATCACAAAGCACCAGATCTTAGTCATCTTTGAATTTTTGGATGTCTATGTTTTGTACGACTCAGGACTTCCAACAAATTTTTTCCTCGAAGCATCAAGTGCATGTTTGTTGGGTACCCCTCCGGCACAAAAGGTTGGCGTGTGTATGACCTTGATACTCATCGTTTCTTTCACACTCGGGACATTGCTTTTGACGAGAGCACGTTCCCGTTTGCCACACATCACACGCCGGCCGAACCCTCTACCTCCACCCCACATGCCGATTTTCCCGAATTACCCCTGCCCGCCCCACTTCCGGCTGTCGTCGTTAACGACCAGCCTGTCCAGCCGACAGTTGCCACCGAGCAGACCACCGACGCCCAGCCCCACCCCCATACAGCTGCCGCCCCCCCGCTTCGTCCTCAACGGCAGCGTCGTCAGCCATCCCATCTTAGTGATTACATCGTCAATTCTGTTCAAACTCCCGCTCCATTATGCTCATTGCCTTCCCAGTCGTCGTCTTCAGGTCCACATTATCCCATTGCCAACTTTGTTTGTTATCATAAATTGCATGACAGGTATCGAGGATTTCTTGGCGCCATCAGCCCTCATTTTGTTCCTAAAAATTACTCTGAGGCAGTCCCACACGCCAATTGGCGTGCGGTAATGGACACGGAGCTCCGAGCTTTGGTCAATAACAACACTTGGGAAATCTCAGACTTGCCCCCGGATCGGACAGCTTTGGGCTGCCAATGGGTCTTCAAGACCAAGTTTAATTCGGATGGCACTAAAGAACGGGACAAGGCCCGTTTGGTTGTTCTTGGAAATCATCAGACTTTGGGGGTGGATTACACTGATACTTTTGCCCCGGTAGAAAAAATGGGGTCTGTTTGTGTTTTACTCTCTGTAGCCGCGGCAAAGGGGTGGGAGGTGCACCAACTCGATGTTAATAATGCTTTTCTTCATGGTGATCTGGTTGAGGAAGTATACATGCGGCTGCCACCTGGACTTTCTCAGCTATATCCAGGCAAGGTTTGTCGACTACGCAAATCTCTTTATGGTTTGCGTCAGTCCCCCCGAAACTGGTTCGGGAAGCTCACTTGTGCCCTTCGGCGTAACGGGTTTCGTCAGGCACATGCAGATCACACTCTCTTTATTCTTCGACGAGGATCTGACATTTTGGTTGTCTTGGTTTATGTTGATGACATCTTGGTTGCAGGTAACAACCCCACATTATGTGCTTCTTTTAAGGTTTATCTTGATCGCTGCTTTCACCTGAAGGACTTGGGACCCTTATCTTATTTTTTGGGCATTGAGTGTGCTCGATCTGCGGAGGGTATTGTTCTATGTCAACGGAAATATGCACTAGACATTCTTCATGAAGCTGGTCTCTCGGGCTGCAAACCAGCCGACACACCCATTACGCCGAATCACGGGCTGGGTAGGTCGACTAGTGCCGAGCTTCATGACCCGGCGCAGTATCGGCGACTTGTGGGTCGCTTAATTTATCTCACGATCACGCGTCCGGATCTCACCTATTCCGTTCATGTTCTGTCTCAATTTATGCATGCGCCTCGCCTTGATCATATGGAAGCTGCAAAACGGGTTCTTCGCTACTTGAAGGGTCATCTAGGACAGGGTATTCTCTTACGTAGTGACAGCTCACTACAGCTATCTGCTTATAGTGACTCCGACTGGGCATCTTGTCCTCTTACTCGTCGCTCTGTGAGCGGCTACTTTATCCTTTTAGGTGGCTCGCCAGTTTCTTGGAAAACAAAGAAACAAACCACCGTGTCCCGTTCATCAGCAGAAGCTGAATATCGTGCCATGGCTAACGCATGTGCCGAGGTACGATGGATCCGCGGTCTTCTTGGGGCACTCGGCATTACTCCACCGACGACGCCACGTTTATTTTGTGATAACAAGTCCGCTCTGTTTATTGCTGCCAATCCTGTTTTTCATGAACACATGAAACATATTGATATTGATTGCCACATTGTCCGTGAATGCGTTCAGCGCGGTGAGATCGCCACCGCATATGTCCCTACTCGTCTACAAATTGCTGATTTGTTCACTAAGGCTTTGAACAGGCCTCTCTTCGAGTTCTTATTGTCCAAGTTGGGCATTCGTGATCTCCATGCTCCAACTTGAGGGGGAGTGTTAGCATATATATTTATTTACTACCATATATGTAATTAGTTTCCTGGTTAGTAGTCCTTTCCATACTTGGAGTAGGACTTGACACATGTATATATACGTTGTGAATATTGAATGAAAGCCAGCTCAGTTTTTCCAAAATTTTACAGGCTTTCAAACAAAATATGAATTATTTACTTTTGAATTTATATATAAGCATTTTTATAACCAATCATCAAATGCCTTTATTTTACTTTGATTTTAATGTCTACAGAGTTAAATAACATATTACATATATTTCCATACTCATATAAAAAATATTACATTGAAGATAATTCAAAAAATCAATAAAACTTTTGTTCGACCGCGTGCGCGGCACGGGTTAAATTGCTAGAACTGTAGTGTTGCAAATTATTATGCTTAATATTTTATTAAAATTATAAGATTTAGCTTGAAAAAAAAATCATATTCTCCAATATGTTCGGATATTCACCAAAAGAGATCTCTAATTTTAACTCTCTAACCAAAATTTTATGGTTATATTTTTTTTTTTTTGTTTTCATTTTTTCAGTATTCTAATTTAATTAAAGGGTAATGTTATTTTGGTTTCAAAATTTGTAAATAATATTTACATTGGTTTGTTTATTTTAAAATTGATTTATATTATTAGTTCAAGTTAATTATTTATGGATTAATTGCACACATATTTTTAGTTACTTTATATTAGAAAATATATTTTCTGAACATATTATTGTCATTTAGAATATGATAGTTTTAGGTTCGTAGTTTATATTTAACGACCTCTTCCATTTATTTAGAATAAAGGACAACTGAACATGCATAGTCTTACCATATATAATTTAAATTCTATAATAAATAATAATTATATCTCACCCTATATATAATTATATTATATAAAAATTAATTTTATAAGTTTTTGTTAGTCAGAAATTAAATATGAATTTTTGTTTTACTCAATTGCAAAATTTCATTAATTTTAAAAATTATTTCATGATACTCCTTTCATCTAGATTTAATCTTCTAATTTAATTTATTCGTCAAATTTTGTAAATATTGGTCTCGATAGATGAAAAAATATTTTTTGTTTCTCAATAAATGTAAAAATTCAAAAGAGATAAATTAAAGAACATCAAAAGCTCAATGATTCTTCTCCAATGCATTAATTCAAACAAAAGATAATATCAAAAACATTAGCAATCTTATGATTCAGAATGGAAATTTATAAATACACTTGGCCAATTCTTATTCAATTATTTTTCCTTTATATTTAAATAAGAAATGATTCAAGCCCATGAAAGCATTCTTTTTTTTAATTTACTTGATTGAAACAGTTGCTCATTTAAAAAATAATACAAACGCCTCTTGTTTGATAAAATACTCTGTATTAGTTTAAAGATTAAAATATATTAGAGCATTTTTTTATTTTTTATATTTAAATAAACAAAATAATTCATCTAAGCATATCAAAAATAGAAATGAAATTAATTTTGATCAATTACATTATATAATTTAATTAATCATATCCTAAAAGATAATTAAAAATAATATATTTTATATTTAAATTATGCAGCATCTAAAACCTATAAATCATAAATTTCCTAGTAATTAACTAAAATCATAAAATTAAATAATTAATTACCAAATTGTGTATAGTAATATTTTTTCTACTTGAACACTATTATAACTGAATCTACTCCTTTTTTAAATGTTTGATGTAATTTTTATAATATGTTGTTTGTTTTTTTATTTTATATCAATATTGAAAAAAATATTCAAAATAAACTAACTTCTTTTTAACTTATCATAAACAAATATTCATATGAAAGTTATTTAGAGGTGAAAAGAGTAGCGTATTAATTAATTGAAAGTTTGTTTTAAATGAAGCAATAAAAATACTAAATTATGAAAGGTTTCATACCAAAATATTTTTTCATATTTTATGTCATAAATTTGGTGACATATTAGGTGTAAAATTTGCATATGTAATGCACATGTCAACTTTCTAAAAATAAAATTTTCATCCGTTTATAGAAAAGGATTTTTTGAATAATTTAATTCTTAATAATTATATATATAAGATTTATTGAATTTTTTATATATTTGGTAATTTTATTTTTTTGATTAGAAATAAAAGTTTAATCCCATGTTAATTATTATTAAATGGAGTCTGACTCATAAATCAAATGCCACATAATATGCCTTATTTACCATATTATGCCACATGTTTACCCCATATTATGTCACATGTATACCCCATATTATGCCACATGTCAAGCTCTTACGTATTCAACTCTTAAATTTATTTATAAAGGATAAAGGATATATGAGTCGGCTAACAATAAATATTGAGTACAAATCATTTCAACTTTTAAATTCTCATTCGTCTCTTTAATATGCAGTTTTCATCATTATCTTTTTTGGAAAAGCAAATCTAGCTGCATTTTGAATCCCTCTACCTGAATTGCATAACTGTCTTCAAACTTTTATTCTCCATCCTCAACTCCTCACAATCGAAGTCTCTTTTTTTTATCTTTATTCATCTTCATCTTCAAGATTTTACTCCCCAACAAAAAGTACTCTCATAGCAACCTTCAAAAGAGTAATCTCACATGACTTATGTTTTACATAACTATACCGATGATAATGATCTGTTTTGCATAAATAATTACAAAGTATTATCTATATTAAGACTACATGACTTTATCCTTTGAGAATATATTAGAGCATTCACAATGGAAGACAATGTCTTGTCTTGCCTAGCCATGTCAGCAAATGTAATTCAAATCATGACATTCCATGACCATTGCACCACACTTTTCAATTGAGTTAAGTGAACAGTTTACCCCCGAATTATTTGAAAATTGCATGGTTTACCTCCGAACATTAAAAAGTGCACCAAATACCCCTGAATTCTTCAGAAATTGCACGGTTTACCCCTGAACAATAAAAATTGCACCAAATACCCCTGAACTCTTCGAAAATTGTACTATTTACTCTTGAACATTTAAATAAAGACGATAATTTTGGGTAAAGGTACTTTGGAAATTCACAAGAGTCAGATGTATCATATTCACAATTCTTGTGCGTGGAAGCAACGCCCTCCCTATCTAATAGTTTAGGACCAATGATGCAACGTTTTAATTTGTTCAAAGGTATTTGATGTATTTTTAGTCTGCATGGGTAAATCGTGCAATTTTCAAAGAGTTCAGGGGTAATTGGTGCACCTTTTAAAGTTCAGGGGCAAAACATGCAATTTTTAAAGAGTTTGAGGGTAAATGGTGCACTTAACTCCTTTTCAATCCATGTACAATGCATGATTCTCTCATTTTTTATTTTTTTTTAATATTTGTAATTTTTGAAAAAAATATTTTTTAAAAGAAGTAGACACATTTAATGAATGTGTAAAATAATTTTTGATAAATAAAAATTATTAAAAAATACAAAAATAGACAAAAATGATGACTTGTCACTGTATGTTACGATACTCTATTCATTTGCCACACAGTGACTGAATTATTTTTTATTGGTTGAAATAATCTATGTCACCGTGTCACATTTTATTTTTGTCTTTCCATTGCTAATGCTTTTAGGCAAGATTAGCCACATAAATTGCAATTTATGGAGTAAAAAAACTGATTAATCAAATTTTTTCAGTAAATCCAAACAAACGGATTAATCAAATTTTCAGTAAATCCAGATATCAGTTGTTGCCCTCTATATTTCCGATTGATCTTGCCTGCCAAACCCAATCTGAAACCTGAATCACTCACTCCTGGAAAAGAAACAAAGAAGAAAAGAAAGAAAAACAGCGAGTGGGATTTTCAATAATTTTGGTTTTTTAACAAGACACAAACTTGGTTTCGTGCTCCTCCATCTCTGCTGTGAGGCTCAATCTCGGATCAGGCCGTGCCCGGAGTTCTTAGGGTTTGGCCTTTGTAAAGATGGCTCAATCGAGCGGCAGAGGAGGCGGAACTGGGAGGTTCGCGGTGGGTGAGTATTTGGTGGGGAAGCAGATAGGGACCGGGTCGTACTCGACGGTGTGGCTTGCGCGACACCGAGTCCACGGCACCGAGGTGGCCATCAAGGAGATCGTCACAGCTCGGCTCAACTCCAAACTCAAAGAGAGTCTCATGTCCGAGATTGTTATTCTCCAGAAGATCAATCACCCCAACATCATCCACTTGCACGACATGATACAGGTCCGTCTGATGATCTTTTCCCCCATTCGATTCCCTTCCTCACTCCGCCAAAGATGGCATTTTTATGGGTTTTCGGAACAAAATCATTTGTTTGTCTTAAAACCTGTGAATAAGGGTATATGCAATTTTGGTTGCTCGGTACATTGATCAAGCGGAAATAGCTCTTGGCATCGAGAAAATGACTTATCTGCAGTTGGAATTTGAGCGTATCTGGAGTTGAAGTGAATTTCCTTCCCTTAGATGTTCCTGCTCTACTTGGGCTCAAAGTTAATTGCTTTGTACCACAGAGTACTTAACACTGTTCTTTCCAACTGAAACTTACCAAATTGAATTGAAGCGATTTAAAAGTTAGTTATAATTGGTAACTAAGAGTATTAAACTGAAGTTTCTGAACTGAAAGTAAGTCCAAAAGAAAAGACTTTATGGGGAAGAAATGACATATTTGTGGTTTAAAATCAAGATTTTTTAGTTGTGCTTTTTTCACTGATAATTGATAAACTCTGTTACCAAATCATCCATCGGATCTCATATGTCTGTTTAAGATAAATGATTGTGCACTCCTTGAGTTTTTGTTGAAGGGTACAAACAACATTTATTACTATGAGTTACTTTTGTTTTGATTAATTTGACATGTCCTGGGATATAGGATTCAGGAAAGGTTTATATAGTGCTGGAGTACTGTCGAGGGGGTGATCTTTCTATGTACATCCAACAACGCAATGGGAGAATTCCAGAAGCAACTGCAAAACATTTTATGCAGCAGCTAGGTAATATGGAGATTTTTTTTGTTTATTTTTCTTTGGATAATTTCTTGATTTTGGACATGATAATTTGATTTTCAAATCCATGACACAGCATCGGGCCTTAAAGTTCTTCGTGAAAACAACTTAATACACCGGGACCTTAAACCACAGGTTTGCTTTTACATCTAACATGGATTAATGATTTTGGTACTTAAAACGAATATATCCGTTTGAAGAATAAGTTGGTAGTTCATGTGATTATTATTTGGTTTTAGTGAAGATATCATTTTCCTTTAATGACTAAGGAGAATGAGTAATATCTTTGAAAATTTGGTAATAAATGGACACTAATTTGTATGTTTGCACACAACTCAATTGTCGTTAGTTGTCAAAGGTATATGAAATGGGAAGTTTTCCCGTAAAGAAGGATTATTTCATTAGGCAAGCAGAAGTGATTGGTGTTCTTGTTGCAAGTGGCGAATTCTAAGTAACACATGTCATCATTTCTGGAACAGAATCTGCTCTTGTCAGTAAACAACGACAATGCTGTTTTGAAAATTGCTGATTTTGGATTTGCAAGGTTAACTCTTTATCTCACCTGATTTGTCTAATTGTGCTCGTGGACTTAAGAAATGAATAGTCTTGTACTCTCGCATATTTTTTCCCTAAAAGTAGAGGACATTGGATAAGCTAACAAGAAAAATGCTTTCATTCCCAGCTTGCTCTATTCTTTTACTGCATGGGTTTGTATTTTCCCTTTAAAGAACGTGATAAAAGCTTTTTATTGGATTAAGGAAATACAGAGCTTTTGTATTGCTCAAATTCTCATGATTGTAGCCTATCCCTAAACAGGCTTTTCTTAATAAGAAATTTGTGTCTTTCTTTCCCCTGGAATTTCTGTCAGAATCCCTCTTGACCTCTCTCAAATACTAAAAATGAGTTTCTTTGAAGTTTCATTTATCTGATTAATCTAGAAACTTTCTAGACTGTTAACTTTCAGTCTCCATGATATCTCATATTCCATTTATAAAGTTGCTTAAAAGATTGTATCTTCTTTTTACCAGGTCTTTGCAACCTAGGGGCCTCGCAGAGACCTTATGTGGTTCACCACTATACATGGCTCCTGAAATTATGCAACTTCAGAAGTATGATGCAAAGGTGAAATTCACCCATTGCAAACTTTAGATTCATGTTCTTCTTGATCTCCTATTAACTTTGAGCCACAAACACAGGCAGATCTCTGGAGTGTTGGTGCCATTCTATTTCAGCTTGTAACTGGTAGAACCCCATTCGTAGGAAACAATCAAATACAGGTATGACTAATCAACTATGTGTCTTTGTCTCATTAAAATGCAATAAACTCCCTTGCTTTTTAATGTGAATATATGGGGTACATTTTTAATGCCCGACTATCTTGTTCTAAATGTTTTCTTGCAGTTGCTTCAGAACATAGTAAAATCAAGTGAATTGCAATTCCCTTCAAATGCAAAGAATTTGAGTGATGAGTGCATAGATTTATGTAAAAAGTTATTGCGCCGTAATCCAGGTGGGCCAACCAGCATTTTGTGATTCCAGCAGACTATTGGCAGCAAGTCATTCACTTATTTCATTTAGTTTCCTGTATGAGATGCAATCTCTTGCTGATCCACACTTCCATACCAACAAACAAAAATCCCTTCGTCCCTTAATAAACTTTGCATTTTGATTTGCGAGATGTTTGACCAAAATTATTTTAAATGCAATTGACAAGACTATTTTATTGAAACAAATTATTCAAGTGAGTTAACAATGATGATATAGTTTGACCCTCTCGACAGTGACTGAAGTTTAAATAGAGATGGAGGAAGTACTAATAGTGATAATAATAATAAATAATAGTAATAATAATAATAATGTTAATAATAATAATAATAATAATAATAATAATAATAATAATAAATCAAGTTGAATAGCTCTATGGTGATAATTTTTTTAAAAAAAAAATACTTGCTCTGGCAAAAAAAAGCCTCTATTTTTAGTCAACTCTATCAAAGTACAAGCTTTTACAAGTAATGATTGGTCACGTATATCCCTAAAACTAAGTAATTGACTAACCTGCTTGTAGATTAGCTTTACACAATTCGTTCTTAATATGGAAAGCTAGCTTTAAAACCAAACTCTTTTTTGGGACAAGTTCTCGAAACATGGATCTTTTTTGGGGGACAGAGTACTATACTTCCAGCCTGTTGTAATTATTTTCCTGTTGTAGTGGAGCGGTTGACATTTGAAGAGTTCTTTAACCACCAATTTCTTGCAAAAAAGCAACCAGATGAACTATCTAGGTAAATGAGGTGATTAGTTTTTCCAGTTCTTTGTATCTTGAGAATTAAGATTCTATTCCTTCAACAAACTATGAAATTCATTATGGTACACAGGATTTGGAAACCACAGAGGAAGATAGATGGGTTTCCCCTGTCAGGATCTAGCCGTGCAAATGCGGATGAAAGTCAAGAAGATTGTCTGCCCTTCAAGCTTGATGATGATTCGTGTGGTACTGATGTCAATCAATCTTATTCAGGGAGATTACAACAAAAATCTCCATTTAATTATCCTAATGGTTCTAAAGGTTATAGAGGGGATGCTTTTAATGTTCCATGTTTACCGGATCCAACCTTCAACGCCATTGATGGCCCATGCATACGAGACTCCACTGCACTTAGTGCTGGCAGCCATTACCTTCCCGAAGGAAACTTGAAAGAATCTCATAACTCCATTGAACATAGACAAACAGTCACTAATAAGGAAGGTGCTCACTCTTGCAATAATATAAATCAATAATTTTTTAATTTTCTTTGATTTAGATCTAAATAGCTGCAAATATTCAAATATCACTTTTCATATTAAGAGCTTGTTTGCTGGACTATAGTTTTTCCTCATCAGCCAGTTTTTCTACCGAACACTAACTATTGTCTCTGCACTAAATGAATCAGATGATAATGAAAAATGTAGTGCATGAGTTACTTTTTTGATGAAATTGATGCTTTTAGATTTAGTTTTAGATATCATTTTCTTTGTATATGCATTTTCTTTGGATAATTCTATAGATTTAGCCCTTTCAGCCACAACTTTAGAACTTTCTGCAAATTAAATTTAGCCACATAAGCTGTATTAAGTTTTAGAGGTTCTAATTTTGTTTTAATTAACAGTGGTAGAGACCTATTTTCAACTTTTCTGATAATTGCCATATTCACATGGATTTACAAGCAGTGACAAATTCGCTGGAGTTGATTGATCAAGGTTACGTCTTTGTTTCTGGGCCCCCATTGGATTCATTATCATCTGCCGGTGCCTCTATGCATACAAATATTAGCATGCCAATGGTGTCAGGACAAGCTGCAGGGAATGTGCACTCTAGACCAAGTGCCCCGGTTCCCATTATCGGTCCTGCAGTCAATAAAGTAGGTTGTGTAGGAAGTGTGGATAGCCACACATCTGCCCATGGTACATCACAAGGATCAATGGATATAGCAGACACATTGGAGCAACCATCAAGTGATTGCCTAAGGAGGATTGAATCATTGCAGCATTGCGCTAGTGCTATCACTGAATTAGTAAACGAGAAGGTAAGTCACCAATCATCACTATGTTCAGGAAGTAACATACTCCGGATTATGTATTTTGTCTTATGGGCATAGTCTGGTTATTAACAGTTGTGGAGTACTTGTTTTTGTTATAATGCATCCAATTAGTGTTGTATAATCAGCAGTAACACCTTTTTATATTGATTTTTACTTTGAAAATGCTCTAACCTTTAAGCACTTTAGAAAAAAATATCAAGCTATTTGAAACTTCAACAAAAAGAATTTGATCTTTCTATATGTTAGCTGAAAGTGGTCATATAATATTTGATATCTTATGCTTCATTTAAAAAGTCTGAGGCAGGCAGATATCTGGAAGCGTTTTCAATTCAGCTTGTCATTCTTGCAATATGGAAGCAAGCCTTGCACATATGTCATGCTCAAGCAGCGTCAGCAATTGAAGGAAGCCCAACCCAACATGTTGCTAAATTGGGTCAAGGACTTGTCAATGCGCAGAATCCGGTTGATGCTTTTTCTAACATTTTGGTTCCACAGGATATCTGTTTTCATATAGAAAAATCATTTCTAAGTGAAGTTCAGAATGCAGATGAGCTTTCCAAATTTGTTGAGCCCGGTATATCTTTGTTGTTTCTACACTCCATTTGCAGCTACATGTTTTTTTCTTTGTCGCTCCCTTGGTCCCAAAGTAGGTCATGTGTGAGTTGTGACCGACACACGACTTTATTATGTTGATAAGATATATGAAGTATTTGCTTTGTTGAGCTTCTGGAATTGCTTTGTTTGACTTTGTTTGATCAAAATGGGTTTTTTCTTTTCTGGACAAATAAATATGTGTCTGAAACCACTTCCTTTTTTTGGTAAGGTGCAAGTAATTTTCTTCTTAAATCTAGTCGCATTTTACTCTTTATTTATTTGCACCTGTTGCTTAAAAATGGAAGTTCAGGTAATACAGATGTGCCAGATGCAATGGAGATAATATTCCAATCTGCGCTAGAAATGGGAAGGAAAGGGGCAGTAAGTGAAGTGTTTACATTCGCTTGTGTTTGTTTCATGCGACCTAAATAGTTCTCTTCCAAATCCCCAAACAGTTGCTTGAGTTGTTTTCTACTTGTTGGAATTGGGCAGGTTGACGAGTACATGGGCCGAACAGAAAATGCAGTGTTGTTTTATTCAAAGGCAATGCAGTTGTTAACATTCCTTCAAGTTGAAGCATCGTCTCTCATTCTTAGCCCACCATTCAACCTCACTAACACGGACCGGTATAGGCTCCGGAGTTATATAGATGTCCTTAAAAACAGGCAAAGCGTTTCAAGGTCTCAAATCATGGCTCTCCTCAACATTGTAGAAGACAAGGTCTCAACAAACTCTGACTAGCCTCCAAATCATGCCATTTTATACTCTTCAAAATGTAAGAAGTATTTGTTGTGTACAGTTAGTTCTTTAATTTTATGCAGTTCTTCTATCATGGTTACCCTATGATTCAAGAATCTAACATCACTAAACTACCTTGCCTGCAATCCATCATCAAAGAAAGCTTGAGGTTGCGCCCTGCCTCGTAAGGCAAACACAAATGTTGAACTGTACAACTATGTGTTGTCCAAAACTTCCCAAGTCCTAGTAAACTTAATGGGCCGTGGGGCGAGATCTTAAGGTGTGTGAAAACCCCGAAATATTTTCTCTTGATAAGTTTTTTGACAAGGAAATCGATGTCAAAGATAGGTAGGGATTCGAGATCCAAAGGGTAAGAGCTCGAAATCCCTACCTTTGACATCAATTCCCTTGTCCAAAAACCTCTCAGTACAAAATATTTCAGTGTTTTCCCACATGTTAGGATCTCGTCCCATCGCCCATAAGTTTACTAGGACTTGAAAATTTTCAGGCACCACATAGTTGTACAGTTCAACATCTGTGTTTGTTTTACGAGGCAGAAGAAATGCAGTGGACGGGTGCAACATCAGGCTTTATTTGATGATGGATTGCACGTAAGGTAGTTTAGTGATGTCACATTCTGAAACTAGGATCCTCCTTGTTAAACCTTAAATTCTCATCCCCATTATGTTTCAAATACAGTATTAGTTAAGAAGGTAACCCTAGATGTCTTTTAAATAATCTATTTGGCCTTCAAAATTAGGGAAGCACCAATGGCATGTAAGATTGTACTCTTTGAATTGATACTTTCCATGATAATGTAGTTACATTTACTCCATAGCATACAGTTCTAAACCTATCTAATTACAAGGGTAATTAGATAGGACTAAGCACCAAAAATGGCATCAAAGTTGATATCAGTATTCTCTCACATATAATAATTGCTCACCTTACCAACAAAAAATGTCTATGAAAAAATAGTTTGGTGGTATCAACTTTAGTCTTTTAGTAGCATTATTGAATTAGATATCTTTGGAGGTTACAAAGTATAATCTACTCTGTATTAAAGTTATGCCATTGCTAATTACTCTTAAAGTATATTGCCAAAAGACATAAAATTTATGAATTATAAAACTATTTGTCATCACAGATATAAAAATTAAATATTTTCTCAATATAAAAATCACCTTATTCGTCTCATAAAATGTGAATATAAAAGAGTGACAAATTAAGAAAAATGACATTATGTATCACTTGATACAGATGTTAAATTAAATATATATTTAGTTTTAAAATAGGAGATTTTTGTTTTTGGTCTTTGTTCAAAAAATCTTATGTCATTCTTACAAGATTTTGTTTTAAAAATGGTCTTTAAAAAATAATTAAGACTTCCAATTTATTGAGATTTTACATTTATTTCGTTCTTAACATTTAATTTTAGTGTTTTGAAAAAATTGTCTAATGATAATTCTTAACTGAGCATTTTTTTGTGTATGCCCCTAGGTGCAGGAGTTTTTTTGGTATGTCTTATGATCTGGATATGACTAACTAATTCTCCATTGCTTTGATAGGTATGAGAGCTGATACAGACAAAATTTTCACCTATTAAAATTAAACTTAGATTCCCCTCACCATAAAAAGTGTAGTATTTTGTTACTTGAAGTATTCCTTTGGGTTAAATTCTAATTTTTTACAAAAATGAAGTTTTCAAAATCCTAAGTCAAATTAGGAACTACCTTTAGGAAGGATGGAGTGAGTGAAGATGGACTAGCTTATTTAATTAAAGCTATGAGGATTATTAAATGACGGACTTAAATTGGCACAAAGCGCACAAGGAGCTATTACAAATAATAGAATTCTCACCCTATTGTTATCGGGATTCGACTCCAGGATCAATGGGCTTGACATCCTCTCCTTTGACCAGTTGAGCTATCCATCATTTTGAAGTTCTCATATCAGAAAATAAGGGTTAATAGCATGGGCACCCCCTGTGGTTTACAAAAAAGGCGTCAAAACCTCCCCTGTTTTCAAAAGTTATTTGTAAAGTCCATGTGGTTTCTAAATAGAGCACACATGCCCCCCTTACCTATTTTTAAAGCAAAAATGACATTTATGCCCTTTGTTTTCCCCGATCTTGAATTTTTCCAATTTTAATTTTCTTTATTATACAAATATATAAAATAAAATATATGCTTCCCATCTCAAATTAGAATTTTTCATAATGTACTTTTGAAAACAAAATATTTTTTGGAGAATGTTACAAAAAAATGAAAAATAAAATATTATGTACAAAGTAAAAAGTAATAACAGTTAAAAAAAGTAATGAAAAGAAATAAAAATATAAAAAATAGTCTTTTTCTTTAACTCCTTAATTTAAAAATGAAATATGAAGAACAGAAAGATGAAATAAAATATGGAGTTAAAGAAAAAGACTATTTTTTATATTTTTATTTCTTTTCATTACTTTTTTTAACTGTTATTACTTTTTACTTTGTACATAATATTTTATTTTTCATTTTTTTGTAACATTCTCCAAAAAATATTTTGTTTTCAAAAGTACATTATGAAAAATTCTAATTTGAGATGGGAAGCATATATTTTATTTTATATATTTGTATAATAAAGGAAATTAAAATCGGAAAAATTCAAGATCGGGAAAAACAAAGGGCATAAATGTCATTTTTGCTTTAAAAATAGGTAAGGGGGGCATGTGTGCTCTATTTAGAAACCACAGGGACTTTACAAATAACTTTTGAAAACATGGGGGATTTTGACGTCCTTTTTGTAAACCACAAGGGGTGCTCATGCTATTAACCCCAGAAAATAAAGAAGAATACCACTAGTATATATAGAAAAGTAAAACCCCACATATTAGCTTATGTTTTTGGGTTAGAATAGTATATCACGACTTTATATACAAGCGGTTAATTTACCCAACACTCTACCCGTTATTTTCGGTCTGCCAGAATTTTAACATGGTATCGGAGCGGGTCCAGTCTGGGTTTGATTTTTCCTGGTTGTTTGGATGTGGGTTTAGCAAAATGAGCTACCCGTCCGTGGTTTGGGTTGAGTTGGCTTTAAGAGAATGAGAAGTCACCGCCCATTGTGTGGACTAGCTAAAAAAATTGAAATGCTAGACCCATTTTTCGAAGTGATAATAAGACCAGGCTAGATACCACTTGAAGGAGAGTGTTAAAGTTCCCACATCAGAAAATAAAAAGGAGTGCCACTAGTATATATAGAAAGGTAAAACCCTATCTATCAACTTAAGCTTTTAGGTTAGAATAGTGGATCCTGATTTTATATGCAAGTGGTTAATTTTATCCGATACTCTACCTGTTATTCTCGGTCCGCCGGAATTTTAACACATCCTTCTATATAAAATTGTACTCCCTCCGTCCTAAAACTTTCTTCCCAGAGCACTATTCCAACTTCACGAGAATTTATATTTATTTGTGTTTTTTCATGGCCTATATGATAAAATAAAATATTCTTGTCACCACTTGTTTTGTTGAACTTTTGATGTAGTTTTTGAATATGTATGTTTTATTTTTTATTACTATACCAATATTTAAATAAAATAGATTGAAAAAACTTGGGATTTTTCTTCGTTTTGCGAACCGGAAAGAAAGTTTTAGGACAGAGGGAGTATTATATAGAAGATATGGTTGATGAAGAATTATAATATGTAATGATTACAAGGGGGAGCCTCACTCGAGTATATACAAGGAGAGTGCTAAGTATGGTAGGAATAATAACAAAGGAAATCATATACAAAAAGTTGCTATGTATAAATAATAAATATATACAGAATATATTCAATATGTTCCCAGCTACGCTATCGGTGGCGCACACCAAGATTATCTCCAAAATAAACAAACAGAAAAGACGGGAGTTCCACATGGTGCATATGAAATGCTCCATTCGTTCCAAAATATTTACCATATTACGTAAATGTAACCAAATTTTTAGGTTATTTTATATATTTTATTCAAAAATTTGTATAGAAATAAAAATTAAAATTTATATATTTAAAAACTATGTCAAAAGTTTATCACTCTGCTAATGAGGTGGCACATGTGTTAGCGCGAGCATCTCATTCTCCTCAGAGCATGGGGGAGTAGGTTGGTTCACCCCGGCAACATCTCCAACTTAATATAATTAATTAACTACCCATTTGGTTTCCAAAAAAGTTTTTTTGAACAAGAAGTGACAAATATATCTTATTTTATCAAATAATCGATGTGTACACATGAACAAAAATTTTGTGATTTTTAAATAGCAATTAGGGTCAGTTTTTCGACGGGAGTAATATTTTACTCCTCTAGAGTGACAGACGACATAGTGATAGGGTATTTTCAAAATGAAATAGCATGACCAGTACAAAACTACTCTTCCTATCCAAAACGTACACTTTTGTTGTTTCGAAATCTTAAAATTCACACGTCAAATATGAATATTATCGTACTATTCATTGGTTGATAAGTGATCTTTTTCAAAAGGTTCAATTCTTTTACATTATCAATGCACTAAGATTCATAAAATGATAGTGGAACTTGTGACTATAGAAAAATCTGTTTTACTTAAAATGAAGTGATATTTCAAGTTTTTAAATTTATTTTATCCAAAGATTGGTATAGAAATAAAAAAAAAAATTTACATATGTGACAAGAATATTTTATTTTATCAAATAATCAATCAAAACGCACAAATAAACAAAACTTTTCGTGACTTTTGAATAATGAAGAGCAATTCTTTTTAGATGGAGGAAGTATTAGGGAGTACTCCGTATTATATTAGAAAAAATAGTGAGATAACAAAAATAAGAGAGACAAATAGTCAATAAGGGAATGAAAGAGTACTTCAAGAGTGTTTGGCAGTGTGCTGCTTTTAATAATTTAGCTTCTACTTTGAGTAGAAGTGATTTTACTCTGTTTGGCATGTCAGCTTCTGTTTTTCACCACTACTATTTTGTACATAGAACACCGTTTCGGAGAAGCATGTATGAGGTGCTTCTGGTTTCAGCTTTTGTGGAAATCACTTTATCCATAAGTTAATCACTCCCAAACACTTCGTAGTTTTGGAGAAATAAGCTAAAAAAACACTTTGACACGATGTGAAGGATGATATAATTTGATAATAATTAATCTTCTTGAATAATAATGAATATTTCACTAGAATTTATACAAGGGATCCCAAACTAAAGTAGGAATACACCATATGGTAATAAACATAATTTAAAATCTAATAATAATATCTCCTATTATATATTCCCGTGAAAGTTAATCAACAGTAACGAGGGGTAGCTTGGAGCCTAAGTACAAAAACAGAGCCGACGAAAATTGTTTTGTGAAAAGTATCGGCTAAAAGTAGAGAGAGATCTTTGTCGATGTGTTAGACCGTCAAGGGCTTATAGCAACAAGGTGACATTTTCGAATCCAGATGTCGATCTTATACCAAGAAGAATTGTATCAATTGTTGCTTTCAATGAGAGGCACTCTCAAGAAAAATTGGAGACAAAAAAAAAGTACTACCGATCCAAGAAGAAGAGAGGAGAGAAAGATAGAAAACTTCGAACATTTTTGGGCTCCGAAGAAAAGAAAGAAAAGAGAGATTATGGTTTATGATATTCTTATTGTCTGAATAATGATGATATGGGGTTACAATATATAAAGATCAGAGGAGAGAAAAGCATAATTGACCTATTGGGTTCGGGCTCATACTATAACTCTAAACCCTATTAACTTTAGAATATTAAATAAAAAATACGGAGTACTAACTACCCCATCCGTCCCCCAGTTTTTGTCCACTTTCATTTTTGCACACCATCCAATGCACTTATTTAATCCATGCTATCTTGTAATTTGTATATTAAAAAATTATAGAAATTATATATTAATAATCTATATGTTAAGACAAATCAAACAAGATCACACATGACTATATTTAGGTTTACACATTGAGAGAATTTGATGAGTCAAAGTGCTTAGATGAACAGTTCCAAAAGTCAAAAGTGGTCAAAAACTGAGGGACGGAAGGAGTAGTAATTAATTAAATATGCTAATCATCATACAAATTAATATAGTCAAATTTTATTACCTGTTCATTATTAATATAGTCGAATTTTATTCACTTTCATAACCGTTTTTGTTTGTTATTTGATAAAAAAATATAGTCATATCACTACTTGTTTTGTGTGGCTTTTAATATAGTTTTTAAATATGTAAGTTTCATTTTTTAATTCTACCCTAGATCTCATATAAATTGATTTGAAAATATTTTCAATCAAATATCGTAAACCGAAACCAAGTGTTTAAAATATGTGGGAGTGAGTATTAAAGAACATATTCCATCCATTTTAAAAATATGGGAGGTTTTGATTTTTAAAGGATTTAAGGAGAGTGTATTTTGGTGTTGAGTTTTCAAAAATATCCTAGGATGTAATGGGTAAAAACTGAATTTGATAGGTAGATTAATAGTGAATAGATTTGATGTGATAAGTATGTTAAGAACTAGTAGGAATAATAGTGATTTTTTTAATAGGAATGAAAAAAAATTTTGGACGGATGAAAAAGGAAAAAAAAGTTTTCATAGGGAGGGAGCTGAACAAATAAAAAAGATGAATATATGGATAGTGAGAAAAATGGTGGTAGGGCACTAGGGCATTCATGTCCTATACTCCTATGTGATGGTAAGGCTGGAAAGAAAATCCCTTATTTCTAAATTTAGTGAGGCTACACAATAAATTAGGACATGGCTAAAATAGAAACGTGGACAACCAAATCAAACAAATCGATCATAAAGTCTATACGTGGATTCACAAGAAATGAAATGGAGAGGGAGTAACTTTATTCTAAAGTTTCAAAATGACAAACCAATCAGATTATTACGTTCATTCAATATTTTAGGGGTCTCTGAAATCTACTTAAATAATAATCTGGAATGGATACATTAGATATCAATAAAGAATGCAATCCCTCCCTCACCGTTACATACAAGAACTAAATATATTGGCTTTGTTTGGTAACAGCGTTTTTTATTAGCGTTAGCGTTTTGGATAAAATTTTAACGGTGCAGATTAATTCTGAAAACGCTAACGTTAAAGGCTACCGTCGGATAGCTTTTTCAAAACGCTAACGCTAATCTCTGACGCTGATGCCAAACGGAGCCACTTTTTCAAAACGCTAACGCTAATCTCTGACGCTGATGCCAAACGGAGCCATTGTCGAGTAGGGTTAATGATGTGTGAGTTGTGAGAGTGATTAAAGTTGATGTAAAAAGTGGCAATTAATATGCGAGTGCTAAACAACTTAATTAAAAACCTCAGCACGATTTGTCAAGTCTTTTGTTTCCATATGAGGGGAAGATGGAATTGAACGTTGGAAAGTGATGGGGGGGGGGGAGGATTTGACGTACGGAGGTCAAAATGAAATGGATTGTTAATTGTTATGGTACCACCCCACCCAAAATATGCCATAATTCAGTGTTAATTTTGGCTTTTGGTGTTTGGTTGGCAAATCTGGTGTGCACCACATGCAAAAGCGAGGCGAATCAACTTGACCGTGACATTCATGCCTACCCAATTAATGAATGCAATCACTAATGCCCCCAAAATCTTATTTATTTGCACCTTATCTCATCCCTACCACAATAATTGTATCTTACCAAAAATAATTAATGGTTTGAGTACATTATAATAGAATTATTAATGCTTAAAAATAATAATAGTAATTGTACACCTGTGTATAAGTGTGAACATCAGTCCATAATCGAGCTGGGAAAGATCGAATTATCGGAACAAAAAAGTAAAAAAAATCGGAAGGTGGTAGAGGGTTGGACAAGATCCGAACATGCAATCTTCTGGTCACGAGCTTGATGAGTTGACTAATTCCTCTACCGCGTACGGGTAACGAACTTGAAAATTTCAAGTCTTGACAAGATAGGTTTTTTAGTTAGGCCAAGTTTTAAACGGGAAAAATTGGCAAGTTATAAGGTACATATGGTTGTACGTCGTCCATTTCGGTACAACTGGTGGCAATTTTGAACATTTTGCAACTATTCACATCTCGCAAATGAGTATTGTGTTGCTCACAAATGAGTATTCAAGAGACGTCGACTCATACAAAGAATATACGAAAGTGGGAATTGTTTTACTCGCAAATGAGCATTTAATGTACAATCTATAGGGTGTTTCTCGTACATCCGACAATACTCATTTAAGAGTAATTGAATGTTTCTTCGCATAATCTTTTTTAAATTGGGTTTTTATTTTTTTAATTTTTTTCTCAAATTCTTTAACTCGTTTTCAACAATTTTTTTAGTATGATTCACCCAGATTTTTGTACTTTCAATCCATTGGCCATTTTCATTAATAATATTGGTATAAAAGTATTTCCATTAATGTAAGCAGATAGATTAAATTTTGGTGTTAATGAGACGACTAATGTTGGACTCGTAATTAGATTAAAGTAATAACTTATTAAAGACAAATATGGTATTTATAAATTACTACTCCAATCTAATTAAGAGCTCAATTCAACAACAGTGACCTCATTAATATCAAGCCCAAATATATATAATCTATTTTACAATGTAGTATAGCTTCAGAATAAGATCATACTCCCTCTGTCCCCTTGTATTTGTCCACATTTGATTTTTGGAACTGTTCATCTAAGCTCTTGGACTCATCAAATTCTCTCAATGTGTAAGCCTAAATATAGTCATGTGTGATCTTTTTTATTTGTCTTAACATATAGTTTATTAATATATAATTTTTATTTAATATACAAATTACAAGATAAAATGGATTAAAAAAGTGCATTGGATGGTGTGCAAAAATGAAAGTAGACAAACATAGGGGGACAGAGGAAGTATTTTAGTTTATAAAAATTAAAAATCAGATTTACGTCCACGTCCTAGACATCTTTGGTTTGAATCCCCTAGCCTTCTTCAATAATTAATCATTATAATAGTGCTTCTCACATGGAACTCTTGTTACAATTCTCGTACGAATTACAACGGATGGGGAAGATGAACGGTCCCGAAAAATAAAAATTAATAAAATTCTGAATTTATAACTTATTCGGAATATTACAAAATAAACAGAATTAGAAATAAATTTCTATATCTTCAAAAGGCCTTGTTGTATGAGGACATTATGCTCTGGACAGCAAGGACATTATGTCCTAGGGCAGAATGCAGCGAGGTTTTTATGAACTAAACCTGCAAAATAAAGCACCGTGGAAGAACAACGGAGTCGCCGGAGCTGTCCTTAAGGTAGTAGTGCCCGCCTACCGTACCGTAAAAACGTGGGCACTCTCCTCCATGATAAAACCGCTATCGTGTGTGGAGATTGTACGGACCAACCACACACCAACGAACAAGAACAACGTAGAACGTTGGCGACCAAAAAAACTTTGAAGGGAATTGCCAGAAAGTTGGCCGGAAAATCAAGAGCTCTTTCTAAAAAGAAAAACAAGAAAGTATTTTCTCGTTCTTTTTCTTCTTCCTCACGTATGAAACACACACAAAATAATGAAGAGCCACCCTTGATTTTTATAACTAGGGAATTTAAAAAGTGTAACTCCTACGCCATTAATCATTAGTTTTAAATCATGGCATTTGTGGCACACTAATGACGTGTTAATGGTGATTAATTAGCCATTAACACGTCTGTTACGCTACGCTCTGTTTAAAATTTGTCTCGAATAATTGGAGATTAATGACCAGTTAACTCCGTAAAAATAGATTAATTTTAAACAATACGTAAAATTAATAATAGAAGATTGGTTCATTAAATTGCAAAAATTGCAATCCTTACCATATCCATTTATTAACGGGTTAACTCTGAGAATCAATTTCTCATTCACCCTCTACCATTTTTGGCATATAAATTATCAAAATATTTATCTCATTTAAGAGAACACATGTCCATTAATTAACAGTTAAAACCATTAGTGGAGCTATTGATAAATATACCCAAGTTGGTCCATTTAATGCCTATTAAAAATGCCAAAAATTTCAACAATTCTCTTTGACTCTCGTTATAGCTTGTGAATGGAAGTGGAATGTTCTTGTAGAATTGACAATTTGTCTCCACCTTCTCCTCCATACTTTCCCTTTTATAATGGATACAAATCTAAAATTGAAATCCTAATACATACTTCCTCTATCTCACAAAATATTTCTTGTTTTAATTTTTAAGAGTTTTAAGAGTATTGTATTTTGGTGTTGAATTTTCAAAAATGTTCTTGGATGCAGGGGCGGATCTACATGTATGAATACGGGGGCAATTGCCCCCAGTCAATCTTTTTTACTCCATAATATACAATACTAGTATTCCTACCCGTGCAATGCACGGGTTCGGATGAATATCTTGTCGATTCTGAATTTATTCAATGCAATATTTTTTCCCGGAATAAAGGAAATATACCTCATCCATGATTTATAATAACACAAAAGAAAGGCAAAGTAAAAAGAATAATATTTGAGGAATTGAATCTACACACAACAAGGTTTGCTTTAATACCAAATTTTTTGAAAGATTTTAGGGTATACAACATTTTTTGTATGGCTGCAAGGATTTCCATTGTCATCTAAGACTAATATTTTTAATCCTATCTCTGTCTTCACTCGCGAAACAGCAACATAAAGCTGACCATGAGTGAACACTGACTTAGTTAAAAATAGTCCAACAAATGACAATGTTTGACCTTGACTTTTGTTTATAGTCATAGCAAAACATAAGACTATTGGAAATTGTCTTCTATGGAACTTTAGAGGTAGTCCTGGATCAAACGGAACCAAATTCATCCGGGGTATGTAAACTTTTTCGCCCACTCGATTTCTCGAAGCCACAATAGCACCAATAACATTCTTTCGCATCTCGTCAACAATTAATCTTGTACCATTACACAATCCAGATATTTGGTCAATGTTCCTCAGTAACATAATTGGTACCCCTTTTTTTAAAACTATCCTGTGGTTTGGGATTCCCGAACATTTGATTTCATTCAAAAACTCAACTGTTATCCAATCGCCATCAACACCTACATCTGAATCTGCTTGGCATGATGAATCAGAACTCAAGTACAGCATTTCGTCTCCGAGAATGAGGGATAAGACAAATTCATTTACCAGTTCAAAGCTTCAAACTCAGCGACGGGTTTGGGAAAGAAGTGAAGTGTGAATTTTCAATTTTATATACGTTTTTAATGGAAATGTTAACAAAGGATCATTCGTGAACAACAATATAATAATTGAGGACTAAATAATTAACATTTGATATGTAGGAACTAAATATGTTAAACGAATTATAACTGAAAACTTTTATACAATTTACTCTATTAATCTTTATATATAAAATTTGAGAGTCAGACTTTCAGAATTATGACATTTGGCATGCTGACTAGACAAGTTAATACCTCATCATCCATGTGAGCAAGAACATTGAGTGGAACTTTCATGATTTAAGCCCTTATTATACATAATTATTTAATTATTTCAGAAATAAAATTACTTCCTCCGTCACTAAAAGATTACCACAGTTTGACTTTTTTGTTCAAATTGCGGCACCATTTGACCGTAAATTATGGGAAAAATATATTTAGTTATAATGTAAATTTAGTAAAATTGAGTTTATTTTAAAATATAGTTTTAAAATATCAAAATTTTATAATATTTAATTAATTTAAACTATATTTAATTTATGGTCAAAGGGTGCAATAGTTTGATCCAAGAAATCAAATTGTGGCAATCTTTTAAGGATGGAGAGGGCATATATTCAATTTTAAATAAGAGAGGAAAAACTTATTTGGCAGGAATGAACATATTTGTATGATTTTTTGTAACTAATTAAATTTTTGGTACATGTTTATTATATAATTTATAAAGTAATGGGAAATGTCATGTGTAGAATGAGATATATATGTTTAACAACTATCAAGATGTTATAGCTATTTGTAGAGTGCTTGATTTTCTAGATTTGTTCATTACTATGATATGCAATCCCTAATGGACAAAGATTGTAAGATATGTGACAAGAAGAAAATGTAGAGCTGATCGAAGACAGACTTGATTTTGAATCTATAATCTTTAAAATGAAATTGGATCATTTGAAGAAGAATTTAAAAAAAAAAGAACGTATGTTTGGTGAAGTATTTGGAGCTAATGTTAAAGTTTGCTATTTTATCCGGAGTTTCGAGAGGAAATTATAGGTGCTACCATCGATTCATCATAATTGTGGTCCAATTGTAAAGTTTATACGATAACGAAGAGTATGAGATTGCATTCATCTACGTCCTCTTGCACAGATAAAAGCACACAAGCTTTTTTATATTAGATAACCAATCTTGAAGATGAAAAGCTTGGACAAGTGATTGATGGAACAAGTGACGTTGAAATTACGCTCGAATTCTTGATTCTAGACACAAGTTATCTCCTTGAAAATGTAGTGGATTTTACTTATCCGAACCTAATGGAAAATATGAAAAGTTATTTTTTATTTGAGGACATAGCACTATTGGCACTCATGCTCGAGGTTGTAAAAATGGTTAATGAATTTGTCCTAATGGAGAATATGAAAAGTTATTTTTTATTTGTTGATGGAGATTGAATAACAGTTGAGTTTTTTAATAAAATTAAACGTTTAGGAATCCCAAACCATAAAATAGTTTTAAAATGTAAGGGAGAGAGAACGTTATCAGTGCTATTGTGGTTTCGGGAAATCGAATCGGAAAAAAAGTTTGCATACGTATAAAATGTTTAGTAAATATATATTGTACATCGTGAGGTTTTTTTAAAAATTTGGTATTAAAACAACGTAACTTATATTAACTTATATTATTAAAAATCTATGAGAAATATATTATTTTTATTTCAAGAAAAATTGTATTGAAAAACTATCAGAATCGACAAAAATTTCATTCAACCCCGTGAATGAAACGGGTCAAAATACTACTTGGTCCGTCCCTGAGTGTTTGTCCACTTTTGACATTTGGAACTGTTCATCTAAGCACTTTGACTTATCAAATTCTCTCAATGTGTAAGCCTAAAAATAGTCATGTGTGATCTTGTTTGATTCGTCTTAACATATAGATTATTAATATATAATTTTTATAATTTTTTAATATACAAATTACAAGATAAAATGGATTAAAGAAGTGCATTGGATGGTGTGCAAAAATGAAAGTGGGCAAATACTCAGGGCCTGAGGGAGTAGTTAATAAATAAATATGCGAGAAATTTCACATTTTACTTTAATGACTTAACATAAATATATAATTAAGCGAATGATTGGATCAAGGTTGACTAATGATGCGGACTACTCCGTACACTACCAAAACAACGATTTTCAAAAACTCCCTGTTTAATTTATTAATATCTACTCCCTATTTAATTTAAAACCACCCTAATATGTACATTTCTTACTTGGGCAAATTCTATGATGGACCTTAGGTCCATGGACAGAGTAAAATAAGTATTTCTTTATTACTTAAATACGCATTTCATTTTTAATTTAAAAAATAACAAAAAGTTTTTTATGTGAAAAGATCTATAAACCAAAGAAACACTAATTACACTATTACTCCATACAATGTACTCCCTCCGTCCCTAAATATTTGCCACATTTGTATTCCCGAGGTAAAATATCAAGTTTTTTAAATTCATTTTATTTACATATTGGTATAGAAATAAAAAATAAAATTTACATATCAAAAAACTACATGAAAAGTTTTTCGAAATAAGAGGCGTCAAGAATATTTTATTTTATCAAATAACCAATGAAAATGTAGAAGTAAACAAAAGTTCTCGCGACTGCTGAAAAAACAAATGTTGTGAATATTTTGGGACGGAGGGAGTAATATCTATTATTACACTTTTTACTGAATTTACACCAATATCAAGTTTCTCTCAATGAGTGCTAATTTAACAAAATTAGGTGAAAAATATGAATATAATTTTTTAGAGAATGGATTTAACAACCTTTAAATATTTCCTGCGTCTCAAATTAAATTACATGTATATTATTCATAGGTCAAATTTTATTCAGTTTCTTTTCATATTTTCGTTATTCTTTCGATTAAAAAAATATATTATGTCAGCACTAGTTTTGTAGATTTTTTTGGTTTAGTTCTTAAATATGTAATTTTATTTTTAAATTCTACTTCATTTTTCATATGAAATAAATTGAAAATAATTATATATCGTAAACTAAAACAGACAATTTAAATTAAATCGGAATAGTAATATGGAAAAAAGCAAGCATGAGTAAACTCTCTCATCCAATAATTTTTT
Source organism: Cuscuta australis (assembly GCA_003260385.1). Classification (NCBI taxonomy): domain Eukaryota; kingdom Viridiplantae; phylum Streptophyta; class Magnoliopsida; order Solanales; family Convolvulaceae; genus Cuscuta; species Cuscuta australis. The sequence continues at coordinate 1,541,841 of NQVE01000200.1, read as the reverse complement.
TCTCACTTTCCCTTTTTGGGTTCAAAAATTTCTTTCTAATTTCCTATTTTAGCAAATTTTTTAGAAGAAAAATTTACTTAAATAACACTAAAACATAATTATTTTCTGCAAATTGCACCACATGTGTTTTTCTTTTCATTGTAGCATCTTTAGTCATTATGTATTAGTCATTATTCAAACAAATATTTGTCATCACAGGACATTATGGACATTATTAAGTGCAATTTAAGGAATAAAATAATTTAAGTATTATTTAGAAAAATGACTTAAGTTTTAATGATATTTAATACAAATATTTCTTTTTTAAAATGAATATGTCATTATACTTCAATTTTTTATTTATATTATTCACTATAATTTATCACATCAAGGCAACACATGAAAAATCTTCACGCTTTTTAAGTTATCTTAATCTTCGTATCAAGTCTAATCGAAAAAAGAAATTTTTAAACGAAGAGAGCAATTAATTTTTTTAGGCCTAATCCTCCCAAAAATATGCATGCACATAATTTCATTATTCGCAATTACAGTACATTCCTACAGCAAGAGCAAGTTCCGAGAACACCCTTAAAAAAACTGTATACCCACTGCAACGATACATCATTCATTCAATACAAGCAAATCAATCAATATGAATCGACATAGGAGGGAGAAGAGGGGTAGGTTGGGTATTTCATTCTTTCATTCATCACATGAGTACTACTGACTCTGTACTGTATATAATCTCAGTTCATTCATAAACCCCCTCTAAATTTAGTTGGCTGACCCAAACAAATCACCCAATCATGCCTCTCCCATACTGAGAACTATGTGCATCAAAACCAGACACTACAAACCCTTGGCTACTCGTTGCGTCCAGACCGAACCGCTGGGCTGCATTCGCGGGGAACGAAGAGTCCGAGGGGCCCGACAATCCGAGCTCGTTGTTTTGATGGAGTCCCAACGTCAACGAGACACCGCCGGCCGTGGTGGGGCCGAACCCCAGCCGAGACATGTTCCCGCCGTACGAAGACGCCGACAGCTCCATCGCCGCGACCTCGTGGACCCCGTCGCCTCTTCCCCCCATGGAATTGTGGTCGTCGTCCGCTTCGTCCCGCGTTCGCTTTGATGATAACTGAGTGTGGTGTTGGTGGTGGTGGTGATGGTCTTGCACTTGATGATGGTGCATTGCCGAGCCGTTCGCGTCTTCGCATGGCATCGCGTTGTTGTTCCTCAGGGAAGAATGCTCGCTTTGATTCTTGTTACTTTGTTCCTTCTTTTGGGAGTTCTTTTGCACTTGCCGCGTTTCGAGATTGTGTATCTCTTCCACCATTGGCTTCCACAGTCTCACCCTTGCGTTGATGAACCAGTTCGAGACCTGTTTCAGTATCATATTGTCAAGGAACCAACTCAAAAACTCGCGACCTCTAAGCCAACAAGGCTTTAATATCATGTCAACCACAAGTCCAAACTTTTAGTTCTAATCTCAAGCATGAAAGACTTATACTCTAACACGTATTGGCATATCCAACTAAAGTTGTACTTTGTTTACAAATACATGTCGATTTTGCAAACTAGCAACAAGACTAAGTTGTCCCCCCATATTTATTTCATGTTTCCTAACTTTAATATCAAAAAATCAATATGGTACATTATTTTAGAACGATCGTAGTGAGAAAGGACGTATAACGAGCAAAATGTGCATACCTGATTTCTCGAGAGGCCAGTCTGTTTAGCCAACATTAGCTTGTCTGTATCTGTGGGATAACTGCAACAACACAACTTGTTTTAGGCAAATTCTAGAGGCACATCACATATGACACCATTTTTGACACCATCATGACTCACAGACACCCACACAAAGGGCTTATAATGATCGGAGTACAAAACGCATGTATGTAAATCCGGGGGCTAAAACTTACGGGTGCAGAAAGTGATCAAACAACCAAGCCCTAAGAACAGTCACTGCGCGTTCGGGTAACCCCCTTTGGGGACGCCAAACGGGCGGATGCTCCATTAAGCCCATATTACGAGCAGTTGCGCTTTGGAAGTTATAAAAACCTTTCCCGAGGTTATCCGCGGTCGGGCAAGCTTCCACCTCAAAATTGTTCATGTGGCCTTGCTGTGATTTGGCTGCAAATTGAAGCTGTTCAGTGATGGCGTCTTTCAGGCACCTGAAATGCTTGGACATGGCTTTCAGTGCCAAGTTTGCAAACGGAGCCGCGTTGTTTAATCCGGCAACCGATTCAAAAGAGGCAATCACGGCTTGTAGCTGTTGGTAATACTGCCTATACCTCCTGTACACCTATTTCCATTTCAACATTGAACATATACTTATTATTTGCATGTACTCAAGGCACAAAAATATGTGACCCATAAATCTATTACTTGTATAAGCTATGCAATAATCCAAAATACTACTCAAAGTTCACATTTAGATGGAACAAGATTAATTTCATCAATATAACTTATTAGTCTATCACTCTTAAAGTACAAAAACCTTGACTTTCGTGTTGAGCTGATTTAGAGACTTGTTGACTTAGAGGTCATAAGTTTTAATCTTGTGTTTTAAATACTTTTTTGTGTGTGACTAATCTTATGATTCTAGTATGTAGAATTACCTACTACATCCCATTTAATTATATACAAATTCCTTCAAAACTCTGTTCACTTTCATAACATAAATTTCACTAACTTTTAGTTTTCCCTCTTTATCCCTATTTTCTATCCTTCAGGATTGTAGGCGTGTTTTAAAACGGCATGAATCTCCTTTACGAAAAGGATGAAACTATCCCCAAGGGTCTCTCAGCACCGACCGAACAGTTAGCTGAGAATGAGGTAAATTGAACTATATTACGGAGTATCAATCAATTGTCATAAGGCTTTGAACTCGAGATCTCTCCCTTGTAGCACCCTTATGTCGACGTGAATCTTCTTTACTTTCTAAAAAACCGTGTCTAAGCCAACCGTATCTTACAACAAGGCAAGAAGCAAACGATAGACCAAACATATACAGTACTCCACAATTAATTTTATAGAGAAAGACTAATAAATAGAAATAAACAAAATTATTAACAGAAATGAATTAAATTAAAGAAGAGACAAACAGTAACATTTCTTCCCATAGTTGTGTGGGCAAGAAATTAATAAATTAATGTAATGAAACAGATTCCTAGAAACACTTCATCAAAAATTAGGAAAAAATAAACACCAAAATTAGTGGCATTTTCACCTGTAAGAACTTGTTAAAGTGTCAGACACTTTATCACACCGATCTTTGTGCATATATTCCTCCCAATCACCTTTTTCTCAAAAGATGATTTTTAATTAATGATCCATAAAAAACCTCAATAATAATTCCTTAAACACAAGCAAACATCATCTACAGCTTGCATGGAATAAATGTGTAATAACAAACAAAGCTCATCACACCATCTCCTCCAAATTGTTGCAACAATTATATTGGGCAAACTCAAAGGCACAAATTTACTTGTGTCTATACAAAAGTTGCATCAAATTAATGCCAAAAAGGTAGGTTTAATTTACAAGATGCATATATATATATATATATATATATATATATATATATATATATATATATATATAAAAGGATGAAAACCAGAAAGAATATAGAAATAAAGATTGTACCATACCTCATCAAGCATTGAAATTAATCTGGATTTCTTCCTCTTGAGCTCGCCGGCGCCATCATTAACAACACCTTGGGAATCATCAAGGTGGTGCAGAGTGGGAGGGGGTTCCATTAGAGCAGCTGCAGAATCATGAGGAGAAGATTCAAGTCTGGCATCATCATTAGCATCATCATCATCAACAGGGGGGTAGATAGGGGTGCCCCTGACCACATCACAGACCTCCTCCAGCAACTGCTGTGCAGGCCTCAAGAATCTACTGCTGGAGCCCTTAAGGATAGAGGCATAGCCCGTGAAAGGGCCACCACCCCCTGCAGGAGAGGGCACTGATGATGAACAGTAACCCCTCGACAAGTCACCATCACCCCCACCATGAATGCCAGCAGAACCACCCAAGGTCTGCTGCTGCTGCTGCTGCATTGAGGCGTCATATCTCTGCAGGTTTAGCTCCAGAGGCGGCAACTGGCTACTGCTGCTGCTGCTTCGGCGAGCGTGATGATGTGATGACAAGGTCAAAGATAACCCTTGACCGGATCCTCCCGGCCCTCCTCCCACTGACAATGCCTCCCCGCCGCCGCCGCCGCCGGGAAAAGAATCGGCGTCAAGAAACCGGAGGTTCTGGGGTGCGAAAAGAAAAGGGTTTCTGCTGAGTTCTTGATTCAGGTGTAATTGGGGATCCATGTACAGACTCGGAGCGTGGAAATTAGTGTCAAAGCTCGCGACTTTATCGGTTTTGTCGTGATCGGAGACAACCCCGAGCGGTTGCTGGTGGTGGTGGAGGAGGGCGGCGCACGATAGAAACTCGGAAGGGACGAGAGAGGGAGGTGGTGGTGGTGGGTCGTAGAGAGGAGGGGGAAACCCATCGTCTTGGTGGTGGTGGCTGTGAGCAGCTAAGACTCTGAGCTTATCCCTTCTGCTTTGCTGTGGGACATGAAATGCCTCAAATCCCTCAGCCATCACTCACTCAATCCCTCTCTCCCTATAAGCTGATTAATAAAAGCTAAATAAAAAACCAAAAACTGAAAAGATTGAAAAATAAAATAAAATAAAAAAGCAGTCTTTTATTTGCAACAAAAGAAAGAAAGATTATGAGAGAGATGTTTCTGGCGCAGATGGGAAGAATCCGACACTCAACCACCTCCGACGTAGAGAGAGAGAGAGAAGGAAAGGGGTAAAGACGAATACATACATATATAGATAGATATATAGATACAGATTTGATTATGAAGATGGAGAAGATATAGAGAGAGAAAGATTGAGATTCTCTCCCAGCCCTCTTTTTTTCTCTCTCTCTATTTTATTTTATTTTTGTTAAAAGCTTTGGGTTGTTACAGTTGTAAGGGTAAGCGGTGGCCGGTGAATGGGCGGGCGGGGATGAGAGAGAGAGAGGACTGCCCAGTTCCGGTAATAATTGAGGAAGGCTTGCTCTCTTTGCTTTTCCTTTTCTTTTTCTATCCTCTTTTTTTTCCCTTCAAAAGAAAATTACATTTTGATTTTACAGAAAGTGTTTAAAGACTTGTATGCAACAACTTGCGTTCAGTTTAATAATTTTAAATTTAATTTGAATCATAAAAAATTATTAAAAATATTAATAAAAATTAAAAATGTTTTTGCCAAATACTTCGTGAAACAACAACAACAACAACATTGTGACTCTTCAAAATTTGACGAATTTTTTTTTTTTGTGTACCGCCCAAAAGATCTAGTACGAACGAGTTGGATTGAATCATTTTTATTTTAGTTCTTCTCTTTTTTCCCTCCATTGTGGGAAGAGGTTTGACCCTAAAAAGGCTCCCTTCAAACTTAATGTCTTCAGAAATATAATTATTTATTTGATTTGCAGTATCTATATCTCTAATTTGCTGGACAATCGCTCAACTTCCTCTTTTTTAGAAAATTTTTTAACACAAAACATACCGCAGACCACCAATTTGTTGGGTCACACTAATTGATCTACCAAATTATCTTGTATCGCTGTTAACACTTAACACATGACACACTGTCCAACCATCACTTCTTAAGAAGATTTTCAATATAAGGAATCGCCTGTAGATTTTCGGTCATGTAGTCACACCAAGCACACCGATTACTCCGATCCGCATAATGCGATCTAACACTTTTGTCCACTCAAACCTTGACTTTGATATCTCTGCATGTTGGGACTACGCGTATCCTCAACCCAACTTCGCAGTGATATGACATTGCTCGTTTTAAGTCAAGTTCTCCTACATATTTTCTTAAGCACCTCCAAAAGGAATCATCTTAACGGATTGGGTTAAACCATTTATATTTTGGTTCTTCTCATTTTGTGGAAAAACTTATTTTCTTGTTCCTTTGTAAGTTGAAAAAAACATTATAATAGTATTGTAATTAGGGGTGGACACGGTACGGTTCTGGAACGGTTCCGGTTCCGGAACCGCCGGTTCTAGTACCGCCATCCCTTAGTATCGGTACCTTGACCGGACTGGCAGGTATCGGTTCCGGTACCGGACCGGCCATTTTCGGTGATCCCTAAATATTTTTTTTCTTTTTTATTAAATTTTTAAAGTGTAAAATTGTAAATATGCAATTGTTAAAAGAAATAATGAAATAAAAAATTTAAAAATGCAATTGATAAAGGAAAGAATGAAATAAAAAAATCTAAAAATGTAGATGTTATTTAAATATTGTAAATTTAAAAAAATAACGGTACCGGTACTAGTACCGTCAGTTCCGGTACCGAAAAGTGGGTACCGGAACCGGTCCTGAGGGGGGCGGTTCCGGTACCGGTTCCCGGAACTGGTGGAACGTCCCGGCCGGCGGTGACGGTGGAGGGTACCGGCAGTACCGTTGCCGGTCACGGTACCGTACCGGTACCGTGTCCACCCCTAATTGTAATAAAATTCATGGTGAAAAAAAATCAATTATTGTTCTCAAACAAGGGTAAGAATAATGTAAGAAAGCGCAATGTTCATTTTGCAGTGACTTAGGGCACTGGAAATACCCGTGAAGTCCCAGAGCTTAAAATCGGGGTTTCACAATTTCTCTTTCTGTCACGTCAGCTATAACTTACCTCTACAGATTCAGTGAAAATGGGTTTTAAGCCATGGGCTTCAAACAGGGGCTTCAAACCTACATTTTTTACATTTTTAAATATACATCTTTTAAATTTAAAATAATAAATTTTAATAATTTTATTATTTAAAATAATCGAAAGTAGAATATTGCATAAAAAATTACATTAATTTAAAAAATATTACATTCATAAAAAAATACATTCATAAAAAAAGTTGTATTCATTAAAAAATATTACATCCATAAAAAAACAACACTACAAACAGATTACTAATTATTCAAGGGATTAAAGATATGTTCGATCAAATCCGCCATTAGTGCATTGTGAATTTCCCGGCTTCAAATTTCTTGGCGGTTTTTTCGTTTCTTTTCTTTGTTGATTTCTTCGTACATAGCCACCTCTTCATCCGGGTTGTATTGACAAATCACAAACCCGTTGTCCTCTACAATCATATTATGAAGAATAATATATGCGTACATGATATTCCTCATTTTTGTTTAAGTAAAATATTTTGACGGACGATCTAGAATGTGACACTTAGCCTTCAAGACCCCGAAGACTCGTTCAATATCTTTTCTTGCCGCCTCGTGAGCATTTTTGTAGGTCCGGCGTTTAAGACACATTGGTTCGGAGAGGGACTTGACAATCGTGGAATAATCTGGATATATTCTATCGGCTAAATAATATTTACGCTTGTAAAGCGTCCCTCTAAGCTCAAAAGATGAGTCAAGTGCAGTCTCATTAATTCAATCGTAAAAAACAAGCAATTGATCGAGAACGTTGATGTCGTTGTTCGAGCCCGCGACACCAAAAAAAAGCATGCCAAAATCACAAGTCATTTGAAGCAATAGCTTCGAGCATGATAGTAGGCTTGAGATGATCCCCCCGGGAGAATTGACCATGCCATGCAGTGGGACAATTTTTCCATTCCCAATGCGTGCAATCAATGCTCCCAAGCATGCCGACAATGCCGTGTTTAGCGGGATGCCTTGTGTGTAACTGCTGAATGTCGCTTGTTGTAGGCTTGCGTAAATATCTTTTATGAAAAATTTGAATAATAGCTTTAGAAAATTTATAAACACAAGACCTAATGCTCCGAGCCGACATCTTCAACTATTCGTCGAACATATCAGATGTCACGCCGTACGCCATCTAAAGAAGCACGGCACTGCACTTCTGGAAAATGAGAGCTCTTTTTTCATCATTAAATGAAGATGATCTCATTTTTAAAATATATTTTATAAATATTTATAATAAATAATCAAATATTTGAAAGATTGATAGAATTGTAGAGAGATATGTGAGAGATATGTTTGTTTTAAGAGAATTTATAAGTTTTTTTAAATTTAGATTTCTTTTGGTTTAACGACTAAATTAGCCATTTTTGGCTGTTGGGGGGAGGGGAGCAATGCGTTAAACGTTTGACGCGGAGGGAGTGACGCCTGTATGAAGCCCTAGGGGGCGGTGTTTAACGCCTCAGACATTAAAATAGAGGTTGATGCCCACCGGCGTCACACCCATTTCATCTTCTCTCGGGGGGTGTTTCTATGTGCTGATGCTTATTTGTTTATTGCTGATAAGTCAAATATTCTTTCATGCATGTAGAACGACTTAAATGATAGAAAAGTCAATTAGAAATATTCATATATAGTAAGAGACATTTTTGCAAATAATCTGGTAAAAATGAACAAACTAAAAAATTAACTTACAAATAAGTAACTAAGACATACTTATTTTTTCTGACTTATACAAAATTTATAAGTCAACTTATAAACATACAAAAATATGTCATCATCAACTTATAAGTTTAAATATTAAAACTACTTACAAGTTACAAGCAGTCATAGATTAGATCACCCACTTATAAAAACAAGAGCCATGCTAGGGGTACACCAAATGTGTACCCCATTTGTCCCCACCCCCTTCTCCACCATTCATTTTTATCTACTTTTTATTTATTTAATTTTTTTTTAAAATTTTTGCCCATTTTTGTGGTAATGGAGGGGGTGGGGGACAAATGGGGTACACCTTTGGTGTACCCCTAGCATTTTTCTAAAAACAATACATAGTTTTCTTTTGAGTACATACGGAGTGCATAGTGTTTCTCCTTTTATATTTTTATTTCTTGTTTTTCCTTATTAAGTTGGTTCGAAATTTTGTTCCACTGTTTCTACAATAAAATAAATTATGGATTAGATTATTCTTTTTCTGTTTTAAACTATTTTTATTTTTGAAGTTCTACTTTATTATGAAAATATCAAAATATAAGACCACGTGTCAAACTATAAGTCACAGATGAAATTAAAATATGATACTTCATTCGTTCCTGAAAACTTTTCATTTTTCTTTTTTCATCCGTCTTAAAAAAATTTTTTCATTTCTATAAAAAACTCACTTTATTTTATCCCTACTAATTCTTAACTTACTTATCTCATCAAATCTATTTACTATTAATCTACTCATCAAATCTTACTTTTACTCATCACATATACAAGGACAATTTTGGAAACTCAACACCAAAATACACTCCTCTTAAATCTCTTAAAAACCAAAACTTCTCATGTTTTCCGCCTAAATTAAATTAAGTGTAAGGGTCCGTTTGGTATACGGAATTGAGGAATTGGAATTAAAATTGCATGGGATTTAATTCCATTTATTGAATTCTACCAATTCCAATTCATTTTTTACTATGAATTCCAAATTCACATAATTTTCGTGCTACCAAACATCATAATTGAAAATGAAGTCCTCAATTCCAATTCTATAGTTTGAATTTTGTGTACCAAACAGGACCTAATAGTTTTATACTCCGTACATTGTTTACTTTATTTCTTGCAAAATACAATTCATTTTTTAGGAAATGGATGCATGGTTCGCATTATTCTCTATTTTACATAAATCCCAAACACATGATTTTATGAAAAACAAGTGAACATTTTATTTTAGACCGGGAGAAGTATACATATTAGAGTGCAAAGCATTACAATGGCCCCGTTTGGCATCAGCATCAGAGATTAGCGTTAGCGTTTTGAAAAAGCTATCCGACGGTAACCTTTAACGTTAGCGTTTTCAGAATTAATCTGCACCGTTAAAATTTTATCCAAAACGCTAATCGAAAACGCTGTTACCAAACAAAGCCAATAACTTGCATATTGATTTCTCTGATTAATTAATTTTTGTGATTGATATAATGATATTTGTTGCCTCGGCCACTACTCCGCATCAAATAACAAGTTGGTTTTCTAAGCAACAAAAAAGTACATTTATTGAAATGTTGCTGAAATAATAATAAAAAAGTCACCTAAAATATGAATAAAATATATTGCTTCTGATTTTTCTAAAACAATTTTTTTTATTTTTTTCATTCTCTTCAAAACACTTCTGCTTTTGTAAAAACATGACTAATATATCTAAATAAAGTCATTTTAATTTATTATATCCATTTTGCATTCACATAATAAGTTATTTAAGTAATATGTCTATCTTTTCTTTGATGCTAAGTGATGGCCGATGGGTATAAACCCATGAGTGATTGAGTTGTTGAATGATGAGCCGGGTAGAGGACCGAGTGGGGCGCTCGTTGTAGCTAAGGCTACTGTCTGACTGGTCGGTAAGGTAACGAGGCGGAGACCAGACAGAAAATCAGCAAGAAAGTCAATACCAGACTACCAATCGATAGTGAAGAGACCGGTTGTAGATCCACCTGCATATGACATAGCAGGTGGAGGGTAATGTCACAAGACTAAGGGGCTCGCACCACCTACTCTGCGGCATAAAGCCTGACTTGACACACGAATAACTACAATACAGAGATTTGACAAATTAAGTAATGGCTATAGTAAATTTGACAAAGAAATGACTATAGTAGATTAGAATAGTTCTTCCTAGTCTGTATTCTTGGTAGATTTCAAGACTCTTGTTCCCTATAAATACTTGTGTAAACCCTCTGGAAATGGGACAATGGGACATGATCTTAGAGAGAGAAAGAACACTTATTTGGATTGTACTTGAACCAAAGGTGAATATAATAACCTGGCTAGAGGAGTACCCACTTTAAATCTTTCCAATATCTCGTGCTTAAAATAACCTATCTAGTTCAACACCTTGGACTCGGCTAGGGATGGAAATTTATACTCGATTTGATGGATCACCTATCCGCCTTCATGGATAAAAACTTGAAAGCAAAAGGGTGATGGACGGATGATGGATGAACTAAAGATTGATCAGGTTGGAAGAGGGTGGAGATGTTTCTCATCTATCACCCGACACATTCATATTTACTTTGTTGGGTACATAAGTTTGTGCTAGTTTCAAATATTTCATTTTATAAAACCTAGTTTGTATTTTAGAAAATTATTTCTTTACAAAATTTTATTATAAACATTATGGTTCTTTGTATTTTCTAATATGGTTTCTACGTTTCATTTTCAAAAGGTGAAATCGCTCACCCCGGGCGCCCCTCACCCCCGACCCGACGGGAATGTGAGAGGAGGTAAATCACGGTGACCCAAGCACAACACTTAGCTAGACCATATTCTAGTGCGCACCAGAGACTCCCCCCATTTTTCAAAGGTGGTCGCCTCCAAAACGGTCGCTGCCAGGTTTCGATCCTTGGTCATTCTCCAAACTTCACCAAGTGTTTGCCACTTGGGCTACCCGTGCGGGTATGGTTTCTACGTTTCATAAGTCTTTCGTTTAATGAGATTAATGATTTTAAAACTATTACTTATATCATCTGTTTCATCCGTAGATGATGTATGGATCGGATGATGGGTAATGTATGTAATGGATGATGGACAGACTTGATGATGAATATAAAATTGATGGATGGTTGAGGGTGAAGCTTCACCTGACCAAAATCCAACTCATTGTCATCCCTAGACCCGACCCAACATAGTGAACCAACCTGATTAAGTTACATCATCCCTAAGGATATAATTAAAAAGTTAAATTACGAAATCAATTTCCCAAAATTCAAAATATGTTTGAAATCAATCTCCCAAAAATCACAATAATGAAAAAAATTATTGTGTTATTTTCACAACTGTAGTAATGTTGTTTTGAAAAAACAATTTATACATAATTATCAAAAAAATCACAAATTTTAAAGGTCATTTTTTTAAAAAATAATAATAGTAGAGTATAGTATCAAAGAATAATTCGAAGTGCCGCTTAAGAAAATAATTAAAACTTACAAAAAATATAGTGAGTTATGAAGTAAATCAATTAGTTCCGTTAAGTAGAATAATTTTTTGTATCATTTCCTAACTTTTGAAACATTATTTGGAAAAAATAATTATTACCATATTATTGATTATTGAAAAAAAATAATTAGTTTCACTCTAAAAAAACTTAAATTTGGTATTATTTATAAAAACATTTTTTAAAAAATATATTTAAATTTAAAGTTAGAAACTAAAAAATTTTTAAAAAAGAAGAAATTATCTAAAATAATCGGGTAAATTTCACCATTGGTACCTGAAATTTAGCTGGAATTTTGAAGTGGTACCTAAACTTCAAATCCTTTCAAAAAAATCCTTCAATGGGGTCAAATTGAAAATTTTAAAATATATAAAATTCAAATTTGGCCCAAATGACCGGAAGTTGACCTAGAAACGAGCTAATAGACTATTAGTGAAAGAATTATGTAAGTTGAGGGATTTTTTTGAAAGGATTTGAAGTTTAGGTACACTTCGAAATTTCAGTTAAAGTTCAGGTACCATTGGTGAAATTTACCCAAAATAATCTCACCCTTTCATTTATTTTCAAAAAAACAAGTATTTTCAAATAATTTTGTTAGGTAACTGTTAGCATCCTAACGACGACCCCAAACTCGCACATTATGGAAAAATGTGATTATTTTTCGTGACAATTAAAAGTGGATTATTTTTGAAAGAACGCGAAAAATGAGATTATTTGAAATAATTTTCTTTTTTTAAAAATATAATTTATATTTTTAAATTTTACATTTATAATTAAAGATATTAAACTGAAAATAAAATATGGAGTATGTCAAAACTTATAATGTGTGATGGAAAGAACCAAATTGTTCGGGGAGAGTATCTAAGAAGTTCAATTTTTATCACAGCGATCCAAAGTCCGAATTTGGCATTCGAATTGCGTACAGTTGGGGAGTGACAATTACGACGGTACCACTAACCAAATTTGTCACCTCAAGTCTTGAGATATTTGTGCAAATGTTAATTAATGAAGTCATCTCTCTCATCCACAATTTTAATATAATCAGTGTTTGTTTGGATATATGGAAAAACACATGAAAGAGAATTGAAGCCTTTGAAGGCGAGAAAACATGTCGAAATATTGAAAGAGGAAAATACACCATAGCTCCCTATGGTTTCAAAAAGAAGCTTCAACATCTTTCGTGGTTTTAAAAGTAACTTATAATATACTTCTTGTTTGTAAAGGGTGCACATGCATCTCATCAGATGAGAATTGGCGGTTATTCGATATGCACCCCATCAATGTAGTGTCACTGTGGATAATTTAATTTCTAATGTTTTCTCAATCCAATCCTACATCAAGTCATCAATGCTTATTCGGACATCATAATGATGCTTCCCGATGAGGCCGAATGGCCTACTCCAGGATACAAGATAGTGAGACCAACTGCACGAGCAAGGACACAAACTGATCGACCTACAAGAACTCGTTATCCGAATAACATGGACTACCGACCACGACGACGTCGAAATGAACAATAGCTATATCATGGATTTCAATTATGTCTAAGTTTATGTTTTATGAATTTCACAAAATAAATTAGTTATGACATGTGTTTTGTAACCTTATTTTTATGAATGAATAAATTATATACTCTATCAATAAATTTATTGTGATTTACCGTGCTTCTTATTTTAATTTCGGTGTATGGTGCATTATTTAAAGTCAATAAATAATTATTTTATTTATGAATTTTATTATGAGAAATAAATAAAAAATTGATTTAAAAAAAAATAGAGGAACGAAGTTGAGAAATTAAGAAAAAAAATGATTTAAAAAAATAATAGTGGGACGGAGTCGGCTACTCCGTTTCCTTAATTAATTATTCGGAACGAATTTGGCTACTCCGTTTCATTAAATAACAACCCAGAGGTATATTATAATATTTTAAAAAACACGAGGGGTGTTGGAGCTTCTTTTTGAAACCATAGGGGGCTGTGGTGCATTTTCCCCAATATTGAAATAATAATATAGAGTATTGTTTATTAAATTATGGAATACATGACATAATATATATGTGAGATTCTTAATACAACTATAAACGGAGAATGAAAACTAAATAAAATATAGCATCTACCATAAATAAGAATTGGAAGCTGACTATAACCAAACACTGCCATAAAAAATACAATTTTTTTCTTTCTTCTTGATAACTTTTGTTTGTTTACGCGATTTCATTTAACATTTGATAAATTAAAATATTCTTGTCACCTCTTATTTTGTAGAATTTTAACGTAGTTTTTTAGTAATTTGTTTGTAAATTTATTTCTTATTGATACATCGATTTGTAAATAAAATGATTTAAAAAAGTAAGAACTTTTTTCTTAGCTTGTAACCCCCAATTTGTAATCAAATTAGAAAGAGAGAGTATAAAAAGATATGGTTGGAGTAGCTATGAAAAGATGGATTACTAAAACACATTTGGTGGTGTAAACACAATATACACTATGAAAAATTACAATAACCATTGGAGATGCTCTATTTCAATAAAAATGAATGTGTCAGAATAAAAAAAATGTTAATTGGTAAAAATAGAATATGATAAATAGATTATTGGTGAATAAATATGATGTGATAAATATGGTAAGTATTAGTAGACATAAAAGTGGTTGCTTAATACTTCATCCGTCTCTGAAAATTTCCTCTTTCTGTTTTCATTCGTTTCAAAAAAAATCTCATTTATATTAAAAAATCAATTTTATCCCTAAGAGTTTATAACATACCTATCACATTACATTGATTCGCTATTAATCAACCTATCAAACCCTATATTTACCCATCACATGACATTTTTAGAAACTAAATACCAAAATACACTCCTTTTAAATTATTTAAAAATCAAAATATCTCATAAGGACGAAGGGTATAGAAAATTTCTCATGAGAAAATTTCTTAATATTTGTGTTTTCTCTCCTTTTTTTTTCATTCTTACCAATTTCACATTATCCAAACAAAGTGTACATTTTTTCATTGAGAAAAAAAAACAGTTTTGTAGAGTAAAATGAAATATAGGAAATCTAAAAGGGAATTACTAATAAAATTGGATAAAGCTACTTGTACCCCAACCTTCTGTACCCGCAGGTTTACACCAACATTTTGTGTTGGTGGAAAACTAATTTTTTTTAACGCACCAGTGTCCGTATAAATTATTGTTAATGAACCAACATTTGCGTCGGTGTAAACCATCAAAACATTTCTGTATAACTACAGTGTAGAAATGAGGTACAATTTTTTACTTAAATGTAGCATGGTCCAGTAAAATTTCAAAAAAGGAAAATGAATACGTATAAAGCTGACAAAATAAATTTGAGAAAATACTCCGTATATAGTGCAGGTATATTGGGCAGAAGCATACATTGGGAGTACACAAAGAGGTTGACGTAAGTCTTCAGGAAAAGCAAATGGTCATGGTGACGTTGGCATGTATTACACTGACTGTAACGAAGTGACTAACGTAGAGTAGAGTCACTGTCAATATCATAATTACTCTCCCCATCTCATATTTGATAACACACTCTAAACGATGTCTAAAATCTCATTATTTTTAAAAATTATTTAAAGAGGAATGTTAGGGGTACACCATTTGGTGTACCCTATTTGTCCCCCACCCCTTTCTCCACCATTTGGTGTACCCGATCTGAACTCTTCTCTAAACTCAACTGCTTCGTCTCCTAGATCTGCAATGGATTCATACAATTTGCGCTTCGAATCCATTATCTCGAAGACACAATTTGAGGATATTGGAGTTGATGATGGGGATTTCATCTCTGACAAGGTGGAGGACGAGGTCATCGTCATCGCCAGCGACGACGATATGGCCGATGTTGCCCCGGTCAGAGAGAGGAAGGACGTTGTCCTTCTTGAATCTCAGAAAGACACTGTTTTTCTTCATGGGAGGGAGGAGCCTAACTTCGTTGTTCTAGACGGTGATATTGATGATGCTGATTGGTGCGAAAAAAGTGAGATTGAGCCTACACAGGCAATAAACTCACGCATGGATCTCCACATCGATATTCTGAACATCTTGCTTCCAAAACATGGTAACCAAAACATGGTAAGCAGTTACAAAAACCCACTTTGGTAACCACAATCCAAAAAAACAGTGCCCTTGAAGTGTGTTCAGTTCATGTCTGAAGATAAGTACTCATCTGCATCTTCAGTGCTGAACTCAACCATCTCTTCATTAGTTGTAAACATCTGATCTCCAACCAGTGTTGCTGCCTTTTCAATTAAGGCTTGGTCTATGTTCAAACATTTTGGCAGATTCCCTTCTCTGGCTAGTATGTCCTTCCTCATATGTGGCAATTTGTAGTTGTTGTTGCCTTCATGTTCCATTACTTTAGTCATTACTTGCTGGTAAGACAACCAAACCTTGTTTAGACATTCTGAACTCAGGGCATTATATGCTCCCTCAACAGCCTCTACCAACTCAACCACAGTAGTTGGAGCACACTGATCCTTTAAGGACTGGATGGCTCTAAAGAACCCAAGATCTAGCACATTTAAGTCTGGAGAGTTGGGGGGTTGATTGTTTAGAGTTATGTGAAACCCATTTCTGTTTGCTGCTGCCATAAAGTCACAGTCCACTCCTTGAATATGTGGCCTTGCATTATCTTGCTGAATATGTATGTCTTTTGACAGCTGTGTTGACCATTTTTCATGGATTGCTGGAATAACAGGGTTTATCAGCATGTCCTTTGTTACTTCTTTAGTAACACTGGTAATTGGTTTAACCTCCAAAACTCCTTTTGGCCTATTCTTGCTCTTCCTTTTGGCTCTTAAATTTTCTGTGAAACTGAAAATGCCAATCTTGCCATCCCATAACACTTCTTGATTTTCCCCAAACAGTGGTCTCCCAACCACACAGAGAAACATTACTTTAGCAATGAACCTTTTTGATTTACAAGCCCTATATGGGTCCAGTTCATCAGGGAGAAGGTAAAACTTTTGAGACGTTTTGGACATAAAGAACCATTTCTCATCAATGTGTAAAACATTCTCAAAAGTCTTAAACCTAGGGTGCATTGGCATGGTATATGGGTCAACCTGATCTAGACAGAACCTCAACCTTGAAATTTTATTAGCATCTAAAAGGTACGGTTTAATAACATTAGAATGGCTCCTAAGCATACCTTTTTTAATCCACTCATGCACAGTAGACTTAGGCTTATGGATGGAAGCTGCAAGTGATCTTATAGTAGTCCTCCCCCTCAGGGGAGTGTCTGTTATAGCCTTTACATCCATGACAGCCCTTTTTCTGCCACTTTTTCCTGCCATTCTATTCCTGACATCAATGGCAATGCCCAGCTCTAATTGTTTCTTTGCAATGACCCATATGCTACTGACTGTTCTTGTAGACACTTTAAATTGTGCTGCAACGTTCTTGATCTGTCCATACTGAGCTGAGTAAGAACCATCGGGGTTTTCGTTTGAATGTGACAGTAACACCTCGCTTATAACCTGTCGTGTTACATTGTCTAATTTTTTGGTGTTATATGCAGGCCGCCTGGACATCGAGATGAAAAAAGGAAGAGGAATAAAGCTGAATGTGAAAGGATTGTTGAAAAGATTAGGAAGACAAAGATGGAGAAGAAAGGGGAGTAGTGCTGGGTGTTACTGTAATAATCTTGGGGAGGGGGTTAAATAGCCTGCAAATGGATTCAAAATTGATGTATTTGGAGGAAGTATTGGGCGGCATTCCAAAAAAATTTGGAGGGAATGCCTAAATTTTGTTATGTAATCATGGATTTGATGTATGATAATGATTGAAATAGTGTAGTTGGTGTACTTTGCTTGCTTTGAATGTGTTCGGCCCCTTATTTCTGTTCTTTCTTTTTTTTCTTCATTAAAGGTAATTTAGGCATTTCATGCCTTATTCAAGCCTCCACTAAAAATGAGGAAAAGTCAAAGTAGGAAGCTTATTCTCGGACGGAGGGAGTACGAAGTAAAATATAAAAATTACACCATTTAAAAGTATATGAAAAGTTCTACAAAATAAGATGTGATAAGAATATTTTATTTTATCAAATGATCAACCAAAACGAGTAAACAAACAAAAGTTATCGAGATGCCAGAATAGTAACCGTGGCATTCTTTCTGGGACGGAGGGAGTATAAATTATACTCTCTCCGTCTCTAAATATTTGTCACATTTATATTCCCGAAATAAAATATCAAGTTTTTTCAATTTATTTTATTTACATATTGGTATAGAAATAAAAAATAAAATTTACATATAAAAAACTATATGAAAAGTTTTTCGAAATAAGAGGTGTCAAGAATATTTTATTTTATCAAATAACCAATGGAAACGTAGAAATAAACAAAAGTTCCCGTGATTGCTTAAAAAGCAAACGTTGTAAATAATTTGGGACAAAAGGAATACTATTTAAAAGTACATAAAGAAGTGTACTCCCTCCGTCCCTAATTACAAAATCCATTGGGAAGTGGCGTGTGATTACGAAATCCCTTATTTAATTATGGTTGTTAAATATATTAATTATTTAATATATTTAATATTATATCTTATAATTATGGTTATTTCCGTATTTATCAAGCTATTAATATAGAGAATTCTAAAATACTCCAACTCACCTATATACTCTATTCGTCCATCGTACAATCAAGGGTCTGTTCACTATTTACATGGTCAAATATTTACATGTTCAATCAAATATGGTATTCCTCCAAATCATTCAAGCAATAAAGCATTATTTATATGGACCATGCTACACACCCCCCACCCTTGCTACCAACCTTGCCTCCACCCACTTCTCTACCACATATTTATCTCTACCTATTCTCCACCCACCCTCTAATTTTAATTTTCTTGCCTCCCTACCACATGTATATGTAGGGGGGGCATGGGTGGTGCAAGGGTGAGGGGTTTTTAGCATTTTCCTATTTATATATTGTGTATACACTACACGTACTTTTAGGTAAATTAAAAAGTGTATCTCAATTGTACATGCATCAACACAAATACATGCGGACATAAGGTTTGTGCTCGGACATGAAAATATTTTTTATTAAATAATACTAGTATGAAATAACAAAAAATGTAATATATTCTAACTCAAGTAATTCCCATAATAACAAGAAAATAATACCGAGTATTATTTATCAAAGAATTAACTCAATCAAAAGTTCAAGCTTGTAATTGTAACCTAGAACACATTTTTATATACTTTAACATTATAATAACTTATACGGAGTACTTTTTTCAAAATGAGAGACAAGTAATTTTTAGAAATTATCATAAATCATCAAACCATTTCACTCTTTTCCAAAAATAATCTCACTTTTCACTGTCATGGGGAATAGAGAAAAAGACCAAAGTAGGAGTAAAATACTTCCTCCGTCCCATGAAACATGAGACTTTTGCTTTTTAGGAGGGATTCAAGGGGAGTGTATTTTGGTATTGAATTTCCAAATATGTCCTTTAATGTGATGAGTAAAAGTATGATTTGATGGATAGATTATTAGTAAAAAGGTATGATGTGATAGTTAGGGTATGAAAAAGTAAGGGGTAAAAGTGACTTTTTAATAGAAATGAGAAGTGTTTTGTGGGACGGATAAAAAAAGAAAGGAGAAAGGTTTCATGGGACGGAGAGAGTATTAAATTTACACCAAAATAGGATTTCTGTGTTTTTATTCCTGAGATTGAAGTTAAAATTCATTTACATTACAAATCATGACCATGTGCATTACCAAAAAGTGTTGTATAATGCAGATGTACGATGCCACATTATTACAATGTCAACTGTTATTTAGGGAATAAAAATATGAAACTTCTATTTTGTTTTTTTTTTTAATTTTTACTCCTATTTAGGGTGATTTTCCCGGGAAATAACCATACGTTCAAGTTTTGGGTCATTGTTAAGAACTTAACGGTCACTTAATGAAACTTTTGGAAAATACCTATTTTTCGCAAATAAATGAAAGGTGAGATTATTTTAGGTAAATTCATTATTTTTTGTTTTTTAATTTTAATTTTAAAATTTATGTTTTCAAAAATATAACAGAACCCTCTTGTTAGAGATTTATCTCAATTTTTTAAAAAAATATAACGATTTACAAATTTTGCATTCTATTTTGAGAGAAATATAATAGTGGATTGTCAAATATTAATTTAGAGTATCACTCGAAAAGGAGATAGTAATACAAAAAGTTATAGTGAGTTATAAAATATTTAGTGCCATGTTTTGAGAAAAAAATTATTGTGTCATTTTCACAATTTTTGATTTGTTATTTTGTGAAAAACAATTGTGGTGAATTACCAAATGAGTTATAAAACTAATAGTTTAATTTCAAAGAAAAATTTATTGGGTCATTTCCATAACTGCTGTAATCTTATTTTGGAAAAAACTTATAGTGAATTATTGAAAAAACTTCACAAGTTTCGCAATGCCATTTAAAAATAAAATAATAGTATATTATCAAAAAACAATTAGAAGTAAGTATTTTTTTTAGAGTGAGACTAATTATTGTTTTTTCAATAATAAATTATTTCCATTTTAGTGAATAATTTATTGTGCAATTTTACAACTTTTGTAATACTCCGTATTATTTTTGAAAAAATCTAGATTATCGATTATTAAAAAAATAATTAGTGTCACTCTCAAAAATGACTTAAATTTGGTACTATTCATAAAAATATTTTTTTTTAAAAAATTAATTTTAAAATTTTTTAAAAAGTGAATTTATCTAAAAAAAATCTCACTTTCCAATTTTGGCAAAAAAAGTATTTTTCAAAAAAATCCGTTAACTAACTGTTAGCATCCTAACAACAACCCAAAACTCACACACATGAGAAAAAGTGAGATTATTTTTCTTGATCATGAAAAATGAGATTATTTTTAGATCACACTTTCCCCTCTTCCACTTTTGCTACTTTTCTTTTACTTTCCATAAATTCTTTGGTGCACATAAGGTGTATGATGTATATAATGCACTTATAGATGAGAGAAATAAGCAAATGTTTTGTGGCGAGATAGAATATATTTTACTTACATCGTATATTAAAATCAGTCTTTGATGTATAACTTGATAAAATTTGCATGGTATATTAATTTTTCAGTACTATTAAGTCTATTACTACTGACTCTACTTACATGGTATATTAATTAAATAAAATAATGTTTTAAAATTATTTTACAATATAAATCTTATAAAACTATTTTTCATCTACATCTAATATAGTTTATACATAATTGAAAATAAAAAAGTTATTAATTTTGACTTCAAAAAATTAAATTAAACAACTAGGAAGAAAGGTACTAATACAAAAGTAATACTACTCAACTTAATTTTGTTAGAAGGTTGACAAATACAATAACAACAACAACCCAGTTAAATCACACAAGAGTAGGGTCTGGGGAAGGTGTGTGTACGCAGACCTTGCCCCTACTTGAAAGTAGAGAGATTGTTTCCAAAGAGACCCCCGGCTCAACGTCGAAAGTTGCATTGCTTGATTAACTGATACTTCATTAATTAAAGAAGCGCAGACAGTTTAGAGATCCATTTTGATTTATTTCATTACACCTCAAAACTAAAAAATGATGAAATTTTGGCTCTATAGGAGATGATGGAAATAGAAGGTTGACAAATACTCCAAATAAAAAAGGTTAGCTGAGCTGGCCGTAAGAGTAATTCGGACAAGACGATGGCAAATTCCCTTATTTACAGGAGACCGTTACCAACGCCTGAAAATATGGTTCGGCAAACGACGCCGTTGGATCCACCTCGCGGAACTCATTTTCGCGCCCAATTCCATGCAACAAACCAGCAGAGTATATTCCGGGAGCCGATGCCTTCTTTCTGTTCGTACTCGAGCTGTTAGACTCCATAGCCGTTTCGCGAAATTATACTCTCAATTCCGAAAACAAGTATGGTGGTGATCGCAGACGCCGTATCCGCCATGGCGGCGATAAAAGCATGGAGGCCGACATTTCGCAATGCGGCGGACAATGTCGTCTTCGCCGTTCACGCCACCTTCTTCGCTTCCGGATTCTACCTTAACGCCACCGGCGCCCCTGCTTTCGACCTCGACACTTTCGCCTCACCTTCAACCACCGGTAATTAATCCTCTCTCCTAACATGTAAGGCGCAAATTGAAGCTTCTTCGTGCATATTAAGCTATTTAGATTTCAGAATAGTGGATTTTTAACGGATTTCATGCTCTATTCCGCGTGTGTAGGGTTTATGTGATGTTGCTTTCCCGATTTTGCTTTTGATGGAATGGAACTGCTTATGATTTTCGCGTTTGGCTTTTCCGATGATAGATTTTAAGTAATTAATGTTGTGGATTATCATGTTCTGGTGTCTGATTATCATTTAGAAGGTTTTTTTACTTTTCTGAAATTTGTAGATATATGAGTGCAGTGATGCAAGCACATGAATTTAGAGTAATCTGCTGCATGTTTCCCCCTTCATATTCTGTTCAGATGAGGTAGGCATTGAAAATTGGAACATCTTCGAGTGCCAGTATGCATTTATGTATTCAAACTCAAATCCAGATGGTGGCTCGAACAGAGTGAAAGTTCTATGTCTTGTAGAGGATCATAAAGTTCGGGTTGTTGCAATGAGGCATGGTGACAGAACACTTTATGAACTTAAACTGAAGTGAGTTCTTTCCATTAATTTCCTGGTTGAAAAACAATCAATTAGATACTTTCCGTACAATCTTTTTTGTACTCCCTCCGTCCCATGAAACATGGGATGTTTTGCTTTTTGAAGAGATTTAAGGGAGTGTATTTTGGTATTGAATTTCCAAAAATGTCCTTTGATGTGATGGGTAAAAGTAGGATTTGATGGGTAGATTATTAGTAAAAAGGTATGATTTGATAGGTAGGGTATGAAAAAGTAAGGGGTAAAAGTGACTTTTTAATAGAAATGAGAAGTGTTTTATGGGACGGATGAAAAAAGAAAGGAGAAAGGTTTTATGGGACGGAGGGAGTATTACATATGGATGCCAAGTGATGGAAAGCTTTGGTGGTGTGCAGAGTTCATGACTATGTTGAGAATGGAGGCAGCGATTATCACTCACAATATAAGAACTTTGAGTATCTGGTCGAGGAAATCAAACAGGTTGTGATGAAGTATATTGACTCTTCTGCCATAGAATCATCCTCTAGGACCTCCACTTATCTGTCAAGGTAAACTAATCATAGGCTGTTTTACCAGTATGTTGCTACTTGAGGTATTAGTTTTCTATGAAGTTCAGATTTTCTCAGAACGTAAGAAACCGAAACCAACACACTGAGCTTAATGTTTGAAACCTGCGCTTATGAACTTTGCATCTTATGAATTATCCTTTCTTGTTCAGTGGAGTTGTTTTCATTTAAGTCAGGAATGCAACACTAATAAGTTACTTTTAATCTTTTCTATAAACTGAATACAGATTTGAAGATGTTTGGCATAGTCCCGCTGCTGTTTACTGGTATGGATATATCCAATGTAGGCAGTGTCACCACCTACTGCCTGTTTATGTGCTAGGGTAATCAAATAGTTACCTTGTTAATCGTTTATATCCAGAGGCAATCTTCATAATTCCATTTTTGTCGTACTTTTAGATTGTGCTTTTAATTCAACCACAAATGAGTTACGTTTCTTGCTGTCAAATCAAATCTGAGATTGCTTTCTTCAACTTGAGCTTTATCGTGATCCAACTCTACTATGACATATATCTAAACCGACACTTCCTTCAATTACTTCCAAAGATCAGACAAAGAATGCTAGTGTCTTTCACTCTTAATGTGGTCATTTATATTGTTGTATTGCTGTCTACACATGCAGATACCTGGCTCTGCCATTTCCTGGCATTAGGGGGATGAACAACTCTCGTGGACTTCATACTATAAATTTCCTTCCCAGGTTCCTTAGTTTTCCTTTCTTTTAAAAAACTGTAGTTCACTTTTTATAGGTGAGTGGCAGTCATTATTATAGATGTTGCATTGATAGTTAAGTGGGTAAAATGGCCACGCCATTTTCGGGGGAACTGATGTGTATTATTTCTCAGGGAAGATACAAATATGACCCTTATGTTTGCTTCCCTGTACAAACTGACCCTTTCAATCCTTGTACTTCTCAATTTGCACCTCTTCCCAAGCATTGCTAGGTTTCTTTGCATCCATTTTTCATTTAGATGACACTGCCAGTAATTTTACTCCATTTTCTCCTTAATTATTGAGCATACAGGCAGCCCATACTTTGGTACTCATGGTATAGACTGATATTACTATTACATACATTTATGATACTCCAATATCATCTGCATTATCATGTAGATGCATTCCTCCTACATTTCCTGTGATTTGGGAAAAGTACAATTTTCATGGACACGCTACTGGACTTCTCTTTGCCAGATTCTTTAACTTTCACCTTCTTCTTCCTTTCTTTATTTGCAGACCACTCTTCATACGTAAACAATTGTGGTTGCATATGAAGTCTCTAGCTACTCACAAAGAATCATCTCCTCTTTAGCATTTAGTACATCATGAATTTTAGTGTTTATTGTTATTTTTTATTTTTTGTTGCCTATCCAGTCATGCTGTATTCCCATATTATGGCGTGAGTGGCTTCGGCATTTTCCCTGGACCATATGATGCTGTGTATTTCATACCCAGGTTCCTTAATTAGCTTCTATTTGCATCCATTGTTCATCTAAGCTTTGATTTCAATAATTGCACTTCTCTATGTAGTCTTATTTTTCCATATTCATAATAATGTCTATATAGATTCCTGGCTCTTCCAGTTCCTATAATTTGGGGGAACAATAATTTTCATCGCCGTGGTACTGGAGTTTTCCTTCCCAGGTTCTTTAGCCTGCCTGCATTTCTTCTTCTCTTTCTTTTCCATCCCATCATTATTTATGATGATGCTTATGATTGTGAGATGAGTAATGATTCCGGTATATGAAAATAGATCACAGAGTAGCCTAAATTTATTAGAGTATTATTTCATTCTGGGACAAATATTTTATTTATTATTAGTGTTGCATGATTCTCTAACTTGTTTTTTAGAGCCTAACCATTTTGGATGGGCTACGTGGTGATGATGCTCTCATTTGACTTGCAAGTATAATTGATGATGATCCTGATTGATCCTTCAGGAGCACATGGCTTACCAATTTACATCTGCAAAAAAAGTGTGTAGATAACCTGAACTAGTAGTTGCAGATTGATTTTCTTGAGGCCGTAACTGTAAATAGTACACTACTTGGGCGGTGTGGTTTGAACTAAAAGCCAAATGTTAACGTTGAAAAGCCACGCGTGATTCTAAACAGGAGTTATTGCTTTGATTGTCATTGCTCCCATCGTTCGTGGTTGTGTATGGGGAGAAATGGAAATGAATGAGTTCATTAGGACACCCTTCATGGTTGTATATGGGTAGATTTTGTTTTAGCACATAAAACTGTTTTGACTGTGGTCATTGGAAAATGATAGGCCTTGTTTGCTTGCCAGAAGCACTAAATACATGAGTAGAAAGTATTGAGTTCATCTGCAGTCACTATCAGCTCTTGGTACACGGCCGAGCGCGAGTCTGGTCCTTCAAGATCATCACTCGCATGATCGCCTTTAGAATCAATGGCCAAATAATCAGTCAAAGCCTTCCTCGGGCTTTTCTGAGATTTGGACATGAACGGATCTGAAGGCTTGGTCAAGTCATCCACATGAAGAAGATCATCGATGCGTGCCACAATGTTGAATGCCAAACTCTGCACGGCTCTTGAATAGCTCTCCAGTATAGATTTGCCAAGATCCTGTGGAGGAAGAAGAAAAAGATTCAGTGAGTCTGCAAATTTCTTACTACAAACAGGTAATGAAATCATTTAGGGTATGTTCGGATCCCGAGAAAATGTGAAGGAAGGTCATTATTGAGTTTTAATCTATCTTCTATTTTCCTTCATACTTTGAATTCCCTAGTATTTTCTGTGTTCCAAATGAACCCTTAAAGGGACAATAATTAGAACCTTGTTATGTTGAATCTTGCTCATGTGCAGCATTGTCTGAGGAAGCCCAGGAAACCTTAGTCTCAAGCAGGTGAGAAGACTTTCAGCCCTATATGCAAACACCTCTCTCTTATCTGCATCAACCACCAACTCCTTAACCATTTCCCACGATAGCTTCGAGTTTTTTGAGTTAGTTTTTTGGCACCAAATGTGTATCGAAGCCTCCAACTGGTCAGCGATCTCTAGAGCCCGACGTTGAGAAGACAAATTGAGGCAGTCGAGCAAAGACTCGGGTGAAAATTGATCGGAGAAGTTGTATCCATTGATGAATTCTTCTAAGCTAGTGTAACCATTCTGCAGCAATGTTATGTTAGGAACAACAAAAAACAAAATGCAAGATAACTATAACCTCAATTCTTATAATTGAACAAAATTCTATATGTAGGGAGTAGTATTTTCACCTTAGAAAGAGTTTCCAAATATGATTCTGGGACTTCCATGTCATCTAAAGTGCAACAGTTGATAGCCATTGCTGCTTTCAGGATCTGATTAGTGCAGGTCCTAATCTGCTGCAACTGCTTTCTTGCTTTCCCGCTGAGACCACACGTAGGGACTCGAGGGACAGGCAACCACCATTTCTCCTTTGGTGGCGGACTCTGGGTGGCCAAGACGCCTTCTTGATCAACATACCAGAACTCTGTATGTTCTAAGCTGTCCAAAACTTCCTGCAACAAAAACACACCGGATTTGAACTCTTGTTCAGTTGTTCTTGATTGTCACGATACTTTGTGGCAAGATGGTATGCCATTTATCTTACTATAATCATGTTGTCCAGTTTCAGAAGCGCGGGGAGGCTGACGTAGAGATCTTGCCTTGGTCTAGAAGTCATTACCTATATATACAAAGGAAAGTGTCATGAGCTCATCCAAAAACTTTTTTTGAATACTATTTAACTCTAGTATCTGTCGTCCATACATACTTTTTCAACCTATTAAAGTACAAAATGTCAATGCCTCCATTGGAGTTCAAACATGTGATCTCTTGTTTGAGTGAGACATAGTTATGCCGCCCTAGCACAAGGTCTTTAGCCCAAAAATCTATTTTACTAATGTCTGTACTTGAAGAATGTATGCAAGATTACCTCTCGTTTGGTTCCATCGGGGAATGTATGCAAGGATGGTGTCAACTCCACAATGTAATCGCTAACGCTAAGAAGCCATTCCATTCCTCTCTTCCATGTTAGCTTCTTCTCAGAAGGCAGAGGCTCTAATCTACATACTTTCCCGAAAGTTGCAGCTAACAAAGAAGAAGAAGGATTTGTTCAAAGAAGTAGAAATCTTTGATAGATCATATGGAAGATTAGATCTTTTAAAAAAACAAACTGTGGCATACCAGAAAGATCAGTAATGGCATTCGAAACAGCCAATGCTGCAGAGACACCCTTTTCGCCACCCGACATATCTTCTCCGAGGAGCAACTTTGAGAACGTTTCCTTAAGCATCTCAACAACCTCTGCGTTCCAAACCATTGATTGGATTCCGAACATGAAAAAGAAACATTAAAAAAACAAAAAAAAAAAACAGAAGTGAAAATATACATATTTTTACCAGGTGAAGATGAACTTTGCTTCATCTGATGAGGCTTTTCCCTAACAGCATCAAGTGTTACTGTTGAAGATATGTAATCTTCGGACGGGCTGAACTCTCCGTTACGAGTACTTTCTTCTTCGGAGAAAGAACCGTTAGAACTCGAAGAACTGCGATTCCTCTCCCCTCTATTCAATTCATCCTCATCCAGTTCCCATTCCACTTCAAAAACTTTGCCCAAAGGTTCCATCTTTCCCTCTTGACCCCAATAATCAACAGAGCTGTTTACCACAACCAGTATTCTGTACTATGGCATACATCTTCTGGTGTATATATTCATAGGACCAATAAAGCAAGCAAGAGGAATCATGCAATGGCATAGAAGCTTCATCTACAATCAAGGTCCATGTGGTTAACGTGTTTAAAGAGTGAGAGAGGGAAAAGACAATTCTTGTAGACTGAAAGGGTGTGTTCTGTTTGAATGTTTTTAAATTAATGTAATATAAAGTGTTTGGTCGAATATAATTTGAACTATTGTTGGGTTTTGCTGGTACCCCAATTTAAATGGCCGAGTACTCTTTTTTTCTTTTTCTTTTAGACTTCACATTAAAGCTTTGGTTCGTATGTGTAATGTGCATTTGATAATAATTTGAATTTTCAAAAAGTAAAGTGATGCCCATCAATATCATCATCCAACATTTTGTACTTCATACGCTACAAATGGTGAGTTATGTCTTTATTCACCTAGTATTTATTTACTTTATGATATGAACATTGACACTATCCAGTTTTGAAATAAACTTCACCACATGAGGTAGGATTTCATTATGAACTTTTGTTGGGCAAACCAGTGTTCATAAGATACAGATTTTGAAATTTAGAAACATAATACTACGCATGAGTTTAGAATTCTGAAATAAAAGTGTTTAGAGAGATTTAGTGTTAGTAACACGCAAAGCATGGCCAGCGGTAGCAAGACACCGCCAACGGTGGGTGGCTAGCAAAGTAGGGTACGGTGACCAACGTCAGCATGCGGCTGGCGGGGCGGGGAGGGAGGGCATGGCAGCAACGGGCAAGAGGCGGTTGAAAAAGATAACAAAACACCTAGGGTTGAAATATCGGAAGATATTCGAATCTCATTTAGGCTTCACCAAATATCCACAAAAGGGTTCTAATATCAAGAGCCGCACAACTGTTTTTCCTTTAAATATGACAATTACTCCTTAATATTTAAAAAAAATACTCCGTAATTGTCATGAAAAATTGGAAATATTATCATGAGACCCTTGATCTTCCAAGTCACACAGGTGCGGGTGCGTGACAAATAAGATACTACGGAGTAGTAAAAATGATTCATTATCTGGTTGAGAAATGTTTCGACAATGTGGTTTACAACTATATAGGCCGCTTTGTGAAGAAAAACGGGTCATCTGACCTTGCATTCGGACACAAAGTTCGGAGAGGGGAACCAATAAACGTATAATAAGGTGTGGGAGTCATCTGAGACGAAATGTTGATGCCAAGAATACAAGAAACTGAGAGTCTACAAGCTTTCTAAAGTATCCATAAGTAAACATTGCAGTGGAAGAGTTATGTATGGTTAGGGCAGGGGATACCAAACACAATCAATCACCTTTACATCATCGGGGCATGCTAGGGGTACACCAAAAAATAGTGTACCCCATTTGTATGCCAGATCAACACAGACATTATGTGTCTGTGAATCGGATCACAGACATAATATCTGTGTTGCTTTGGTGTACAAATAGGATACACCATTTTGGTTTACTCTTAGCTTTATTTTACATCATTCCCAGTACCACTTTATTTTTTTTTGGGAGGATGGGAGCACATTTAGTTTTAGATAGACAGCACACACAAATAAGTATAAGTAAGATAGTGATATAAAAAAGCTCCCATCTTGTTCATCTTTGGACACCATGATCACTTCTTGTGAAAATCTGGATGCTTGACAACCGTCACCGGGCAGGTTGCATCCGACAATACATAGCTCGTCACACTCCCCATTATGATCCTGCCTCACCCATTGCCCATTCAAAGAAACAAATCTTTCATCAATTTACAAATCATATAAATGGTATCTAGGAATTACCATGATTCTTTTCTCATCACAATCCTATTCCACAATAGGAAACAAATAATAAATGGCATCTAATCTTGCGCTGCTAACAGAACATAATTTATATTCAGAAGCTCACAGGCTTCCGGATCGAATTAGAGTTTTATGCAGGTGGGGAAATTGCTGAAAAGATTGGTTGTGTCGATAGAGCAATGGCGTGGTAAGAAATAGAACTAACCTCTGCAGGGTGCTAAGCCCTCTGCTGCCCATGACCAAAGAATCCAACTTCAGATCATCAATTGATTCAATCAGCTTCTCCCTTGCATCTCCCAGGTACAACTTTATAACCACGTTTATCTACACATAATCGGATTGTTTTCATTATTTCCAAAAAAAAGAAAGAAAGGGGAAAGTGAACTTTTTTAAAGAAACCCATTGAAAGATCTATTTGCAGGAAGTTAAAATTGGTCAGATTGGGAGGAAAAAAGACCTCTTTCTGCCTAGATGCCGTATCAAGAAGATCAAGAACTTCAATGTTAGTCTGGACATCGTACTTCTTCATCACCTCGGGCTCACGAAACTCAGACAAAGGAATCAAAGCTGAACAGAAGATAGATCGAAATGAATAAAGAGATGAGTTTGAAAATGAGGAAATTAAAGGGCTTTTGGAGTTTGGAACTTACGAGGGCCAGATTGAGACCAGAGGTCATTGCGAGATTCGTGAGGAAGATGGGGTTTGATGTGGACGATGAAGAAAGTGTCGCCTTTGTCAGCCAGGTTGTCCACGGCCCATTTCAGTGCGGCTTCGCTGCTCTTCGAGAAATCCATGGCAACTCCGATCTTCCTGTCTTTCACCATTTTCTCCGCTCTGTTTTTTTCTTTCTTTTGCAGAATCTTTTTTGACGCTTTGAAGTGCGGTTGTCTCTATCTATAATCTATCAGTTACTCTCTCAGTCCCAATTTATAGCGTCTGTTTCGGTTTACGATATTTGACTGAAATTATTTTCAAATCATTTTATATGGCAAATAGTACAGAGTTAAAAAACGAAAATACTACATCAAAAGATTTACAAAACTAGCAGTGACAATAGTACTTTATTTTTTCAAATTGCTAACGGAAATAGAGAAAGAAAGTAAATGAAGTTTGACCCTGTGAATAGTGAACAGACACTATAAATTGGGACGGAGCGATACTACTTATTCCACTCTCTCTATCTCAAAGGCGAACCCACAACGAATGCATAGGCTTGGCTAATTAAAGCCCCTTCCACTAAATTTCATAAAAGTTTTCCAGATTATTTATGCATTGTTTTATATATTTAGTCTCTAAATATTATATATTAATAATTTAGTTTCCAATTATTATATTCTTTTTCAAGAATAATCTTTTATGAATATTTTTCGTTAAAAATGTGGATAAATTTGTAAATTCATGCTCATCTTTCTTCTCAATTAAACTTCATCTATCATCTCGCACTCTTTTTCTAAGCCCGTTACTAAGTTTGAAGCTTTGAACCCAAAACCGAAATCATTCCTACTCTCTCAATTGTTCTTCTTCCTGGTGGAATCTAAAATCGAAACTAGTAACCTTCACGGATGCGTTTTAAAATTTGTTTTGTTTGCAATTTCCTAAGACTAATCCATAAAATTCATCCATGAAAGTTATTGGTTTCAATTTTGGGATCCACCAAGAAGATGAACAATTGAGAGACAAGTGATCGTTTCAGTTTGGGTTTAGAGCTTCAAACTCAGCAACAGGTTTGGAAATGAGTACGAGAAAAAGGATGAAGCTTAATTGGAGAATAAGGTGCGTGAATATACAATTTTACCCATGTTCTTAACGGAAATGTTAAGAAAGGATTGTTTATAGAAAAATACATAATAATTGGGGACTAAATTATTGATATTTAATATGTATAGATTAAATATGTAAAATAACCTATAATCGAGGACATTTGATGGAATTTACTCATTTTTTTACGTAGAAACAATCTTTTGACACCAAAGTTAATGGAGAAGAGACACCAAAGTTAACGGAGAAGAGACGGATAGCAAATTATATGGTAGAGCAAGATGTACTGAGCACCTCCCTTTGAATATGTTATGAGAAACATGTAATTTAAAAAAAATATCGAAATAAACACTACGTTGTCTCAAAATGAATATAATGTTGCGTCAAAATAAGCATTACGTTGTTTCCGATGAACACTATATCGAACATGCTTCATAATGAACACTATAATTGAAAATGAATATTCTGTTAATGTAAAATGAATATTTGTCGGATATACTTATACTCCCTCCATCCTACTTTAGATTACAATATTCCCTTTTAGTTGAAATTAAGGAAGAGTCAAATCAAAATTTTTTTTCCCAAATTACCCCCCAAATCCCCCCAAATAGTGTGAATAGTGGCTGGCAGAAAAGAAAAGGGAGGGTAAAAGAGTCAAATCACTATAAAGTTATTGACTTTGTAATCCTTTTTGAGACAAAAATGTAAGGGAATATTGTAATTTATTTCGGGATGGAGGGGTATATAAAAACGTACAGCCGGTGTACTCTATACTTTAATTCTCACGAGGGAGTGTATTTAAAATTGAAAAATAATGATATGTGCTTGCAAAAACAAAAGAGAATATGTATATATTTGATGAGTAATACTCGAGTCAGAAATAACTTGGACACAAACTTACATTTTGTGTATTTAAATTTTTATTTTTTAATTATTTAAAATCATTTTATTCACTTGGAAAAATGTATAAATGACAAGTTATGTTGATTCGTTTCTTTGAAAACGAATATATTCAAATTCAACTAAACATATTAATGCGTAGTACATAAATTTAATGAGTATAATTTAACTTCCTTTTAATATGAAAACATTATTTTTATTTTTGAAACTATAATGTTGCAGAAGTTCTTAATAAATGGGGTAATTTATGCAAATGAAACTAAAATATATCACTTTTTCCTAAATAGGATTAGATCTTTCTACTCTAATGTTTGACAATGAAACGTTCTAAAATGTCATGTTTTTGAAAAAATGACTGATTACACAACTCAAGTAGCAAAAAACATTATTAAAAACAATTTGAATAGTCATTGAAATAATAGGTCATTATCTAACACTTGTTGCTAATGAGAATATATATAGTAGATCATATGGAATTATGTGACATAAAAGTAGTAAAACATATTTATCTTATTAAGGGAAATCCACTACATTTTAGTCATTTATATAAGACAAATTTTTCTAATAAATGTTCTGAAAAGTGTGTGTGTATAAATTCCTTTTAAAACATTACATAGATATTCATCTTAAAAAATACAAAATGGATACTGAAGTATTTCAAGGAGAAATTACTCATTTTAGTCTCTCTTATTACATTTCTAAGTCAAGATAAATTTAATAAAATATTTTTTATTATAGTTAAATATGTTTTGGTAAAGATTAACAAATTTTGATTGTCGGTTACCATATAAGAGGAGGGTGAATTAGGGTGCTTACAAGCTTTTCAGAAAATAAAAAAATCATAGAAATAATGAAGTCGAAAAGGAGAGAGAAAATAAAAGAGATCAAAAACACGACACAAGCAAATCTATACCGGTTGGATACTCTCTGCTCCATTACCTTAAAGCTCATCCCTAAGGATTTAATCTTCACTATATGTGTTTGGCTTCCCAAGAAATCAAACCGAGCCTTTGGCAAACAACCCTTGTCAATAAGTAGGATTTTACAAATGTTATCCCAACCGATTACATGTTTTGGACAGTGCGTTATGGTTCATAATACTTAACTACACTTTCTGGCAGTGTTTTATGCCCATGTTCTGGAAGTGTATACCAACTTAAACACATTTTTTGACAGTGTAAAATGATCATGCTTTGGTAGTGTGGGTACATGTTATATTGGGTATGACGACAATGTCTTATGCCCATGTTCTAGAAGTTTATACCAACTTAAACACATTTTTTTAGCAGAGTGGAATGCAAGGACAAATTTTGAATTGCATACACACGAGTTCCAAAATCTCATAGCAGTGCTATATTGGGTATTTTAAGCACATATTAGTGCTATGACAGTAATTCTCCCATAAATTTATTATGTTTGTAATTGTGATTTATTAAGCTTCCGCAACTTTAAAATACTCCATTATTATTCTGAATAATTTATTATGGAATAAAGTTTTTAAATGTCTGAAACATTTTTAATGTTTACAAATATCAAGTTTATACTTTAGTCTGAAAACGGATACAGATTCTAACAGATTAGGGTGTTACAGAGAGTGTAGGTATCAAATTTAGCATCCCCTTGTGTGTGATATGTGTAAAATCAAAAGCCAAAACTCAAAAAAGTTTTGAATATGATAAGTGTAAGAGCAAGAGCTATAAAACACAAAAACTGGGATGAAAGAATGATTAAGAGAGTAAAAAGGTTTTAGAGAGCTTAGTTGTATGTTGTGAAGAGCTTATGAGGGGTATTTATAGTGTTTATGAGGTGAAAGTTTGAGATTTTAACGTTAGTGATCGTTTTGGGGTGTGATTGAAGCTGGTCAAAGGTGATTGGAATTCAAAATTCGTACTCTAACGGTAAGACGGGACGGTAATGTCTTAACGTCAAATGGTAGTGACCTACCGTGGGGCGGTAGTAAGCTACCATTAGTGACATACCACTACTTACTCGAATGTTTCAAAAGTTGAGTTTCGAGTAAGAAGTGGTACCAAGAGACCGTGGGACGGTATTGGACTACCGTTACAGACTGTTTTACACTGCAATTTTTGAAGTAGGGGTTCGAGAGAGAGGTGGTACTATGCCTAGCGACCATGGGACCGTATTGGACAATCGTTACAGGCTATTTTATATTACACTGGTTTGTGCGAATGAAGAAGATGGGTCTCAACCTTTTGGAAAAAGTTTTTTATCAAACACTTCATAAAATACTTTTAGATGATAAACATAATGTTTTGGAAGTGTTGGGATACTAGAATCAATACATACACTTATCATTGACATTTTGTCTAAAAGACTTCAATTTAAATGTCGTGGGCTTGCTCAAACAAGTTAACTAAGATTGGGTTTGGTGTGTTCCTGCACCAACAAGTTAGTCTAATCTTGAAAGACTTATTTGACACGTCAAAATAAGTGGGTTGGGTTTAGGTAGAGCTAACAAATTTTACTTTTGGTATTTCTAAATGAATACGTACTTCTTTCGTCCCAAAAAATAGATTTCATTTTTCATTTTTAGAAATGATTTTGTGGTCCTTAAAATTTTTTTCCTTTGCATCACTTTCAACTATATAATTTTACTTTTCTTAATCTATATGTAAGTCAAATGTGAAGACCTTTTATGGGGAAAGAGTATGTAATAGCACTTAATAAAATGATCCTTGTAATAAAGTACTTTCAAGTGATCTTCCCAATAATTTAGAATCTTTGTTGACCATGGTTTTAGTTCCTATGAGATCACTAAATTATATTTTTTACCCCTAAATTTTTCTTTAAGAGAAGAGAAGAGCAAAAAGATCTAACCGGTCGTCGATCTGGTCTTTTGAAAGGACATCTATTATAAACGACTAGACTGGTTCGGTCTTTTTTTGAAAATTGGTCCTAACCTTGTCTTCATAACAAAAATGGAGATCATTTAAGACCACCGATAGACATCTTCCTTAGCTTGAATGGTACGAAGTTTATTCCTGAAGATTTATGAGAAAGTTCACCAAGGTTGCCTCAACGGATGTGGAGGCATTGACTCATTGAGCGTCATTATATTACAAAAAAGTATGAACACACATTACATTGTAATCGAGTCACTAGCAAATATTTATATGTAACAAAAACTCCGGTATCTATCTTAGTATTAATTTTACCATCCCAAAATTATAATTTCCATAAATTGATTACTTCTTCGTATGTGTTAATAATTAATTTCCAATTTTAGACGCAAGACTCCCTCATATTCGCATGGAGAAATGCTAGGTTCACAAACTTACTATTTGTGAACTTCAATAAAAAGAATTAAATAGTCTAAAATAATTTTAAAATGAAAATCTAGACCATAAATGGTAAGTTTGTAAAGTTTGTGATTATTCTATTTGTGAACCTAGCATTGCTCATTCGCATGAGAAGTTATTTAAACTATACTTCATTTGTCTCATATCTTTCTTCCAATTTAACTTTAATGGTCAACCTTTTGAAACTTTGATCACAAACTATGAGAAATGCATTGAATTGTGACAGAGAGAGTAATTAGTTATTGAATACACCGTATTATACTAATACTTAGTACTCCCTCCGTCCCCCTGTATTTGTCCACTTTCATTTTTACACACCATTCAATTCACTTCTTTAATCCATTTTATCTTGTAATTTATATATTAAAAAATTATAGAAATTATATATTAATAATCTATATGTTAAGACAAATCAAACAAGATCACACATGACTATATTTAGGCTTACACATTAAGAGAATTTGATGAGTCAAAGTGCTTAGATGAACAATTCCAAAAATCAAATGTGGACAAATACAGGGGGGCGGAGGGAGTACTATTTTTTTTATTTTCTAAAAGTATTATTCGGAGTACAAATCTTTTGGACCGGTCCTCTACCGATCCAAGAGCAGCCCAAGTCCTAATCAAGTCCTCCACTAGTCTCGAACTAGTCCAAGTTCTCATTACAAATAGGGGTCATTTGAAACTACCGATCTTTAACCAAGCTAGTCTCAAAGATTTGTACAGTTGTAATTTTTTGTCTTGATCATGATCAATTGTAAAATTTTAGCGGAAACTGATCTGCTTTTCATTAATCACAAACCAATATATATACAAGTACATAAACGGGCTAACAAGTACGGGCCCAATAACATAAATAGCTACGGTTAATTACAAATATCCGCTAACACTCCCCCTCAAGTTGGTGCATGAAGATCTCGAATGCCCAACTTGAACAGTAAGAAATCAAAGACAGGTTTGGATAATGGTTTGGTAAAAATGTCGGCCAACTGATAACGCGTAGAGACATAGTGTGTAGACACCTCGTGGCGCTGAATAGATTCACG
Organism: Cuscuta australis; assembly: GCA_003260385.1. Taxonomy (NCBI): domain Eukaryota; kingdom Viridiplantae; phylum Streptophyta; class Magnoliopsida; order Solanales; family Convolvulaceae; genus Cuscuta; species Cuscuta australis. The sequence goes on along the minus strand of NQVE01000200.1, from coordinate 1,505,242 downwards.
AACCGTATGACAATCGACATCAATATGCTTCATTTGTTCGTGGAACACTGGATTCGCTGCAATATACAAAGCTTATTGATTATCACAATATAAACGTGGAGGAAATAGAATGGGGACACCTAACGCGCCCAAAATGCCGTGCATCCAGCGTATCTCAACGCATGCATTGGCCATGGCCCTATACTCAGCTTCTGCAGAAGACCGCGCCACGGTGGCCTGTTTCTTTGTCTTCCAGGAAACCAGGGAAGTGCCCAACATGATAAAATATCTGCTAACGGACCGTCGAGAAAGAGGGCAGCTGGCCCAGTCAGAGTCACAATAAGCAGTAATCTGAAGATTACTAGTGGCACTCAGAAAAATTCCCTGACCTGGGTGGCCTTTGACATAATGCAGAACTCGTAGAGCAGCATTCATGTGATCAAGATTGGGTGCCTGCATAAACTGGGACAAAACATGAACAGAGTGACAAATATCAGGACGAGTGATAGTGAGGTAGATCAAACGGACAACTAGTCGACGATATCGTGCAGGATCTTGGAGAGGAGGGCTGCCGAGGTGGCCAGGCCGTGCGCCGTCGGTATAGGGGTGCCCGCCGGCTTGCATCCCAATAGGCCGGCCTCGTGTAAAATCTCCATTGCATATTTGCGCTGGCAAAGGACCATACCAGACGGAGACCGAGCACATTCAATCCCTAAGAAATATTTGACAGGGCCCAAGTCTTTGAGCTGAAAACACCGGTTCAAGTATCACTTAAAGGAAGAACACATGGAAGGATTATTGCCTGCAACCAATATATCATCAACATAAACCAACACAGTAAGAATAACAGGGCCACGACAAAAAATAAATAAAGTGTGGTCCTTGTGAGCTTGCTTGAACCCCCAATCACGAAGGGCAGAGCTCAGCTTATGAAACCAGTTCCGTGGAGATTGACGCAACCCATATAAAGATTTCCGGAGTTTGCATACTTTTCCAGGAATAGAATACCCAGGTGGTAACCGCATATAGACCTCCTCAATAAGATCTCCATTTAGAAAAGCATTATTAACGTCAAGCTGATGAACCTCCCAATTTTTAGCCACAGCCACAGATAATAAAATATGAACAGTGCCCATTTTAGCAACAGGGGCAAAGGTATCCGTATAATCTGTCCCAAATTCCTGGTGATTCCCCAAGACCACAAGGCGTGCCTTATCCCGTTCTTTGGTACCGTCGGATCGGAACTTGGTCCGATAAACCCATTGACACCCTAAAGTAGTGCGATCATGAGGAAGATCGGTGATGTCCCAAGTATGATTGTTTTCCAAAGCATCAATCTCCTGTTGCATAGCCACTCGCCAATTAGCATGTTGCATGGCCTCCTTGAAGTTCCTAGGAACCTCATGGGATGTAACAGCCGCCAAGAAACCACGATGTCTGTCATGAAATTTTTCATAATGAACAAAATTATGGATAGGATACCAAGTACCTGAAGATCGAGAAGAGGTAACGGAAGGAGCAACATGAGCCAATGTCTGGACGGTATGACAATAATAATTGGCTAGGTGAGGGGGTGGTCGACGCTAACGAACTGGGGGTGGGGGTGACGGTGACGGGGAGCTGACGGGGCTATCATGATCGGAGCCCTCGTCGCTGCCGCTAGAAGAGGTCGGGGTTACCGGGTTGCCGCCGCTGGGAGAAGCCGTGAGGACAACCGGCTGGGACGGGGGGCTGGGAAAATCGGCATGGACATGGGACGGGGAATGACAGACTTGGGGCGACGGGTTTTTAGGCAGAGCAAATGGGAAGACAGATTTGTCAAACGAAATATCCCGGGTATGAAAGAAACGATGAGACTCAAGATCATAAACCCGCCAACCTTTAGTTCCCGTAGGATATCCCACGAACATACATTTTAGACTACGAGGGTGGAATTTATTGGGAGGACGTTGAATATTACGGACAAAACATAGACACCCAAAAACTCGGAGGTGAGACAAGTCTGGAGGTTTTGAAGAAAGAAGTTCAAAAGGAGATTTACCTTGTAAAAGTGGAGTGGGTGTACGGTTTATGAGATAAACAGCGGTGCGAACACATTCCCCCCAAAACTCACTAGGCAAAGAGGCTTGAAACATTAAAGAACGAGCAACATTAAGAATATGGCGATGCTTACGCTCAACCCGACCGTTTTGCTGTGGAGTATTGACACAAGAGGTTTGAACAAGAACTCCCTTACTTGTATAGAATTCACGAAGAGGACGGTTGAGGAACTCAGTACCGTTGTCAGAACGAACAACTTTTATGATTTTATGAAACTGAGTGTGAATAAGAGAGAAAAATTGTTTCAAGCAACTAGTGACCTCACTTTTCTCAATAAGCAGAAAAACCCAAACAGCTCTAGAAAAATCATCCACAATAGTAAGGAAGTAATGTGACCCAGTAGAAATACATGGAGGATATGGTCCCCACAAATCACAATGAATCAAATCAAACAATTGCTCAGCTTTATTAGTACTGGGAGTAAATTGGGAGCGTGTCTGTTTGGAAAAGAAACAAATATCACAAGACTGAAAATTTTTAATTTCAGTATTACTCTTATTAAATGGAGGTAGAGATAAAACTTGAGGAGACAGATGACCAAGACGTTGGTGCAATAAGGAAACTGAATCGGCTTTGAACGCTTGGGCTTGAGAAGGAAAGACATAGACCCCGTTGCGTGCTTCACATTGACCAATCCGCGTCTTCGTAGTTCGGTCCTGTATCACACAAGAATGATCATCAAAGAAAACATGACAGTTATGTGAGTTGACAAGACAGCTCACTGATATCAAATTGCACTTCAAATTAGGAACATAAAGAACATTGTGTAAAATTAAAGAAGGAGACACTTGCACCCAGCCACAAGAACTTGCCACCACATGAGCCCCACCGGGCAAGCTTATAGTACAAGGAGGCCTCTGCACTATGTCAGTCAAACATGAAAGCACCCCTGTCATATGATGAGATGCACCACTATCCACGAGCCACTCACAGGGCACAGGAAGAGACATACCGTGCAATTTTTCAGAAATAGATGTGCAGAATCAACAGAGAAAACACAATCAGCAGCAAGTACCCGAGTGCGATACTCCCCCTCAAGAGGCGCGGCCCAAACTCAGCAAATCAACAAAATAGAATACCCAACTTAGCCGATCAGCACTACTGCACTACCCACTGCAGCGGCGCTCAATTGAAGACAGATTAAAACCAAAGAGAAAACAAAAATTGGCAGCAGCACGATATGAAATTGTATGTTGTAGATTAGCAGCAGCACACAAAAAGGAACAATTGCATGGACAAATTAAAATTCTTATCAAATTGCATGAGTTGCACAAATTAAAGCAGCGCACCAACAGTTCTTCTGTTGAAGAGGAGAAGATCGACTGTTCGGCGAAAACACAAGGAACACGGCGTGGGATTGCACATACGCCGGAGAGCAGAAACACGTAGAAGCCTAGGTTTTGGCTCCAATACATGTAAAATTTTAGCTGAAATTGATCTACTTTTCATTAATCACAAACCGATATATATATACAAATACATAAACGGGCTAACAAGTACGGGCCCAATAACATAAATATCTAGGATTAATTACAAATATCCGCTAACTTCAATCCTGATTAATCTTCGAGTCCTAATCCTTATGCTCTTCTCTAAGGGCATATCCAATGCAAGGAGTTTTGAGACTCTTACTCTACCATCTCAGTATTTTGCTAGACTTTTACAGACTTTTACATGATTCATCTCAATCCTTAAACTTTGTCACATCAACTTTACACCATCTTCTATACCATTAACTTTGTTTTTATTAAATTAATTATCTAGTGTATGATTGTATTATACATTAAATTTTTTTACCAAATTTATTAAAAATATAAGGAATAAAAAATGGGAGAACTCCCTAGATAGGAGTAAAAAACTATGAAAATATCAAAATATGAGTTTTAAGTCTTGTAAGACTAAAATAAGAGTGCACACAATCACACTCATTATATTGTCACATTATAACTGCGACACTGCCACCGTCACATTGTCATCCATCGTCGTAGGCCACACGAGTGCCGTCGCGGATCGCGATGGTTGAGTGATCACGCTCACATATTACACTGCCAACGCGTACTCTTACACTACACTGTCATTATACTCATATTTTGGTCTTAAAAGACTTGGAACTCCTATTTTGTTATTTTCATATTTTTTTACTCCTATCTGAGTTGATTTTTTATAAAAATTAAAAAAAATAAAATCTATTTATATTTTTTTTAATCTTTTAGAAGTTAATACCATTGGTTTTTCTTCACGTTTTATGCTAATGCAATTGGGTTTTAAGGTAATAATTAATTTTTAGCCTAAAAACTATCCCAATCGTTAGTTTTTTTTACGTTTTTGGTTTTTAAACATGTTTAACTATTAAAAAATATATTTATAAATCTAATTAAGCTACCCATTTTTTTAATTAAAGGTTTTAAAACCATCCCATATTTAATATTAAAGTTAACACATAATATTTCCTTCTATGTATATTTGTCTAGTTTGAATTTTTCAAGTCAAAGTAGACAAACTTTGAGATCTAATTAATCTCATTTTGTATTACATAATTCGTATTAGTATAATGAAATGCAATTTCGAAAATTTACAATAACATAAAGCTAATGAAATCCTTTTTATGCTAAAATATATTAAAATTTTTATTTAATTGGAGCTCAAAGTTTAATCAGTTTGACTCAAAAATGTGAAACTGAATAAATACATTATGACGGAGCCTCGAGGGGTTAAATTACATGCAATAATTGGTTTTATGTTACCGATTTTCATGTTTTGGGTTTTATTTTGCAATTACAAAAAATGGTTTTTGTTAAACTATATATAACCTTTCTTGGGCCACAACCACAAGCCTAAGCTTCAAATTGAATTGGTTTCTTGACATGATATCAGAACCTTGTTGACTAAGAGGTCGCACCTTCAAAACACATCGCCTGTAACGCCCCGAAAATAGGCTATCAGAATTAATTAATTAATACCGGAGTAATTAATTAATTAATGAGAAGGATCCAAAAATAAGAGATTTATAAAGTTTGTCAATAAATAATGAAAAGTATATTGTTGTGTAGAGTTTGACTGTTTGGCCACAACGATACAATCGGATTTTAATTCAAAGAAAGTTGGACCAAAAGGTACACCCTGATTGGGACTGAAATTAGTCCCAATTAGGGACTTGCGTTTGAGTCAGAAGAAATCGTCGCCCTCTCCACTAACGCACAGCGCCGAACGAAGAATAGGAAAAACCAAGTCAGCTCTTGTGTCTTCTTCCTCTCCCTTCCACTATATAAACTCGCCAAAACTTCGCCATTCTTCCTCCATTAGAGAGTTGTGAGTATACAGAGCAAAGTAGTGTTGTCCAGAGAGCTTCCCGTCGTCGGAGCAAGCCGTAGTGTTCGCCGGAAGTTTCGCCATTCAATCTCCGGAATCATCGTTAAGCTTCGAGGTAAGCCCTTAGATATCTAGTGATTAGAATATTTGTATATATTGTTTCTACGTTCATAAACGGTCGTTTGGTTGAGTTTTGTGTTTGACATGTTTGAAGAACCAAGAATCATAAACTTTGAAATTGTTGTTCAAACTACGAACTAATGTTACCAAAATGATCTATGAACCTTGGAGAACATTTCTATATAGTTTAATTGAAGTTTGGTGATTAAAAATGACATTTTCGAAAATTGACGACCCAAGGTTGCAGATGACATTGTTCAAACTACGCGCAGTATGATATCATGCCATCGCCGTCACGGTAGGGTATACCGCCACAACGGTGAGTCTCCTACCGGCTTGTTGTTTCTCCACCAGCGGTCGGTACCAAGATACCGTGACACGGTACCGAGGTATCGTATCGGGTACCGTCCAGAACCCGAAATTTTCTAGAAAATGAACTATGAAATCCTATTTTTGATACCAATCAATTATGATCTATATAAAAATGATTTTTGGAAATAAAAATGATATTTTGATCATCCAAGAGTGTTATGTGATGTACGACGGTAAGCTAGAGTGTTAACACTTGACGCTAAGTTGCTATTTGTTATTGGATATTATGATGATTATTATTGATGTTGTTTATTATCGAACTTTAATGAATATTCTGATTAAAATGATAATTATGAATGATTGAATCATGACTAAAAATGAATATATTGATGATTATGAGAATCATGTGTATTGTTAAGGGTATCTAGAATAACTCTAAGATACACTTATTTAGATAATTAATGTTGATTATTAAGGATATCTAGAAAAACTCTAAGATATACCTATGTGACCAATTTAGGAATCTGGAGTTAAAACGTACATACGGGATCCAAACCAAACTTGAGAACCACTCGTTTGAGGATATCACCCACCCGACAATTCACTATTCGGTTGGAGCGTGATCCATAAGACTCGTAGGATGGATCATCGATTCTTGTGTTCTGCCTTAAACTAATTATATAAGAGCCCGGTTAGAATTATTCCCTTAGACTAAAAATAGTATAAGAAATGTGTTATCAAAACGATTTGGCCTTAGATTAAGAATAATTTAAGAAAAATGTTGAAATACTGAATATTGAATATTGTATACATCATGAAATGACACGAATTAAAATATTGTGAATATCCTGAATGATGAATGCTTGAATTCAATATTATGTGCATGATATCAAATGATTTAATTATGAATTGAGATTCAATTTATATGGATGTTCGACGCAATAGATATCCTTACACAGCTTCACCGCTGAGCGTGTAGTATGTTTTATTTGTTACACGCATGAAAACAGAGAGAATGAAGTGACTATTCCTGGCGGCAGATGGGGCGAGATGATCAGGATGGATGTGTGAATTTGAATTATTGTTCTAAAAGATATAAATTTATTATGTTTTGTAATTGTGATTTATTAAGCTTCCGCAACTTTAAATACTCCGTTATTATTCTGAATAATTTATTATGAAATAAAGTTTGAAAATGTTTGAAATATTTTGAATGTTTATGAATACAAAGTTTATACTTTAGTGCGAAAGGAGCTGCAGACCTGGACGGATTAGGGTGTTACAACGCCGCCACCTAGTGTTAAAGAAATTAAGATTTTACGTGCAAGACTCAAAAACACTACGTCTGCATGTGTGAGTGCGTGTTAGAGTATAAATAACATTTCTTAGACAACAACCACATGTTTGAGCTTTTGATTGAATTGATTTGTTGACCGTTTTTATGCATTTTGTTTGTTTTACAATTATAATTATTTTGCATATGATAAATTACATTTTACATTTTTTAGTTTTTTTTTTCAAAATTGTTGTTACTAATTTTTATTTTCAGAACATAATTATTATTGATTATGTATGTGTAATTTACATTGGATATATTGATTTGAGAATCTTGGAAGTGAGCGTGCGATTTCTAAAACTTATTTCCAGACTTTATCCATTTTCTGTTAACTCTAATAGAAAAAACTTCAAAAGAGTCTACATACTATTTACTCAAGATTCTCCCTAGACTCTCTTTTGGCATGCGCTAAATAAATTGTTTTTTATTCTCTAAAATCATGGCTTATAGATATCTAGAGATTTAAGATAACTCAAGAATAAACATACGAGACTAAAACGAATATTTTTTCCAATTTCAAACCATGGTGCACCCATATGTTAGATTCAATTAGGATGTGACAAATCTTTTTGCATCTCATCAAAATATTCCGGGGGAGAGTATGAAATGTGACTCATTCCCTTTTCCGCTCGTAGAATGAATGAGCCAAGAGCGAGCCCCGGTACCATGAATCCATGATGCGCAGGGTGGCCGAGCCACGTGGGGCCAAGATTGGTCTCCCCAGTCAACTTCGGGATTCGATATAGAAACAAATGCTCCGACTTTTGTGGCCCCGCCGGCCCACCTCATCCACGCCCCGTCTCCGCCACGATCGGCTGCCAACCCACCTTTTAGCCGTCCGATTGAGAACCCCCCTCCTCTCTCTCTCTCTCTCTCTGCAGCCTGCACCATTTATGATTATTGCATTTATTTATGGCTGCACATTTCGCGGGGTATTATTCCTCACAGCACACTGTATTTGTGTGTGTACCTCTCCACACTCCTCTGTATCTACAGGCCGGAAGATCCCTTTTCTTCACCGGCCTTCAAGGAACCGCCTTTCATCAATTTTCTTGAAGATCTCTTTGCTCTGAATCTCGCCTCCGTTCATTTCTTTGCGTTTGGTGTAAGTATACGCCCCCTTTGACTCCCCAGATTTGTTTTCTTTTCTTCTTCTCTTGCGAAAGAAAATGTTGGCATAAAATAAACCCTTTACTGCATTTCTTGGGTTTCTTTTAGCCAAGAACATGAATGTGTTGAATTCCAGTGCTACTTAGCGTTGATTTAGCCTTGTTTCTTTGCGGATCTGTGAGTTTCCTGTTCTGGGTATGGTTATTTTTGCATCTTCCTTTCGTAATGTTGAAGAAAGATAAAAAATTTTATTCAAACCCGCAAATCTTGGATCTTTAAGACCTCGATCTGTGTTAATATATGCTTCTGTATCTGGTGAACACTGTGCATGGTGATCCATTTGAGCAGTGGAACCATTTCTCATTCGTGTATGTACAATGGCCGTTTCGCTAAGTTCTGCCCTCTTTGTGTTTTGTGTTCACCCACAAAATTGAAGCTGTGGAAATTGGTAAAGGCAACTAAGGAACTCTGGGTTTTTTTCCTTGATTAGGTGAACACAAATTGTGGAAGATTCTGACTTCTTTTGGCAATGATGAGTTAGAAAGTGTTTGGAAAATGGCGGACGTAGCAAAATCTGGCAGGAGGGTTTCAGGGCAACAACAGATCTCAGATGGTGTGGGAGATAAGACCAGATTATCCAAAGTTATTGGGAGTCCCCAGTGTGAAGAAATGCATCATGAAGTGCCTAAACGTGCAATGAATAAGAATACGGTCCGGCCAAAGTCTTCTGAGTGTTACCAAAAACAGCGACCGGATAACAAAGACGAGGAGCTTGTGAAGCACATGTCGAATTTGCCTAAATATCTGCAGAGAACAGAAATGGAGAAAAGTGTTCAAGCAAAAGCTTTGAGTTTTGGGGTTATTGACTGGAACCATCTAGAAAAATGGAAATACAGTGACCGTATTCCAGCTAGAGACCACGAGAAAGTGTCAGTATTGCCATCTTCAGGGGGTGATTTGTCATGTCCCAGGCCGCCTAAAGCTTATAGTTCATTCCCTCAACAGAAACACATGTGCCCACCATTTCCCCATGAACAAAAGCTTTCTGGACCCATGAAGCACTCCCGAGGAAAGTCCATGCCTGGTCAAGAGTTTTTTACAGCCCCGGTGAGCACAAAACCAGTAACTTCTAGGAGGAAATCTTCCGAAGCAAACATTAACAAAGACAGTAAGGTTTCTGATGATAAATCCAAACCAGGGAAAGATGATATGTTCTCTGACCAGTCAAAGATTGACAGAAGGGATGATCAAAATGGTAGAGATAAGGTCAAAGCAGGCATGCAGGTGAATTGTGCTCCTAAGCCACAAAACATTGTCATTCTAATGCCAAAAGCAAAACATTCTCAGATTTCAGAATCCCAAACTTTCTCAAATGTGGACTCAATGGAGCCAGAAAAGAAAAGTTTTTCTCAAGAATCTTGCTCAAGAGAACACTCCCCTATTCCACCTTCTACTGATAAACAATCCAGTATGAAGGATTCTTTGGACTCCTCTGAGACATCTGAGGGGAAGGGAAAATATCCATCACCCACGAGACGATTTAGCATGAATCTTGGCATGATGAATAGGAGTTTAAGTTTTAAAGAGACTCCAACAGCTCCAAGATTGCCGGATACACATACTATTCCCAAGTCTGGTCCAGTGAGTTCTGGGGTAGAAAGGTCAAAAGCTAACGGGAAAGGGAGATCAAGTCCTTTGAGGAGATTGTTAGACCCACTTTTGTTAAGGTCCTCCAAGGGGACTCATACAGCTGAGACTAGCAATGAGAAGTTAGATTCTACAAGCAACAGGGAACACCCAACATCATCATCATCATCTTCTTCTGGGGCTCTTCTACAGCTTAGTATAAAGGACGGCCTCCCTTTCTTCAAATTTGTTGTTGATGGCAGCCAAGACATTTTAGTTGCTGCTGTCAAACAGTTACCAAAAACTGGAAAGGGAGATGGACGTTTGGTTTATTCTATCTATACAGTTTCTGAGATAAAAAAGAAGAGTGGAGGCTGGATGGGCCACGGATCAAAGGGTGGTGAGAAATGTAGTGAGTTCGGATATAATATGATTGGGCTTATGAAGGTTTCCAGTTCTTATGTCTTCAAATCAGGTTTGAGAGAATCCGTGTTGTACAGCGTGAATCTAGGACAGGTGGTGGACGACAAGCAAACCGCGTCAGAGTTTCTTCCGGACAGGGAGATTGCAGCTATTATAGTTCCAAATTCTGGCAGCATTATTGTCATTCGTCCGGGTGGCGTTCATGGGTTGCCCCAAAAAGGAACTCCATCTTCACTGGTTGAAAGATGGAAATCTGGTGGGGTATGTGACTGTGGTGGGTGGGATGTTGGTTGCAAGTTACAGGTTCTCACTGAACATGAGAAAGACTGCAATAACCTTGCATTGTTCCTTCAGGTATCCATCCTCTCTTTTCTTCATTCAACTGATTTCAGAAGGAAAAAAATTGTTCCATTTTTAGGACTAAAGACCATTGATGTGGGGTCATTGACCACCTTCGTCCGTTCTTTTTTAACTGGCCATTATGATTTCTTTTAAATACAAAAAATGAATGAATGTAAACATGATGTATGTCCATGTTCATTGTTAGCTAAAACTGAATGTATAGAGTTTTACAAGTCCTATTTTGATGTGGAATGCTCCTTTGTTCTTATGACTCTTGTTTGAATAGGGAGGAGAGCAAGAGAGAAAGCTCATCTTTAGCTTGGCCCCTTTGAGGAAGGGGCTCTACACAGTACAATTTGACCAGTTAGTCCCTTTGGTAGAAGCATTCTCCATATGTGTAACAATCCTAACCGGTCAGAAAAAAGTATGCCGAATGTTGGAGGTGGCAGACCCTTCTGTTAGCTCCGGAGGTGTGAGGGAGGCCGAAGTGACAACTGCTGCCGCAGTCCAAGGGGGTCAGGGATCTGCCAAATATGCGCCTTCTCCGCCACCTTCCCCAGTTGCCAGGATCTAGTGTTTTTTTGTTTAACTTTACGTATCGTTCTTGCTTTTTTGATAAATGTAAAGCTCTTGGTATGCTTGTTAGTGCAATGGTTGGTTATTCACTCACCCATTGCTTCTGTGAGTATAGAACCTCAAAACGTGAAATCTCCTACCGGTAAACGAGTAGCATTAGTGGCCTGCCTGTGTTGGTAGCTACTTTTCTTTGGCTTATGAGTCAGCTTTTATTTCCCTTAAATTCTTCATCTGGTGTACACTAACAAAGACTTTTTTAAAGAATAATACTCCATAAATGTTTCATAGAAAACGAACTCATTATTAAAAAATTGGAGTGTTTTACCAATGCTTAACAAACTTCACAACTTCAGCAACAACAACAACAATAATCAACCCAATAAAATCCCAAGTAACATTTGCAGGTGTGTGTGTATACTGTATACAAAAATCAGAGTACAAAATTTCACAATGAAAATCCCAACGTTCACCTTGCAAGATGATTTCTTTAGAGGTCAATGTATGAGGCATGGTGAATGCACATGTACCAGTGACCGTCGACCTTCTCAAACACATTAGTGGCAAACTGTTTACCCCAGCCACCGTGTCTGGTCTTCACCATCTCAATGCAAGTAACATAGCCAATGTCCCCTCTGGCGTGAACCGCCACGTCCTTAATCTCAATCTCTAATGGGAACTCGTAGTCAGCCCACACATATTCCCAGCTTCCCATCACAAGATCATACCCACAAATGCCACTCACTCCGGGATGTACTGCGCATGCGTGTTCACCCTTAGACCAGAGATTTTGCAGGGCAGCCAAGTCACCCGTCCTGAATGAATTGTAAAACCGGGCATTTGCTGCTAAGACCGATGCCTTGATGTCATGTTGGAGAAGGCGGAGGTTGTCCCTGATTTTTGCTGCCTGGGGATAGTTCTCTTCTTGAATAGCAAGCTGGAGTTCTTCCTCCATACTCTGCTCGTTCAGTAGGATGCTTTCGCCACTCAGTTTTTCTTCAGTGTCCTCACTTTTTGCTCGGCAAGGGCTTGGAAGATATGAATGGGACGACAGAATATTCTGCTCTGAATAATAAACATATACTTACAAAAAATCATGGCAGATGAGATAAATACTGTGTAGTATAATTGATAACTGAGAAAATGACCGATATAGGAGAAAAATAAACTAACACAATGCATATCAATTTATTCTTTCTAGTAATTGATGATTAAGTAAGCACGCCAGCGAAAATAATAAAATGGAATTTGCATCCAGAAGACGGAGCAAGTATGAGAACCTTCAAAATGAATAAAATCCAGGAAAAGTAAAAAGTTGAAGAAAAGATACTTGGTACTTTGGGTGTTGGAAAATAAATTGGCCTTTTTTCAGTTAGCCCTGGAAAATTCCTAGTGCATTGTTGGCGTGAATCTGAAGGCAAACAATTCACTGCCTGGATACAGCCGTTTCTGATATCGGCCTTGCTTCCCTGATATCAGAGGTTAAAGGGTGCGAGAGAAATCAGAATTAAAAAAAACTCTAAAAAAAAGTGTAACAATCCATTCATATAAGCAACATCAGAAACACAACCATTTAAAAAATTAGCAAGTTATGAAATCTCCAGTTTCAAATACAACATTAGAGGCAAATCATAATCTCTCTTTGACTGGATGTTAAAGGCTATATGCCTACATTTATGGAAAATGCCTTGGTCATGCTTATTAAATTCATTCTGGATAGAAATTGTAGATTAAAAAATTCACCCTAAATCCAAACTCCATTGGTCCCAAGGGGTCATGACGTACTACTCAAAACTCCATAGAAAGTAAGAGGTAACTAGGAAGATTGTTGTGCTATTTTGATTTAGGCCAGTATTTACCCGGAGCTAAAACAGTGCCAAGAGTAAAGTGATACAAACTAACAATAACATTAAAAGAAGAGATTTCTTAAACCCAACTTATACCTCATGGGAAACATGTCAAGTAGCCATTCTCTCTACACTTTTGACAAAATCATGGTTTAAAAAATAAAAAATGATTTCTAACCTATTCAAGCCAACAATTACTAAACACCCCTGACTTGATCATGGATTATAAAAAGAAAACAATAACCAAAAGATTTGGTTTTTAGTAAATGTGTTGATTCGGGCTAGGTGACTTTCCTCAAGAAACTTGAAAATCAAACCAACTTCATATCTGTCTAAGCTCTAAACATCATGGTCAACATTTTGCACAATCAGCCAGTGTCCATATACAATTTAGGGAATTTGGTATTCTTAAGCAGGTTGATGTGTTTCAGCATCATACAAATAATCAATCTAGTCCTCAGAATCGCCTTCTCTTCAATCATATGTTTTTTCTAAATTACAGTCCAGATAAAAGTCAAATTTTAATTTTGAAAAAAAAGGGGGATTCATAAAATCGTTAACCTGGTAGAAGAGAGGAATCCGACTGAGACGATGTGACAGATAAGATGCAGAGAAATTCGAAACCTCCATTGGAGCTGGAGTCAATGAATCACCAGCTGCAAAACCGATAGCTTTCGCGAAGCAAATCACTGCAGAATTTCTGAAGTCTAATCCAAATTACTGTAGTTTACCTGTGGAAGGTTTGAAGGTCAGAGGGAATCTGCGATGACGAAGGCGAAGCAATAATAAAAGTGTTGTTGAAAAGGTGCTTGGGCCATGTGAGATCAGTTGGAGACCAAGTGGTGTCAGCCCATGTTTTTAATAGCTAGCCCATCAAGTGGTCCATCATTGTGTTACACTGCAATTTTAATTTTGTTGGATGAAATCCATTTCATCAAAGTGTTTTAGAAAATATACAATAAAAGAATTAGCCATTTGGTGGGAATTTTAAGGTGGGGGGTGTATAGCATGAGTGTTTAGGAGTTTCAATATATTTTTAAGTGGTCTTAATGTTCACACTCATTTTAATATTTTATGGATCTTAATATATAAATATTATAATATACTCTATCCGTCCCATAAAACCTTTCTCCTTTCTTTTTTCATCCGTCCCATAAAACACTTCTCATTTCTATTAAAAAGTCACTTTAACCCCTTACCTTTTCATGCCCTACCTATCACATCATACCTTTTTACTAATAATCTACTCATCAAATCTTACTTTTACCCATCAAATCAAAGAACATTTTTGGAAATTCAATACCAAAATACACTCCCTTAAATCTCTTCAAAAAGCAAAACATCACATGTTTTATGAGACGGAAGGAGTAAATATTATAGATGAATTAAGTTCTTTGAAAAAAGTGAAGAATTTCCATGTTGTCTAATAAAAAGTGTGAGAAAGTCATCATTTCACATGTGAACCTTAAGATCATGTAAACAAAACTTGTTCCCTAAATTCAAAATATACGCCTAGTATGATTTTTTTTCAAAATGAACTAACTTTAATCATTAATAACTACACCTTCGTCCCAAAGTACTTATTCAATTTTGATTTTTTGCAGTAAAACAAAATTCCCTCCGTCCCAGTGTATTTGTCCAGTTTGACTTTTCCGAGTCAAACTGGATAAACTTTGAGCTTCAATTAAATAAAAACCGTAATGTATTTTAACATAAAAATGACTTTGGTCCCGTTTGGCATCAGCGTTAGAGATTAGCGTTAGCGTTTTGAAAAAGCTATCCGACGGTAGCCTTTAGCGTTAGCGTTTTCAGAATTAATCTGCACCATTAAAATTTTATCCAAAACGCTAACGCTAATCGAAAAAGCTGTTACCAAACAAAGCCTTTATTGGATTTAGCATATTGAGAACTTTCAAAATTATATTTCATTATGCTAATATGCAATATAAATTGAGAGTAATTAGAGCTCAAACTGGACAAATACACTGTGATGGAGGTAGTAATTAACTTTGACTTTAAATTAAATAAAATTTATATTAGATATTGATATAAGAATTATTTTATTTTATTTATCTTATACGGAGTATAGTATTTTTCAAAAGAAAATATTTTATCAAATTAATATATCATATAATTTTTATTTTATTATAGACCAAATGTGAATCTTAGTTGACTGTAAAAAGTGAAAACTGAATCTTAAATATGTGTTATATATTAATACAATAGAATAAATTTAAGAATTTTTTCCATGAAATAAAACCAGAAAATTATTCTGGGTATACCTCGATTTTCTAGTAATGACTTTCAAGTCCCACATTATTTGAAATATACTACGAGGGTCCTCAAAATTAGTGGTAATGTACTCCTTGGGTACATTTCATCTATTTGACCGTTAGGATTTAAATTTTTTGGTACTTTTACAAATACTAAATTTCACATTTATAATCATTATTTATTAAATTTCAATAAAATCTTTCAGCTTCTCAAAGTAAAAGAACTTTCAATTCTAACACCTAAATGGATGAAATGTACCCTCAAAGTATAATATCATAAATTTTAAGGACCTTGAGTATATTTCGAATAATGTGAGACCTGAGAATTCTTACCGAAAAATCGACAGTACCTTAGGGTATATTTCAAATAATGTGGGACCTGAGAGTCATTACCATAATATCGATGATACATTGGAGTAATTTTTTGAAATAAATCTAATGAAATTGTTTTTATATTATTATAAAACACTCCAGTCGTAAAAAAGACACTCCATTATTTTATTTAATGTGACGATCACTTTTCAATGCTTCTGCGTGTTTCTCTGTCCCGGTGCTTATTGACCTATTGTTGATAAAATTTTGACAACAAATATTCTTTCGTAGAAGTAAAATGACTTAAATGATAGATGAGTCATTTGGGAATTTTCATAAATGGCAATGGGTTATTTTGTAAATAATCTAGTCAAAATGAAGAAACGAAAAACCGCTTAAAAATAACGCACTATTCTTTTAGATTGGAAAAATTAACTTCCAATGTTTTCTAACTCATTCCAGTTTCTTCCAACTCCCTCGGGTTTCTTCCAATTTCTTCCAGTTTTTTCCAACAACTACTTAAAAACGGTATTTATATATGATGAATATAACACAACATTATATATTCAAAATTATAACATACCACCTCAATAACAAACAAAAATGGTTTTTTTAATCCAAAATTAATTTTCTTAAATATTTATTTGGATGATCATTTAATCGAGTGACTTTTTAACACTTTATGTCTTCCAACACTTTCGAACTCCTCGCATTTTTTTCCAATTTTTCCACTTTTTTCCAACTCTTTCTAATTTATTCTAATATCCAACTTTGAAATTCTAATCCAAAAGAACATGATTTAAGTAAGTAAGACCTATTTATTTTTTCAAGCATATAGACAAACATATAAGTTAAAAGCACAGAGAAAATTGACATTAACCCAAACATATAAGTTAAAAGCTACTTTTAGATAGTATTAATCCGCTTATAACATACAAAAAAACACCCCTGAAATATAAACGTGAGACTTTATTTTTTTTCTTTTTCCCATTTGAAAGGGTCACTTTTTCCCTAGGAGACAGAGGAGTCACATGAGGGCGACAGAGAAGGAATAGCACATGCAAAGAATACACCAAATGAGAAGAAGGATACTCGTTTGGGTACTGTTAAAGGGTTAAAATGTTGTATGTAAATATAGTAGTGTCGGCCGGGTATGAATGGGAGTTTTTGGTTCAAGCATCATTGTTCTAATTGGGGACCTTTGTTGATGATATATACACACACACACACGCACGCACGCACGCAATGCGCGGAACACATATATATAAAGCCCAACATGCAGCAATTATTGCTTGACATTAGGCACGGCTATAGCCGTGCCAACAAACGTTACTACACAAAAGCCTGATACAATCGCAGAGATATTTTGTTTGGCACGGATAAGAACGTGCCTACGCACTAACCCAAAAATTCAGTACTTAATTAATGCACACGTTTAGGCACGGTTTTGGCCGTGCCTACACTCGATCCTAGACAAAAGCCTGACACACTTGAAAAGGCATTTAGTTTGGCACAAAAACCGTCGTGCCTTCATACAAGCCCAATAAATTCGTTTTATGACATGCTATTAATGCACCCCTATAGTTCATTTTGTTTGGCACGGACAGGGCCGTGCCTACGCAATTACCAAAAACTGTCGTGTTTAATGCCCTCTATTAGGCACGGAAATAGTCATGCCTAGCATGGATCTCACACAAAAAGCCTTATACACGTAGAGATATTGAATTTTGGCACGACAATGGCCGTGCCTACACCATTACCCAAGAATCTGATATTTACTGCTCGGTATAGGCACGGTTAAGGACATGCTTAAGTCCGTGCCTACGGTTTAAGTATATTACCACCCCTTACATGTTTTTTCTCGTTTTTTTCATTATGCACTCTCCTCATATCTCTTTCTCCGCCGCGGTCCCTCCTCCGTCCTCCTCCCTCATAACCCCTTCTCCTTTCAATGTCTTCAGCAATGAGCACTTCCTTCCGTAGTAGCATTCGCGGTAGGGGAAGCTTTCAGCGTTCTCACTCTCGAGCACCACCGGAATCGCCATCTACCACTTCCCCGCAATCTATATTCAATGCCGGTGGCGACTTGGAGGCTGAGGTCGAGGTCAAGGGCGGAGGAGGCGGCGAAGGAGGAGACGAAGTTTCAACGAAGGCTAGTGCGGTGCCGTACAGGGATCTTCCGCTCTTGATCACTAAGGCCGAATTGAAGGGGTAATTTTTTTGTTTTTTATTATCTCATATATTATTTGTATGATTTTTTAATTTTTTTAATTTTTTTCCAGCCAACAAACTGTCCTAAAGACAATTAAAGACATAATCAAAGAAAGTTTTCTTGGGCCGTGGCATACCTACACAACCGCCCCCAACTCCCCAAGGAAGTTCGTCAGCGATGGTGGAACCTTTTTCACGTAAGTATTTCATTTTTTTTAGAATTACACTTAGATGATTTATTCCAATACTAATTTATTTTTTATGACATTTATAGCTTCGTTACACATGGTTTCCCGGGGTTTTGCCGGCGGACACGGGCAAAGTCATGAGGTGCACCTTTAATTCCCGCGGGTCCGTATGGTTGACGAAGAGGTTCATGAATGTTCGAAACAAAAATAAAAAGCCAAGTTTTGTGGGAGAAGATCACTGGGAAACAATGGTTAAGTATTGGGCAAGTCCGGATTTTCGAGCAAAGAGTGAGAGGTCGAGAAAAAACCGAAACACTGAGAAGGCAAAGCAAAGGCAATATTATGGGGGGCGTCGTTCCGTGAGCAAGCACATCAAGAAGATGGTAAGTGTTTTTCTGTAGTCTTTACCATACTTATGCCAGTTTTTTATTTCAATTTAATTGTGAATAGGAGGAGGAGGACAAAGTCGTTCCAAATTAACTCAATGTCATTAACCGCTTGTTTGTGAAAAAGGGTTCCCAGCCGTCTCAAGAAGTTGCTGAAATCAAGGTTAATTATTTATTTGAAATGCAATTAGTAAATATTGTTTACACAAAAAATTTAATCATATTTTAATAAGTTCTTTAAATTGTGATTTATGTAGAAAAACTACAAGGAGAAGCTCCTTCTAACGCAGCAATCCGCATCCAGATCTGAGTCCAATTCTATAACTCTTAATAATGTTGTTGAGGAAGAACTAGAAGATGACCTTGGGTGGTACGCTGAGATTGTGGGGAACAAGAAGAACCGAGTCTTCGAGCGGGGCTGTGAAGCTGGATCTTCTGGATCATTTTCTTCGGGAGGCACTAGCCACGCAGACTATGTTGCACGGCTGAAGACCGAATTGGAGCTGAAATTGGAGAAAAAATTTGAAGAAAAATTTCAGGAAAAGAGTGCCGATTTGGAGAAGAAATATCAGGCTCAATCCCATGACTTGTTAAGTCAATTTCAGGGATTGAAAGAGTCGGTCAATTATTTGACCCAGGGCCTCAGTTTCCATGTTCTTCGTCCGACATTGCAACCCCTTCGAAGTCCAAGTCCTTTGCTTCATCAACAGCTCACCCCTTCTTATTACTGTGCCTCGCAACCCTTAATGTCTCCCATGCTTGTTTTTCAACAACCTACGGTCCTCCCCCAAATGCAAACGCTCAATCAGAAGGACACAATTCAAATAACTGTGATGTTAACAGTTTTCTAAACAATGAAAATCTGTAATTATTCATCATTAACATTTGTGTGTGATGATCTTCGTTTGGATGTTAGACATTACTTTCATTATGGACATTACTTTTATTAATCTACATCATTATGCTGTGAGTGATTTATTCCGTATTTGAATTATGGCATGCTATGTATTGTTAATTTCTTATTTTCTAAATTGTTTTTTTATTTTTTTTAAATACATGGCACGGATATGTCCGTGGCAAAATATTTGAATTTCAAAATTTAATCTCCCCGCATATTTGAATATTTTGAAAATTTTCAAAATAAAGGCACGGATATATACGTAACTTATGTTATATTCGTAAGAACACAATTTTGGCACGGATACGTATCATGCCTATTGCAATATTTTATAAATGTTATCGGAACAAAAAATGGCGTTCTTTCTCTGTGCCTAATTAGCAACGCGCGATTGGCACGGACATATCCGTGCCTAATATCTTTAAAGTTTGCCGTCTCTATCTTTGGCACGGACTGGATTTCCGTGCCATACGGTTTGGAGCTTCGAAATTGGCAGCGTTTCGTATCTGTGCCTAATACCTTAGTCACGGGAAACTAAAACTACAGTCCGTGCCAAAAGTTGTGCCAATTCCACGTTTTTTTGTAGTGGGATTCCGCTCATAATGCCAAATAAACTTGGCAAAGATTTTCATTTTTCTTTTTAAATTTAAGAATCTTTGGGAGAAACACTCTTTAATAATCTCTCCGTCCCTAAAAGATTACCACTATGACATTCTTTGTCCACAAATTAAATTTAGTTCAAAAAATAAAATTTTATAAAATTTTATATTCCAAAACTATATTTTGAAATAAACCTATTTTACTAAACTTAAATTATAATAATTTATGGGCAACAAGTGTCACAATTTGACCAAATAAGTTAAACTGTGACAATCTTTAAGAGCGAAGAGAGTATATTTTCTTTTGTTTTTGGATATATGGAGTACTCCTTATAATTTATGATTGTAAAATTAAGGGCCTGAATCACATGCATTGTTTTTTATCTAAAATTTGTAAGATATGATTTGATCTAAAGTATTGTAATTTAAAATTGTTTGTCTCAAACAAGTATACAAATTATTAAAATGAAATGGTCTAAAAAGGGAAAATATAATATTACATTATAAAATAGTTGAGTTATCGTATTTAAAATATTTCACTTCCAGATTCTATATATTCATGTAATTAAAAAATATTTATTTTATGATTTTATTATTTTAATATCACTACATACATTTGTTTTTTAGATTTTGGGAAAATGTGAGCTTGATAATGTGTCTAGTACATTATATTGGAGTTATTGTTGGATAACATTTTTAAAATATTGAAGCTAACCACTAGAGTTAATAACATCTCAGTAATGCTAGGGGTAAAAGTATATTCATCTGTCTACTATCGCTCTCTTCACCACACATTTCTTATTCATTTCTAATCTTAATATTCACACCTAAATTTGTATGGTAAAGGGAGTGTGCCATTATGGCGAACACTTAGAATACGCTTTTGGTGTATCCCTAACGTTTTTCGCCTGCCAAACACGGCCTTAATTACTTGGATTGTATATTATGTTTATGGTCCTCTATATTTAAAAATTATTGTACGAAAAGTCCTTTTGAAAAACTTATAATAATGGAATAATTCTCAAATGTAGATGAGCCACTTGATATGTCCTCAAAAGACTTAATCGGGAAATAATTTTCTCATATAAAGAGCCCGAATATTATACTTTTCAAACTAGATTATATGTTAAAAAAATCACATACTCCCTACTTTATGTGCCAAAAGACACGAGTTGACTTTGTGAGGATTCAAGAAGATTTTAGAATTGGTTAAAAGGTAGGGAAAAGGTGCAAAAATGATTTAAAAAGTAATTAAGAAAGTGTAAAGTAATTAAAAATAAGAGAAAGAGTGTAAAATTAATTAAAAAGATGAAAAAATAAATTGAAAAGATAATTTGGTTATGCCTATTAGGAAGTATAATTAAATTAGGATACTTCTTTCCTTTCCTACTAGGATTATTCTTTCCTTTCCTACTTGTACTTTGATTACTCCCCTATATATAGGGGCATATCTCTCAATATTCAATAAGACAACTTATTATCAAATTGTATCATGGTATCGGAGCTAAGGCTCTCAAAAACCTAGCCTCTCTTTTTCCGATCGCCGCCCACCATGGCAGCCCCGTCGGATCCTTTGGCGTCCTTACCCTCCGGAGTAAAACTTTTGTTTCGGAGTCTCCACAACTTAATCCCAGAAAAACTCACCGAAACAAATTATCCGGCATGGTCTCTCAATGTCCAGACAGCTCTTTCAGCTAATCTCCTCCTTGGATGGATTGATGGTCATGAAGCAGCCCCGGCGCCAACTATCTCCAAAAACGATAAAACCGTCCCTAATCCAGAGTATACCTCCTGGACCATCGTTGACACACAGATCCGCGCCTGCCTCCTAGCGGTCATCAGCCCCTCCGTTCACAAACATGCTCGCGGCTTCACCACATCTGCTGCCCTCTAGGATGCTTTGGCCGCACGGTACAACTCTGTGTCCACCGCTCATGTTTATCAGCTTCGGGACAAACTCCACACTCTTCGTAAAGGTACCAAAACTATGACACAATACCTTGATGATGTGGCAACTATTCTCTCGGATCTCGATGCCTTGAAAGAAGAGATCCTTGAACGTGATGTGGTGAATGCTGTTATTCGTGGTCTTCCCACCGAATACTCATCCTTTAAGCAAAACATTCGCATGAACAATACCAATATTTCGTTAAATCAGCTTTCTGGATGGCTGATCTCCGAAGAAATAAACCTGGAGATGGAGAATAAACTCAGCCTCACCGAGTCTACCATCACCGAACCTCGCACAACACTTCTCGCTACGAACGGTCGAGGTCGCGGTAGAGGAGGCTATCGCGGTCGACCGTCACCTGGACGTGGATACAACAGCGGACGCGGAGAAAGGAACAACGGTCGACCGTCCCAGGGAAACGGTCGACCGTCACGGGATCTGCCAACCTGCCAAATCTGCGAGAAACGAGGTCACTCTGCGTCTGCGTGCTAGTATCGATTTGATGATTCTTATACTGCGAACTCCTCCTCTAGTGCTCCCCGTGCAATGCATGCATCTACGAGTAATCATTCTGGAAACTGGTATCTGGACACTGGTGCCAACACCCATGTCACGTCTGATTATTCTCAGCTACAATCTCCTCATCAATACACCGGTACTGATGCTATTACCGTAGGCAATGGTCAATCCCTACCCATCACACACTCTGGCTCAGGTTTTGTCCATACTCCTAATGGTAAATACCACCTTTCTACTCTTTATTGTGTCCCTTCCCTTACCTCCAATCTATTGTCTGTCCATCGATTTACCAAAGATAACAACTGCACTCTTGTTTTCAATGCCAACGATTTCCAAATAGTGGACAATCCTACCAACCAGGTGCGGTACAAGGGCCTCTGTGAGCATGGGTTATACACACTTCCTTCCAAACTCCCAATCGTTGCGTATCAAGCTATCCAAGAGTCCACTTGGCATCGTAGACTCGGTCATCCAGCTCCTGCGATTGCCAAATCTATTTTGTCTTCCTTAGGTTTTCAGTTTTCAGAGCCTTTACATTGTGAATCATGTTATGTCTCTAAGTCCTGTCGTTTACCTTTTGAATTGTCTGAACATAAGGCCACAACGCCCTTTCAATTAATACATTCTGATGTTTGGGGTCCCACCTCTGTTCCTTCCTGTAGCGGTTTTCGATTTTATATCTCTTTTGTTGATGATTTCAGCAAATTTACCTGGATTTATCCCCTAAAACATAAATCTGAAGCTTACTCTGTTTTTGTGAATTTTGAAAAAATGATTAAAACTCATTTTAATTCTCACATCAAAATTTTTCGAAGTGATAATGGCAAAGAATTTGTAAATAACGCTTTTGGCCTTTTCCTTCAAACTTTAGGAGTCCTTCATCACACCTCTTGTCCCTACACTTCTGAGCAAAATGGGGTCGCTGAACGGAAACACCGTCATCTCATTGAAACAGTTGTTTCTCTTCTATACGACTCTGCTCTCCCGACTACCTTTTGGGTCGAAGCTCTTGCCACAGCAAACTATCTTATCAACCGTATGCCCACCAAAACTCTCTCCAACAAATCTCCCTTTGAAACTCTTTATAACCGTCCTCCTACATATACCCACCTTCGTGCCTTTGGTTGCTTGGTCTATCCATGGCTCCGCCCTTACACTCACCACAAACTTCAACCACGCTCCACTCCTTGTGTCTTCTTAGGATATCACCCCACCACTAAAGGGTATAAATGCTATGAACCCGTGTCTCAAAAAGTTTATGTCTCTCGTCATGTTCGGTTCGTCGAGGATCAGTTTCCATATCCCAAATTGTCATCCCTCCCGTCACCCTCTCCTATAACCCCTATTTTTCCTCCAAGCCCAGGCTCACATGCTCCTGTCCCACTGATGGTCTAACCCCAGACCCGTCCCACCAGTCACGGACGACAGCCCGACACCCTCCCTATGGACACGCCACAGACGGTCCAACCCCAGAACCGTACCCCAACCCACCCTCGACCGTCACCTACTCCTCTCCAAAACACACAATCGGTTAACCGACCCCCGCCCCAAAACACACACACCATGCAAACCCGAGCCAAATTTGGAATTTTCAAACCTAAAGCCTATACCATTACCACCCTTGATACTACCCCACCTACCACTGAGCCTAGCACTTACCGCCAAGCCTCTGGTAATAGTTTTTGGTGTCAGGCTATGGATGAAGAGTTTATTGCTTTGAATGAGCAACGTACATGGGACTTGGTTCCACCACCCAAGAACCGCACTCCGATTGGTTGCAAATGGGTGTATCGCATTAAACGGAATGCTGATGGATCTGTTTCAAGGTACAAGGCTCGTCTTGTCGCAAAAGGTTATCATCAGGAGTATGACATTGATTACAAGGAGACATTCAGTCCTGTGGTCAAGCAACAAACAGTGCGCCTGGTCCTCTCTTTAGCACTCAACCGTGATTGGCCTCTTCATCAACTAGATGTTAGCAATGCCTTTCTTCACGGTACAGTGGACAAGGAAATTTATATGGAGCAGGCCCCGGGGTACATAAATCCCACTCATCCTCACTATGTTTGCAAGCTCCGCAAATCACCATATGGTCTCAAACAGGCACCCCGTGCATGGTACACACACCTCTCCTCTTTTTTGCAGGGCCTTGGATTCAAGTGCTGCATTCATGATACCAGCTTGTTCACCAGACACTGCTCTCGTGGGACAATTGTTGTCCTTGTCTATGTTGATGATATTGTTCTCACTGGCAGCTCTTCTACTCTCATCTCAGAAGTTACTCAGGCCATGCACCGTGACTTCAAGCTCAAAGAACTTGGACCTCTTCATTACTTCCTTGGCATTGAGGTTCAGCGCACGCAAGAATCTATACTTCTCCATCAATCCAAATATGCCCGTGATCTTCTACGCCGAGCTGGGATGTCCGACTGTCATCCGGCTATTACTCCTATGGCTACGAGACCTATCACTAAGCCTTCGTTGCCTTTCAAGGATATTTCTCATTTTCGGAGCATTGTTGGCGGTTTACATTACTTGGCTGTCACTCGTCCAGACATTCAGTATGCTGTTAATCGAGTGTCTCAGACTATGCACAACCCCACTGAGCAGGACTATCATGCCTTGCAACGCGTTCTGCGCTATCTCAAAGGCACTTTGAATCATGGTCTTCTTTTTCGCAAGGGGGGATTCGACCTATCTGTCTACTCTGACTCTGACTAGGCCAATGATAAAGATGATCGCAAGTCTACCACGGGCTACATACTCCTACTCGGTCCTAATATCATCTCTTGGTGCACGAAAAAGCAGACTCGTGTTTCTAGATCATCCACTGAAGCTGAATATCGAGCTATGGCTGTAGGGGTTGCAGAAGCTATGTGGCTTCGATATATCACTGATGCACTGGGTATTCCTCCGTCCAAACCGAAGTTATACTGTGACAATGAGTCGACTATCTGTGTCACCAAAAATCTGGTTCTTCATGATCGCATGAAGCATGTGGGCACAGACTGTCACTTTGTACGAGATGAGGTTATGGCAGGCACTATGACTCCACATCATGTTTCCTCCTCAGAGCAGCTAGCAGACATTCTTACCAAACCGCTTCCGCCAGTTCCTTTTGAGTACTTATGTTCCAAGCTGCCCCTCGTCTCCGTTGATCAGCTTGCGGGAGGATATTAGGAAGTATAATTAAATTAGGATACTTCTTTCCTTTCCTACTAGGATTATTCTTTTCTTTCCTACTTGTACTTTGATTACTCTTGTATTCCCTATATATAGGGGCATATCTCTCAATATTCAATAAGACAAGTTATTATCAAATTGTATCAATGCCCAAATTAGAAGTGTGACTTTTGGGTAGGACGCTCAATTAGAAAAGTATGTCATTTGACACGAGATGGAGGAAATATTAATGAAGGACAATTTGGGAATTTACTTTAAAATTAGGGAGTATTTAGTAGGAGTAGACATAGTTGGTGACGAATAATATTTTGAAATGACCTGTATTATGTCGTATTATTCAAATTGTACATTATAGTTTTGATTTTAGGCCTAAACCCATTTGACACTATGTAATTCGCGAACATGTTGTAATACTTCGATGTTTGTTATTTATTAAAACAATCGACTTAACAAAAAATTGATGCACAAATATTTGTTCTGCATTCTTACTTAATGTGTATTGTTTAATTCAAATTTTAGACAAAATATAATTGTATTTTGATTTTATAAAAAGAATATTATTGTTTGAGTTGTATTCTAGGGCAATAAAGTAATATAAAAATATAAGTTTAATTATGTTAAATCATATCAAACAAATATAAGTTAAACTTACTAAAAATAGTAAAGTGTATCATTGACTTATTAATTTTACATTTTAGTGGTAACAGTTCGATTTGAAATTTTTAATTATTTTGGGGAACCCATCCCGCACCATTTTAAAACTGGTTCAGTTCATATATAATTTACTAGAACTATTTGAAAACTTGTTCTTTAGCACGGTGCAATGTCGGTCGGGATAAGAATAATGCCGGCACAGTATTCTCGCTCACTCTAGTATTTAGAAAAAACATGAGCTAATCCCCGAAGGTTCATTAGAACTAGCCACAGAGTCACTGGGGAGGAGATAAACAAAGCTATAATCATAAATTGGCTAGCAAGAAGTTAGTGGAGGCCGCACGTGTTATTCGCAGAAGCTCTATACTTGGAGGGTTTTCGAAAGTGATTAATTTGTAGAAAAATTAATTTTCACAAAAGTTGAAAGCAAAAATACTTCATTAATGCGTATTGAAAACGATGTTCTATTCACTCCCCAACTGAGTTACCAAAAATCAAATTCAGGTTTATTATTTTTGGTACCCCTTGCCTAATCCACTTACCTAGGCAAATTATATGGAACATCCAGATGTACCTTCATTTAGGTACAGCCTGGTATTTTTGTAAATTTTGGAAACTTTTTATCCAATGCCCAGAACATATATGAGAACTATTATATATGACAATGAGTACCAGCAGATTTGAGGAGTACCAGCACTTATGAGAATTATCATATTCTTATTCGATACAAACATAAATAAACCTGAGTTTTAAATTCTCCATGCTCAGAGAGTATAAATGAGTAGGAACGAATCGAATAGAGGAAGATCCAACGAAAAGGATATGGATGAAGAAGTTGATGATGATGCTAAACTTTTTAATTGTGAAAAAATTGAACAATACTTTATTTCAGAATGAACATTTCCTTATTTGAGAATGATTATTGTTTTTTTTAAAATGAACACTACGCTATTTATTATAATTATATTAGACAAATGTGTAAAAATGAGTACTACCTTTGACAGAATGAGTACTACGTATTTCGAAATGAATATTTATATTTGTACAAGAATGAATACTACTTTATTTTAGAATAAATACTACCGAGATGTATCTATTTCTAGGTACATCCAGATGTACCATAGACCAACTCAATGCCACCTAGTATTTAGGAAGAAAGTTTTGGAGAGGACGAAGCACTTTCAATACAAAGGGAGACCTTTTTCTAGGATACAAGGGAATTTCTCTTTTCGAAGTGTTTTTTTATAAAAAGGCTATGGTCTCTCTCTCTCTCTCTAGCGAACTCCGCTGCCGCTCCGTGTTCAACTCGCGTTTTTAGCAGCCTTTGCATCTAAGGAGACGAATCATCAAACACGAAGAACACACGCAGATATTTAAAAAAAGAAAAAGAAAAAGGAGAAAAGAACTCAAGCGACGAAATGCACGCGTAACACGCTGTGTTGATGATAGAGACAATTCGATCAATCAACTTCTGATCTGTACTTATCATTGCAAACATCGATTCTTTCGTTCTGGGATTTTACCTGTCTTGTGGCCTTTCTTTTCTCGAATTGAGATCTTCTTGTTTCGCCTCGCCTCGTGGGAATCCTCCGATTCTTTCTTGTTTCTTGATTTCTGTTTGGAATTGCGCCGCCGCCCCAATTGAATTTTCTTAGGATGGACGACGTTGACGATTCTTTCGTGATGTAATATGGAACTCGTGACTGTGGCGGACACATACGAAGATGTCGCTTTACATTGGTCGAGAGGCTTCAAAGGTTTGGTCTTTTTTTCTTGTTCTTCCAAGAAACTTGCTTTAATTCAATTCTGCATTTTATGTATTCATTAGACAGATTGAAAAACAATAAGGCGCTTTCTTGATGTGGGATTTTGTTGTTTCATCTGAGAGAAGCTTTGGAAGAGATTCTGTGCAGAGATTACAGCAGAGATCAAGCTTCTTGCGGAGAATTGGAAGTATCTTCTGGGAGGTTTACTCTGTCAGGCATGTATATTCTGGGATTTCTTTCTTTAAATCTTCTGGGATTTTGACTTTTTGATCTGGAAATGCAATCTTTTCTTTGGTTATGCTTGGTTCCTGTTTTCCCAAAAAAACATTAAAGCCTGAAATTAAATTTGATGCTTTATTTCTTAATGCATATTTCATTTCCTTTTATCTTCTTGGTATTGTGCTCTGTATAGAAATTAGAAATGCACCATGTGAAAATATCTATATGTGTATCTCTATCTTGTTTGTTCAGTACATCCATGGATTGGCTGCTCGAGGGGTTCATTACTTCCATCGCCCCGGACCGATCCTGCAGGATGTTGGGTTCTTTCTTCTGCCTGTGAGTTTTGATTTTTTACCCCATTTGTCTGAAATCTGAATAATTCTACTTGGGAGAAGATTAATTTTCTTACTCATTTATCCCCTTTGGTTACTTCAAAAACATTATAGGAACTTGGTCAAGACAAGGCTTACATCAGTGAGACAGTATTCACTTTCATCTTTCTATCTTTTTTTCTTGTGAGTTCACTCTTCTAATTTTCTTTAGCATACTTCTAATTGCATTTGTTAACATGAAGTTATTACAAACCTACATTTGTGTGCTTTATTTCTACTCATCTTGGCACTTACTGTATTAAAATGTTCTTCTTTTTATCATGGCACAGTGGACTTTCCATCCATTCATCTTAAAGAGCAAAAAAATCTACACTGTTCTAATTTGGTGCAGGGTTTTGGCTTTCTTGGTTGTAAGTCCCTTTTCTCCATGAAAATGCATTTTATGTCTTATACTAATTATAGTAGTTTGAACAATAATTTGATGTTCAATATCAATTTAGTTTAAAAACGACGGGTGAACTGAGTTTATATTTAATTTAATGCAGGCTTCTCAGTTTCTTCGCATAATAACTTTCTATTCTACTCAACTTCCCGGTCCAAATTATCATTGTCGTGAGGTAAAAAACTTAAACAGTATTATGAACATCTTCTGTTTTAGACTCTATTTCCCTTTCTGCTTTCTTGATTGTGTGCGTATGTGTGATGCACAAATTGTTTCCCTAATATGCAGGGTTCAAAGCTTGCAACACTTCCCCGTCCTGATAGCATCTTAGAATTTCTAGTTATTAATTGTATGTGACAATTTGTATTCCCTTTTTGTGAATTTTGACTCTTTTATTATTAGTAATAATTCATACATATACTCCTAGAATATTTTTTCTTTGAGATTTTACATAATTATGATTAGCGCTCCTTGAAGTTCACATTCAATTCTTTTTACAACAGTACTCCAAGTTTGCATATCGATCACGTATACGCCTCAATATTCGCTTGGAGTATTATTGTAAAAATATTGAATTCTTAGGAGCGTCGGTGATAATTATGTGATCTTGGAGTATTCTTGTAAAATCTCAAATTTCTCGGAGTATTATTGACATGAATTTTTCCTTATTTTTATTAAATCTTGTGTTTTTCATGTATTTACAGTTCCTCGTGGAGTACTTTATGGTTGTGGGGATCTTATATTCTCTTCTCATATGATATTTTCTTTGGTCTTTGTCCGAACGTATCAAAAGTATGGCACACGTAGGTATGTATATACTCTCTCCCACCGACTGTAGGAGGTATATCTTTTCAACTTCTATGAGACCCGTTGAGATTTTGCCAAATGTGTAGGTTAATTAAGCAATTTGCATGGTTATGTGTTGTTGCCCAAAGTTTCTTGATTGTCGCTTCTCGCAAACACTACACCGTTGATGTTGTTGTGGCTTGGTGAGGGCTTATATTTAACAATATTTGTTTGATAATCGTTTTACGTGAGCCCGATGCTTTGTTACCTGAATCATTTTTTTAATTGCAGGTACACAGTGAATTTGGTGATATTTTTTGTTGATAAGAAATTACCAGGTTACCATGCTTGACTATAGTAATATGGGTGTTTCCCTAGTCTATTTCCTATATTTGAAACCATGAAAAAAAATATTCTCTTCATGGTCCTCGAGATTTGGGAACTTTTCCTCAAAAGGATGGACTATGGAATGATCTCAAATATAGAGGGGCCACAAAGAGAATATTTTAGAATAGAGGACTATATTGGGAAACACCTCTCTTATAGTGGACTATTCAGGAAATTTACTCTAGTAATAATAATAATAATATACTAAAAGAAGTGAGGAGTTGTTGACACAGAATTGGCGGATCGGTCTGGATCACCAACGTTCTTGCTACCGTTGACCAAGGACAATGTCAAGACGAAAGACGAGAACCACAAACTTTTGAATGGGAATTCTAGAGATCTTGTTGGCCCGGGTAAATATATAAAGGAAAACAATAACATCTTCCCCCCCTTTTTTTTGCAATGTTTTTTTTCCCTAACCCACATTATTCGCTGCTCCAGAGGTGTAGCTAAGCTAGAAGAACCCATTGCACGGTGAAGGGTTGTTCGTTGTGGATGGAACGAAGGGTGTGTTTGGCGGACCAACTAGTTAGGAAGACCAATGCCAACTTCCGTGGTTTGGTAAATTTTGGATTTTGTATAGTGCGTAGGAAAATGCTCGAACCGAGGGAGGTTAATGATCTCTTTCGCAATATTCATGTTGTTGATTGTCAAGGTTGGGTTAGTCATGTTGATGTAAAGCAGCATTGCCTACTATGGAATTGCAGTTTCTTCATTCAAGCACAACAATTATTCCCAGGTTGTTTGGGTTTGATTTTTTTTATTCCGAAAATGACACAAAATTTATATACGGAGTAGTTTCTAAAACAAGTTGAAACCAGACTATCTAAATGCTCACTCTCCCATAATGGATGTCACACTCTGAATACGTGCAAAATTATTTTTAAAATCATTTTAATTACATATTAGTATAGAAATAAAAAAAAATATAAATTACACGGTTCAAAATTTTAAAAAATTCTATAATCACCAGTTAAACTTTACTCACTTTGTTTGCTCAATTTTACTAGTCATTTCATAAAATAATATAGTCTTGTCACCTCTAGTTTTGAAGAACTTTTCATGTAATTTATTACTATATAAATTTTATTTTAAAATTTTACTCCTATAATCAATTAAATTGAATTGAAAATAAAGTTGGTCAAGCCTCGTAACGCGTAATGGGAAGATCATACATGGACGGAGGGAGTAAATTTTATAAAAGGCCTCCAGTTATAGTTTGTTTTAGATATTTAGTCTTTATATATCAAATATCAATAATTTAGTCCCTAATTATGATATTGTTTTCCACGAATGGTTCTTTGTTAATATTTTCGTTAAAACATGAAAAATTTTGTAAATCCACACTCCTCTCTTTCCTCAATTAAGCTTCCTCTCTCCTCTCGCACTTCTTTCCCAAACTCGTCGCCGAGTTTGAAACTTTGAACCCAAAATCGAAATCATCCCTCCTCTCAATTGTTCTTTTTTGCTAGAATTCAAAATCAAAATCAGAAACCTTTATAGATGAGTTTTAAGATTTGTTTTCTTTGCAATTTCTTGAGGCTAATCCATAAATTCATCCATGAAGGTTATTGGTTTCGATTTTGAGTTCACCAAGAAAATACACAATTGAGAGAGGAGTGATCGTTTCAATTTTGGGTTTAGAGCTTCAAACTCAGCGACAGGTTTGTGATTGAGTACGAGAGGATGGAGAAAGCTTAATTGAAGAGAGATGAGTGTGAATATACAATTTTATCCATGTTCTTAATGGAAATGTTAACAGAGGACTATTTGTGGAAAACAATATAATAATTGGGGACTAAATTATTAATATTTGATATGTAAGGACTAAATATATAAAACGACCTATAACTGGAGATCTTTTATGGAATTTACTTTTTATAAAATTATTAATAAAAATAAACAAATAAACAAAAGGGATGTTCTTAATGGAAATGTTAACAGAGGACTATTTGTAGAAAACAATATAATAATTGGGGACTAAATTATTAATATTTGATATGTAAGGACTAAATATATAAAACGACCTATAACTGGAGATCTTTTATGGAATTTACTTTTTATAAAATTATTAATAAAAATAAACAAATAAACAAAAGTTATGAAGATATTATTACAGCAACAAAAGTTATCCATTTTGGAAAGGAGGTAGTATTCAAATGGCTCTTTTTAAACGGTAACATAAATAGTGGTGGGGTGCAAATTGAATGTCTTTTCTTAGAACACAGGCCTACTACTTCTTCTGTGAGCTACTGTGTTTAAATTCTTGAATTTTGAACCCATCAGTCCGTGAGTGGTACCCAAAAACTTTTCGCATTTTTTTGATTGTCCAAAAAAATTGTACCCCATTTAGTACACTATTGGAATGCACCAATATTTTGTGTTGGTGTAATGCTAATTTTCGTTAATGCATCAATACTTTGTGTCAGTGTAAATTTATGTTAATGCACCAACATTTTGTGTCAGTGTAAACCATTAAAATGTTAGTGCATACCTTTGGTGTACAAATGTGGTACAAATTTTGAGGTACATGTAACATGCTCCTAAAATAAATTCTTTAAAAGAATGAAATAAGTGGTCCATATTGATTCCCCACTTCCCTTTCCCATAAAACAAATTCATTTTTTCTTAAACTACATTAAAAAAACAAACGGAAATATTAATTTGAAATCAATGAAGTGTGTGAGAAAATGTTTTTTTTCTTGCATTAAAAACATCATATGCATCATCTTGTTTTCCTTCACATTCCCATGTGGACTGAGTCACACAGAACTGAATTGGGTCAGTGATTCCAATGTTTTGTTGTACGTACTAGCTAGTTACTACTACTCTGCTATCTTAATGTTGTCCCACACAGGCAGGGCCAGACTCGAAAAATGAAAAAAATGAAATTATCCAGGTCTAAAATTTACATTTTGAGTTCTATTTTATTATTTTAGAATACTTATACTTCAAAATTATTAATGAATTTAAAAATATGGAACCTTAAAATTTTAGGGACCCTATGCGGTTGGCCTCTTTACACACCTTCCGGGCCACCCATGCACGCAGGCAAGAGTAGCTCGATTGGTCCAAGAAAAAGATGTTAATCCTGTTAATCTTAGGGTCGAATCCGACAACGAGCAGCGATAGTGTGTGAGTTTTATTATTTGTAATAGCTTTTTGTGCGCACCGAACACGGAGCGGCTTTTCTAAATACTAGATCGAGATTATACCATAATTTATCCCCATCAATTCCCTTGGGGAGTGTTGGATTGCAGTGTGGGGCGCCCGAGGTGATGTTGTCCCACTTTTTCTTTTTTTTTTTTGCTTTTAGCATTAATGCACAACAACGAACCAGCATTCCTGCGCTGTCTAAATTAATGGTCATCTTATGTCAATGTCTAGCTTCTACGTACCTTTTTTGGGTTCGTACTACGATTTTTTTTAATAATTGCCCATTTAATAATAACTAATTCCCAGCTTATAGTGGGGTGACTTACATGAAAGAGAAAATATTTGTGATTAAAATTTGGAAATTTTCGTGGACTTATATGTTGAACTTTTATTTGTTCGTGCGTATTTACACGTTTAGGCAAACACATAACAAGCCTGTGAGGGGATGTCATTCGAAAAGGGAGACCATTAGACTTATATGTTGAACTTTTATTTGTTTTTTTTTCAATGTGGGAGAAGCTCCCAACGCCTCTCTCGAGTGCAATTGCCTGGCCCGTAATTTTTACTTGTTGCGCTTGACTTTGTTTTCTTGCCTTGTGGCTGGCTAGCCAAATAGAGTAGGAGTTCAAACCCAAAACGAACTTGCTCGGATACCATGATAAAATTTTCATGGGTTACTCATCTAGTTGACTAAGAGGTTACATGTTCGAAACTTAGCGTCACCTAATTTAAAAAAAAATAAGATTTCACGTGCAAGGCTTGAAAACATTATGCATGCACGTGAGACGGCGTCTTAGCACATAAAAAATCACTCCTCGGCCACACCTACAAGCTTGGGCTTTTGGTGAATTGATTCCTTGTCATAATATTAGAGCAGGTTCTAGTCTATCTCGTTAGTTAAGGTATCCGTCTACATGTTCATT
Organism: Cuscuta australis; assembly: GCA_003260385.1. Lineage (NCBI taxonomy): Eukaryota > Viridiplantae > Streptophyta > Magnoliopsida > Solanales > Convolvulaceae > Cuscuta > Cuscuta australis. Next base: position 1,470,977 of record NQVE01000200.1, on the reverse strand, counting down.
CCTAGCTGCCCTAATCTTTAGTTCAACTATTTGTATAGAATACATATACCCAACAACTTGTGGCTCGTTTAATCTGATTGTTCGTCTAAAAGTTCATACTCAATGACTCAGGATCCTTTAGGTGTCGCCACTCAAATATTCAAATATTCATTTAAAGGGGGTGTGAATCCATTTTCAAGTTGTCAATCAGTTAACTTCAAATTGGTTTGGTTGTTTACTACAGGAGTTAGTGACTTAGTGTTAAAGAGTATCACTCATCAGAAAAGAGAGAATAAAAATAATGGGTATATAAGTTCTCGAGTTGAACTAATTAAATGATTGGATTCAATATTTTAATGTGGTTCAACTCAAATGTCTTATGGTTCAATCCAGTAAACTTTATCCCACCATAAATTTTATCACCCAATGTAACACCTCTTTTTTCAAATGAATTTCTCTTCCCAACATAATATTAGAATTCTATATAATTTTTTTCCAATTCCTTCCTATTTCAACTCTATATAATATTATAATTCTATCAATACTACACCAACTAAATATGTATATAACTTTTTTTATATCAAAATTTATTTTTAAAAGTTGTATTAATTCATTTTATTTTTATTATTGTACAATTTTATTTTCATTTTTTTAGAAATATAGTATTTTTGTTGTTTCTATTTTTGTTATCATTAAGAAATATGAAGTAACGGATCATAATTGAACGTGATATTGTTAGTTCCTGAAACGATGTTGTATCAATGCTTCAAGTCAAGCATCATTCAAGGCGCCCTTGGGAGGATGACGATTTTAATATTTTATAGACTCAAAAATAAGTTGGGTGCGTCATAACAACTACATCCTCCGTCCGAAAATGTTCTTCTCATTTGACTTTTCACGATATCTAATATTGCACTTTGACCATTAATATCTATATTTATACATAGATATATTTTATAAAGATTTGATATTTAAAAACTACGTTTCATTATTAATATATTGATATTAAATTTACATTATAATACAATATGTTTTTTCCACAAATCATAGTCAAAATTTATAAATTTTAATCAAGAAAAGTAAAATGTGAAGAATATTTCCGGAGGAAGGGAGTATTATTGTGCCCCAAGCCACCAGCATGGAGTGGAGTACTAGGAGGAAAACTAGTTGGATAAAGCTACTTGTACCCCAAATTTGTGTACCCCATTTGTACACCGCAAGTTTGCACCGACATTTTGTGTCGGTGTAAAACTAATTTTTATTAATGCACCAACACTTTGTGTCTGTGTAAATTTTTGTTAACGCACCAACACTTGTGTCGGTGTAAACCATCAAAATGTTTGTGCATAACTGCGGTGTACAAATGGGGTACAAATTCTGGTGTAAATGTAGCATGGTCCAAACTAGTTCTCTAGAGGGAGGGGGAGAAAAAACCCCAAAATATTTCTCTCATATTACTCCCTCCCTTCCTTTACGAGAAGAAATGTTTTATTTTTTGAAATCATTTTATTTATAAGTCGATATATCAATAAGAAATAAAAATTACATATTAAAAAACTACGTCAAATGTTCTACAAAACAAGATGTGACAAAAATATTTTATTTTATTTTATCAAATACTTAATGAAATCGTACAAATAAATACGTAGTAAAAGTTATCGGGAGGAGAGAAAAAAAATTGTAATAAAAATGGGAACATGGGGAGTATCATTTTCAAAATAAGATCCCATGAATGACAAGAATATTTTATTTTATCAAATACTTAATGAAATCGTACAAATAAATACGTAGTAAAAGTTATCGGGAGGAGAGAAAAAAAATTGTAATAAAAAGGGAACATGGGGAGTATTATTTTCAAAATAAGATCCCATGAATGAAAATATATAATATTTAAAAATAGGGCGGGGATCTTTTGAACTTAGATTCCAATGTCATTTTATCACCTAAGCACCTACGGTGCTTCGTTGGTAAACTCGATAGTTTCTATCCTTGACACCCCCCGCCCCCTCCATGCCCACACCGCAACACCCCTTGGCCGCCACTCAATTTTGCCGATTGGCTATACTATTACTGTAGGCAGGGGGTGTTGTGGTGGGGTGGGGGCAAGGAGGGGTTAGGGGGTAGGATGATACAGACTCGATTCGGATAGGGAAGACTCAAAGCGTCTTCAAGCTTCACAAATTAGGGACGAGAAGCATAAGAAATCACGTACACTTTGGTAGCCGACAATATGGAGACGAGGAAGAGAGAAGAACGCACACAGATGCCTAACGCCAAAGGGAAGGAAGAGATTTTAGGGTTTGTGTTGTTATTGATTGCTTCTTCTCGAGAGGTTACATATCTATTTATAAGAAATCAATAAAAACCCTAGCTCATCTAATTTCTCGTCTGTCGATTCAACAAATACATCGAGGTAAAGAACCAAAAATAAAGCCTCGAAGAAACTTATAAATTTGATTACCTAATGAAACTTAAATTACAATACTAATACAAATTAAAATGGTTCTTTTGAACTAAGAACCTCAATCATATTATGACCCTTGGCCCCTACGGTGCTTTGTTCGTAAAATTGATGGTTCATACTCCTAAACAGGCTAAACCCTACCCCCTACTTGCCCACACCACCACAACACCCCTGCCCCCTCCCTCCCCTCCCCTCTCCATTTCGCAAGTAGGGGGCAAAGGGGTAGGGTTTAAGAGCGATAGAACCATTAATTTTACAAACGGGCAGGACCCCGAGTCATAATATGATCCGAAGTTCTAAGGTGAAAAGATCTTTGTCCATATTAATAATATTGCTATGAAATATGCTACTTTACTATCCAGAACATAGGAGCCATCAATTTTACCAATAGAGTACCATAAGTATTTCGGGTCATAATATGACCTTGGAATCCAAGGTCAAAAGAACCATTTTGTAAAAAATATTGTATAACATCAATATATAGTGTTACATTATTACAATAATTTTTTTTTGGTATAAATATATTTGTATTTTGAGGATACATGTTCTGTTTGGTTTCTATTTAAGTGATATTTTAAAGAGAGTGGTTCTCATAAAGGTTTGTCAAAATGAATTTTATGCACTAAAGATGTGAGCATGGCTTTCAAAAAAAACACTCCAAAGTTATTAATTGAATGGTTAAGTATATGAGAGCAGAATTTGACATCAACTAGGAAACTAATCTGTTACAACTCTGTGCATCTCAGAACTAATAGGGTATATGAAATCAATGTTAGTCATATCTAGACCTGAGAATCAGAGTAATAATGTCACAATATATAATGTCAATATATAGTGTGACATTATTGCAGTACAACAATACTTCTATTTTGAAGATACATGTTATGGCTTGTTCCTATTTTGAGTAATTTCTTAAAGAGAGTAGTTCTCCATGGAGAAGAAGAAAAATGGAGATGAAGGGTCAATCTTTGCTAGGTCATAAAGGCTTGTCAAAATGAATCTTTTAGTTCCATTGTCACATTCAAAATTTTGAACTTTTATGCAGTAAAGATGTGAGCAAGGCTTTCAAAAAAAGCTCCAAAGCTATCAATTGAATGGTTAAGTAGATGAGAGCAGAATTTGACATCAACTAGGAACCTAATCTGTTACAACTCTGTGCATCTTAGAACTAATAGGGTATATGAAATCCATGCCAGTCATATCTAGACCTGAGTATCAGAGTCAACTTTCCACAGCATCTATTGATCCTTTAAGCTCCCTAAAGACTCATTTGTGGCTGTAGAAACCTCAATTACATTTCCTCTCATCCATTGATCTGCCATAAGCCTTCACTGCAGGGAAAGCAAACCCACAATTAAACAAATAAACAATGGCTTCACTATGAAAGAAAGTTAACTTCCACAAATCATGCAAGAGTAGGAGCAGTAGTTACCAGGACTTAAAATCTCTATGCGCTTAGTGACAGACTTCATCGATGTGAAAGTATTTGGATCTATAAGCCAACGAAGATATTTTGATAAGATTCCATTGAACGGAACTATTTTTTATTATAAAACTGCATGATTGAGCATTCATAATACCTGATAAACCAGTTTCTTTTGCAAGGACTTCTGTGAACATTGATGAAATATGAGAGGAAATTTGGTTGGCTCCCATATCAGCCTCTCCGGACTTGTTTGGTGAGCTGTGAATGAGAAATTTAAACAAAATGCCTCAGATTCTGTAAATACAATTCAAAACATCCAGAAATAGATATAAAGGGGTTGAGCATTTTACTCAGAGAAGGGTTCTGGAGAAGAATTCTTGTCTTGCTGGGGAGAAGAAAAATTTCCTTGTCCATCGAGTTCAAAGTCGACCAACAGCTCAGAGAGGTTAAACTCCATTCCAAGAGCATCTAAATCTAAGTCAAACATCTCTCCATCAGATTCAGAAGTAGAATTCCCACCAGGGCTCGGCACCTTTGTTGAACATGATGGCAAATCAGAGGCATCAAAATCTAACCTTCCTTTTACATGATCCCTCTTTGTGCTATTCATGTTTGCCTTAACCGGAGACAAAGTAGATATGCAACGGTTTCTCTCAATCGAATAGTAGCCTAGTTGCTTGGACGGGCTGACTCGTATTGTTTCTGAAGAGATTATCATGCAGTTGGGTGATACCATTTGCTGGGGAGTAAAATCATTGCCAGAAGTAGCTGTGGAAGAAATCTCTTGTGGTGAAATGGACTTCCCAGATTGAGAGGAGGATGCACGTGGCGGCGTCTTAGGACCAGACGAATTAGTTGTAGGGGACTGAGTTGATTGTTTAAACAGACACTTAGAAACAGTAGACCCTTGAACTGTTGTTCCATTAGATGCATTACGATGGACTGATGATGGAATCGCTGAAAGTTTGGAAGGATTGTCATGACCACTATCTGCATTGTTTGCTTTGGCAGGTGCCTTACCACCTGCAATAACCATCTAGCACAGTAAATAACTTCTTTCAAAAACTATTGCGCCATTTTTTAAAATACATCTAGAAAAGGCCACAGTGAATAGAAAGAGAAAAGACATTCTTTCCAGATTAGCCATGCAAGAAAGAAAGAAGATAAGTAGGAATGTGGAAGACAAAATCTTCCCACGATTTACCTTTCAAAGGTAATTTGCCTGCTGCTGAACTCTTATTAGATTTCTTAGAACTCAGATGAGCATCTGATATGGAGCGCTTCCTTTTAGTTGAAGTGGGATCCGTAGGTGCGGAAGAATAAGTGTGAACTACGGAGGGCGCCATGGTTTGCATCATAGTTTGGGAATTAAACCCTGAATAGCCACCTGACAATGTGGGTATCATAAGAATTGAGAACACAAAAATAAACACGAAGCCCTCAAATTCACTACACACTTGTCCATTCAGCATGACAGCGCCTAACCGAACTCCAAACCATGTCCAGGAGAAAATCACTTCAGAACAATATTGAATTGTCAAATCATGTCCCCAATTAATCATATCAAACCAACACACAAGAACACTTTCAAGTATATGTCTAAACTTGGTGTAGACAGCAAGTGCACCAACAAACATCTTGTATACACATCAAAACATTCAACAAATGTAGATCATACAAGGAAAAGATGTGAAATGGGTATTGGAGAATTGGATTGAAATTACCTGCTGGAAATTGAGAAGAAGAAGAAACAAGAGCAGGGGGTGTGTTGAGAGTAGCAGAAGCATTGTAAGCATTCATGACATCCTGCATTCCCTTGAGCAAATTCTGGAGTCGAAGTTTCTCCTGCTCCAGAAGCCCCCTTTCTTTGTCAACTGCCAATTTCTGCCCCTTCAGGCATACGTATTCATCCAACAACTCCCCCAAACTCAACACCTTCGTTGACTGTTCCACGAAACAACACAAATCAACCAAATCCCACCGGATAACAATCAAAATCGCATAAACCCTTGAAACCACCGAGTTTAACATTAATTACCTCCTGTGGCGGGGATTTGGAGAAGAGATGCGGAGCTTCGGAATGGAAAGCGGATCTAGTCTCAGAGAGATTGTTGTCGCCGAGATAACAATCGACGATGAAGGCGACCTGCGCCGGCGTCACTTTCCCTTTCCCGAGCTGAGCGCTTTCTGCGGATTTTCTCGATCTGCTGGATTCCTTGCTTTGCTTCCCCATTCTCTCCCGTTCTAAGCTATGGAATACAGAGAAAAAGTTCGGCGAGAATTGAGAACGATCCGATCAGATAGCTGCAGAAACGAATTGGCGCAAAGAAGATGGAACATATTAGCGGGAGAAAATATGAAGGAAAAAACGCGCGGTTTTGAATCTTTTTGCGCCAAAGGCAAAATGTATAGGCTCCAACTATTTCACTATTTGTGCCGGCTACACTTCCCGTGTTCCCTCCCAATGTTTTTGAAATTGTCCATTTTGCCCCCACAATCACAAAGGGGTGTTTGTTTTTTGGCCAGAAGAGCTTCTGTCCTCTTTTGTCTGCACCGCGCAGACGCGCGTAGATGCTGAGCTCTGCAGATTATTTGTTTTTTGGAAGACATTTTACTCAAAAAAGTCTTCCTGGCATCTTCTTGGAGAAGACATTAACCTATGTATTCTAACATCTTCTAACATCTTCTTCATTTTTTTTATCTACTTCTCTTCACCACCACCACCGTCCACCACCATCACCACCGTCCACCGTCACCGCCACCGTCGTCTACCACCACCGCCACCGTCCATCACCACCGTCGTCCAACACCACCGCCACCATCGTCCACCACCGCCGTCAACGTCCACCACCACCCTCCACCACCACCACAATCGTCCATACACCACCAACGTACACTATCACCATTAATTTATATAGCAGTCTACAGACATTAAAAAACAAACAGTCTTCTTCTTGCAGACCGCAGATATTCGGTTCACCACTTCTCCTGCAGATGTCTATGGTAGTGATCCGCAGACTGCAAACCTTTTCTTGCAGAAAAAACAAACACCCCCAAATACTCCGGGGTACAAATTTGTCACTTATTTGAATTTCTAGTTTTGTATTCTCACATTTATGTTGGTAACTCTACATTTCTATTTTGCCCTTGAACCCAAACCAACCGATTTTCCTTTCTTTTTTTCGTTACTCTCTTCGTCCTAAGTTTACTACCCGAGTATCTTACTACCGGTACTAAAATTTGACTAAATTAATTTCTAATAAAATTTTTAAATAATAATACAACATTTTTTTTAAAAAAATATTTATTTTAAAAACTACATTAGGAGCTCTATGAAACAATGCGTGATATTAAAATATTATTTTTAATAAATGATTAACATAAATAAAAAAATATAACGATTAATTTGGGACACATGAATTATATTGGTATGCAAACTCTTAAATATACATAGTCTATAGGATATTTTTATGTAATGTTGTAAATAAATTATCAAAAATTTGATTACCTTCCGTATCCGTTTACACGATAAATACATGCATCTGTTAAAAGCGGTTATTATCCGTATTCGATTAAGGACAATCAATTGATAAACAGATGTGAATTTGGCAATCACATATCTGATCTGTTTATGATTCGTTCTGCATAAAAATCTATTTGATTAACCATTTATTCTTGTATCTGATCTGTTATACCCTTGTACATAGTTTTTTCCATATTTTTGATTTTATACATATTTTTTTCTATTAACATCTCAAAGTATAAGACATTTTCATGTGTAAAATATATGTGTAGACACATAAAAATATGTGTATATGTGTATTATGCATACCTTTTTATTATATGAAATTGTTATAGAATAGTATAAATTATAAAAAATAAGAAAAATATTATTCTGTAACAGTTTATATTTGAATGAATACAAATTTGACTTTAACTTAATTGGAAATTAAAGTATTGTTCAATTTGACTCTAAAATTTAAAACAGATACATATATATCTGATATTCAACCAGTATCCGATGGATGTAGATACAGTTTTAATTTTTTGTATCTGACAAGATTCATATCTCAATTCGAAATCCGATAAAAAAAGAGATACGGATCTGGTAATTACAAATCCAGTTTGATTAATATCTGCTTACATCCCTATTTTTATGTGATTAAGGAAAAATAAAATAATGGACTATATTTTGGAAAAATAAAAAGTTAACAGAATAATGAATTGTAAATTCATTTTTTGTTAGTTTCTTAAAATAATCTCAAATTTCATGAAATTACAAAAAATAATATCGACTTTTATTGAATAGCATATAATAATCCTTTTTTTAATTTTTTTATTTTTTAAGTTTTCTCTATGTCCATTGTTATTGAAATAGATATATAAAAAATTAATCAAGACACTTGTCTCGAAATGATGAAAAATTTTAAAAAATTAAATTGAGCCCAACTACAGCTTTGGCACGACTATTTTTTGGTAAACCACAAAAAGGTGGGATCAATTTTTATTTGAGTCAAAACCAATAAAAAACAAAATAAGGTAGTTTTAACTTCTTAAAATCTATAAAATACAAAAGAAATGAACTCCTCCATAGTTTGAGTGGTAGGAATCCTACTCTCCATGTGTTATGAAGATTTTTATTTAGGTTCAATCCTCAGCAAAGGCGGATGCATTTGCTCCCATTTTTGTGATCGCCATAAAATGATTGAGCTAAAGTTGTAATTGCGTAATTTAAGTTTGTAAAATTTTCTGTTAATCCGAGACAAATTTGTCTTAATTAAGAAAAGTATTTATATATTTATTTCAATAATGATTGACTTAGACAAAACCTAAACAAAAGAAGTTAAAAAAATATGATTATTATATGTAATTTAGGGACTGTTTGGCAATTTCTGAATATGTAAGTGTTGAACCAGTAAGAGGTCTGAACCATTAAGTGTTGAACTAGTAAGAGGTCTGAACTATTAAGAGCTAGTATATTGCTTAATTATTCAGAGGCAAATGTCTGATCAATTCAGATAAGAAGTCTTAACCATTCAGACTCTGTATAATATTTAACCATTCAGAGACAAATCTATTAACCATTCAAACATCTGAACCATTAAGAGGCTGAAACAATGTGAACCATTAAGTACTGAACCATTCAGACATCTGAACCATTAAGAGGCTGAAACAAACAGCTCCTTAATAGAAGATGAGATTATTTTATGCAACCCAATGAAATGTGGGTTTATTTTAAGAAATTAACAAAACAAAATATTTTCTAACTCATCATCCGTTAAATATTCTGTTAAAAGTGTAACGGTGATCCAAAATGCACAACTTCAAATGTTGAAATTGGTTTGCATAAGATTCAAAAGTAATCCCTCCCTCCCAAATTGTAAGCAACATTATGCTATATTATGCTAAAGGAAATAATTTTTTGAATTTTTTCAATCCATTTTATTTAAAGAACGGTCTACAAAAAAAAACCTACATGTTTAAAAACTACGTCAAAAATTTTACAAAACAAGTGGTGACAAGACTATTTAATATTATCAAATATTCAATGAAAGTATAAAAATAAATAAAAAATTTCGTGATTTTTAAACAGTGAAGTGTTGCTTACATTTTGAGACGAGGGAACAAGTTGTTTTTAAAAAAGACTTTGTACAACTTATGCATCGCTTAAAACATCGCATATGCAATCACAAGGGATATACACTCACAGACTCACTCTAAGAGCACTCGAAACACCCATGAAGCTTTGGGGCTACAAAATGGGACTTCAGACTTTCTCTATCTGGCACGTTATCTTTAACTTATCTCATAAGCTCAGTAAAAATGGGTTTGAAGCCTCGGAACTTCAAACCTTCATTTCTTATATTTTAAATATACATCTTCTAAAATTAAATTAATAAAATTTAATTATTTAAAAGAAAAAAAGGAGAATAGTTCATTTAAAAATTACATTCATTAAAAAAATTACATTAAAAAAACAACACTACGAACAAATTACTGGTTATTTGAGCGACTGAAGATCTGTTCGATCAAATCTGCCGTTAGTGCATTGCGAATTTGCCGGCTTCGAATTCCTTGGCAGTTTCTTCGTTTCTTTTTTTCATCGATTTGTTTGTACATACACACCTCCTCGTCTAGGTTGTAATGACAAATCACAAACTCGTTGTCCTCCACGATCATATTAGAGCACTGAAAGGGGCTTCAAAAATTCTCTCTGCCACGTCAACTTTAACTTACCTCAAAGATTCAGTGGAAATGGGATTGAAGCCCCGAGGCTTCAAACATGGACTTCAAACATTCATTTTTTACATTTTTAAATATACATCTTTTAAAACTAAATTAATAAAATTTGATTATTTTATTATTAAATTATATTGAAACAAAAATAATTAAAAAAATATTACATTCATTAAATTAAAAGAAATTGAAGTGACAATAATTGTAAAAAATTACATTCATTAAATTGAAAAAAAAAGAAAGTGGGGGTGCAGGGGTGGGGGGTAGGGTGAGGGGTTTAGAAGGTGAGTTAGGGGGATAAAAACCATCAATTTTACGAACGGAGCATCAGAAGTGTCCCAAAAACGCAGTGGCACCGTTAGTAGCATCGCTCTCCGATGTCACTGCAACCGGGCCGTTCACAATATTAGAGCTATTTCTAAATAGTACTCCCTCGGTCCGGGAATGATGTTCCCATTTAAACTTTTCTTCATTTTAAAGAAAGTTTGACTTAGTGATTGAAGGGACTAAAATGCCCTTTCAATGCCCCAATACAAAACACAGATCTACGATTTCTGCTGGGTGCCACCGCTGCACTTGACAGACACCCTGCCCGCTGATACCCGCCGCCCGTCGCCACCACCACCGGCTCAGCTCCGTCACCTCTAGTTCTACCACGCCCACAGCCGCCACCATCTCCTCCAATCGCCACTACCATCAGGTCGAGGACGCTCATAGATCTAATTGGGCACAGATCTAATTGGAAAAAAGAGAAAATCAAAAGAAGAAAAAGAACAAGGGGGAGGCACGACGATAGAGAAAGAGAGAGAGGAAGAATAGAAGATGGAGTAGATGATGACCAGATCTGCCCAGAAGAAGGGATGAGAAAGATAGAGAAGAAGATTGGGGAGGGGAAAGAGAGACAAAGAGAGGAGAAATTTATTGATTTGGCGGAGAAAAGGAAGGAGAGAAAAGAAGAAGAGGGAGGAGTCGGAGAAGAAAGCTGGAATGGAGTATTTGGATGAGGGGTATTTTTGGAAGGATTGATGTGAAAACGTAGAGTGAGAATATCATTTTCGGACGAAAAAAACGTACAATGAGAACATCATTTCCGGACGGAAGGAATATTTATTTATACTGCTATGCTATTTAAACTAAGTTCAAAGCATGGTGACAACAATGAGAGTCAACCATGAAGGCGTGAAACTTGTGTAAATATCAAACAAGAAACTCCGCTCTTACACCAATTCATACAAAATATAGCTCGATTAACCCATTTCCACGAATTATCCAGTCAATGTCGAGAGGCCCTCAAGTTTTATTTATACATTACCAATTTGCATTCAACTTTTGATTGTGTTCTAGCCTCAAGGGTTGTTCAAGTTCAAATGAGATCGGTCGCAATTGAAGATATTTATTAGTTTTTTTTAGAGAAGTAAACTTAGATGGGTTAAATATTTCAATTTTTGAGGAAGAATAATTTTTCAAAAGTGATCTGAATTGAGAGAAATGTAATACAATAAAAATTACTCCGAAATACTTTCTTTACCACAAAAGAATTTATGTAATTTATATTTTGATGACTAAATATAATCTTATCACTACTTGTTTTGTAAACTTTTGATAGTTTTTAAATATATAAATTTTATTTTTTAATTTTATACCTACAATCAAATAAATTAAATTAAAGATAAAGTCAATCCAACCTTGTAAAATTAACCAAAAAAATATTTTAAAAACATTATTTTATCTAATAAATATATAATACTCCTGTTTTTAAAAACACTTCCACTTTATATTAAAAACTACTTTTACCCTTATTTTTTCATACCTTACTAATCAATTATACTTTTTCTTTAATAATCTATCTATCACATTTTACTTTTACTCATCACACCAGAAGCAAAATTAAAAGTCAACTATAATTTAACATTCCTTATTTTTGCACTAAGTCAAAATAGAAATTTTTTTTGCAAACAGAGAGAGCACATATTTGTACTAATTTTGGATCAAAAGTTGAAAATAGTAGATCAAAATAAGTCAAAAACAAATACTCCATGCAGGAAGTAATAATTCATTTGACAATCAACATATTTTGCTATCTCCTATTCGGTATTCTAATAATATTAGTATAAACCTCCCAAATTTAAATTGATAATTTAGAGCCGGATACATCAAATATGTACCCCATTCATCAAATGTGTACCCCATTTGTCCCCCCGCCCTCTTCTCCACCATTCATTTTTATCTACTTTTTATTTATTTAATTTTTTTTAAAACTTTTGCCCATTTTTGTAGTAATGGAAGGGGTGGGGGACAAATGGGCTACAACTTTAGTGTAACCCTAGCATTTTTTGATAATTTAGTATTTATAAGATCAAATTTTTATTATGCTCTTTACTTATTTTCACAAAACATTTGATAAAACAAGATAATATTGTCATGTTTTAATACTCTTACATATATATAAATTTTATGTCTTAATTCCTTCCCAATTTTCAACTTAATTAAATTAGAAAATAAAAAACTCAGGAAAAAAATTCTTGAATGGAGTCCCAGTATACTCCATTGAGTATCCATTTTTTTGGAAAACGCACCAAATAAAAAATTGCGAAAACAAATAAAGAGAGCATCTCAGAAATAAGTCCCTAAATTTTCTTCACGGGTAATCAAAGTGCAAGGATGACGACTTCTGATTCCTCCTCATTGATGCCCTTCTTCATATTCCCAACCAACGTGAAAAATAAAATTAAAATAAAAATTGAGATTTTAATAAAATATAGATCTCAGTCGCATATTGTTCTTCCTCAATTCCGAGGCCGGAAATTGCAGATAGATAACGCAGAATTTCGTAGCATCACAGATCAACGAAAACCGGAAATCCCAAACAATGGAAAACGATGTTCAAAATAAAATGAATGGAAGAGAGGATCTCAGAAAAGTGAAATACAAAATAATAAGTTAATCTTCATATTTTGAAGATCCAGATTGGGAAAATCCTCATAGATCCAACTTACAGAGAAATAAAACACGAAAAGAGAAAACCAAAATGAACAGAAAACTTTAGATTTTTGCTTTGAAAAGGATCACTGGTTCGACACAGGGAGATAATGATTCCGGCGTCCGTTTGACTTTATAGCAGAAGGGAAGGGAAGAAAGATGATTTAGAACCCTAGACGGACCACCACGGGAAAATTTCCGCAGTGCTTTAAGAAATGATATGGCCCGGCCCATTCACTCAAATTCTCATTGGTCCACAAATAAAATGGTCATAGATCTTACGAACTTATTATCCATGAATTTTAATAAAAAAATAAAATAGCCTAAAACAACTTTAAATGAGAATTTATATCACAAATGGTAATCTTGTGAATTTTTCGACTATTTTGTTTATGAATCTAGCATTGCACTTTTTATTTTGGATGTCGATTTTGTTTGGAAACAATTTTTCCAATCAACGTTAGTATTTTAAAAAAAATTTTAATAGTGTAGAATAATTTTGTTTTAAACAAAAGTATAGATTAATTTTCAAAACGCTACCACTAAGTGTTGACTAGTATATATTCCCATCGTCCCTGAAAACTCTACTTGTTTTGACTGTTTTGGTCAAACATGGACACTCTTTGATCATAAACTAAGCATAATCTAAATAATTAAATGTATAAATTTTTGATATATCAAAACTATATTTTAAGATAAACTTAATTATATTAAATTTATATCATACTTCAATATACTTTTCTAATAATTTGTAGTCAATGAGCGCTTATATTCCTTGACCAAAAAATCATAACAGGAAGAGTTTTAAGAGTAGGAATGAGTATATTCTTTTCAAAATATTTAAAATGAAAGCTAAAATTTTTGTCAAACTAGCCCTTCATCAAGTTGGTCTATTTCACTCAAAATATGATAAAATTAGTGTCTAAAACAATGATCCCACAGTTTTTTCGCAAGCATCAACATACAAAACAATTTTTATTATTTTGTCACATCTTTTATGTCATCTTTTATTTTATATTCGATTGATTTCAAAAATCTATCCTTGAAAAAAAACAAAACTCTAATCCCCCCCTTTTTTTCTTCTACTCCACTCCTAACCGCAAAAAATGCTAGGAGACGCCTCCAAGCATTACATAGGCACACATAGATAGTAACAAGCAACAACTATGAAAGGAATAGCGACGATGACTCACTCCGCCTGCACTTGGGATGCCCCGATGCCTGATACCTCCCAAAGGTGTCAACAGGAGGTCGATGGGGAGGAAGGGCCGTACGGCAGGGGGAAAGAGGGAAAAGAGAGAGAGTTACGTGAGAAGGAGAGTTAGGGGAAGAGAGAGAGTTTTAGGGTTTAAGGGAATTCTTTATTGACAATTAGGAGAGCATTGGACGCCCTATTTATAACAAATAACCCCCTTAATCCTACTTAGTCTAGGTTATCTATCCTGACGGTTCAAAAAAAGCGACGAAGTAAAGAACCGTAAAGAAACCCTCGAAGGAGCTTATAAACCGCTCACCTAAAAAAATCTACGATACAATAAAAATAAAAACCAATAATTGAAAATGATACGTTTAAACATAGTCGTCATATTTCCTTGGACGGCCCACGTTCCTACGCGGACGAGAACACACCGGTGCCGTAGTCGCGTCCACCACGTCATTGCTTAACGTGTCCGATGGTACCTCCGTATCAACTCCCCCGGGCTCAGGAACAACCTTGTCCTCAAGGTTGAGCGTAGGGAAGCGTTACCGGATCTCCTCCTCTGGTTCCCACGTGGTGTCATGATCCGCCCCATCGGACCAACGTACCAGCCATTGCGTCTCCTGCACCTCACCCACCAACACTGAGCGGGATCGTTCAACCCCAAGCGGCACAGATAACGGGCGCCCCCTGTGGAGTTCGCCGGGCAGGGCTGCCGGCGGTGGGAGAACGCCGGATTGAACAAAAGGGCGCAAGAGTGAGACGTGAAAAACATCATGAATTTTGCAGCCGTCGGGAAGGCGCAATCTGTAAGCCACTACCCCAATCCGTTCTTTCACCTCAAAAGGACCGTAAAAACGATGAGAGAGCTTGTGAGATAGTGGCCGGGCCACCGAATGTTGACGATAGGGCTGGAGTTTGAGCAAAACCAGATCCCCGGGCTGAAAAACTATGTCACGGCGGTGTTGATTAACTTGCTGTTGCATCCGCTGTTGAGCCCGCTTCAAATTGGCCTTCAAATCGGCCAGAAGCTCAGCACGTTCTTGTAGCATTGTTTCGACAGTGGGGCTGCGAGATCGGACGGCCATTGTAGCAAACAAATTCGGGGGTTCGCGGCCATACAGCGCTTGGAATGGCGTCATGCGCAACCCTTCATGGTGGCTGCAGTTCAGGGCCAACTCAGCCCAAGGCAGAAATGAAGCCCACCGGCGCGGCCGTTCGAAGGTGAAGGCCCTCAAGTATTGTTCAAGGCTCCGGTTGACCACCTCCGTTTGCCCGTCGGTCTGCGGGTGATAAGCAGTGCTAAACTGGAGGGTGGTTCCACTAAGCTTCAAGAGTTCCTTCCAAAAGGTGCTCATAAAAACGGGGTCACGATCGGATACAATTGATAACGGAAAGCCATGGTGCTTGACCACCGTGTCAAGGAACAACTGCGCTACCCGGGGTGCATCGAACGCCGGTGGTAAGGAGCCAAAATGAGTGTATTTAGAGAGGCGGTCGACCACCACCATGATCACCGTGCACCCACGAGATGGGGGCAAGCTTGTAATGAAGTCCATCGACGCCGAGTCCCACACACGATCCGGGATTGGTAATGGTTGCAATAGGCCTGCTGGTTTCTGTGTGGAGTACTTAGTAGCTTGACACACCATGCAAGCGGCCACAAATTGGCGGACAGATTTGCGCATATTCGGCCAAAAGAAAACAGCTGCTAACTTCCGGAAGGTCCTGTCAACGCCTTGGTGTCCCGCGATGGGGGTACTATGAAATTCTGTGATAAGTTGAGTGCATAAGGGCGAACCGGCGCTGACATAAATGCGGTGGTGGTAGTAGAGTATGCCGTCATGGCATGAATAGGGTCTGGCAGCTTTGCCTTGGCGCACGGCATCAACCAACGCCACAATCTCTGGGCAGTGGAGATGCTCGTGTCGGAGAGTAGCGAGGAGACGGGGGACCGGCTGGGCATAAGTGGTGAAGAGATTGGCCGAAGAGTCCTCCTCTGCCTCTCGTCGGGACAATGCATCCGCCGCCTTGTTGGATGCCCCAGTCTTGTATTCAATACGAAACTTGAATCCCATGAGTTTCCGAATATAGAACTGTTGGTCCGGAGTTTGAATAACTTGCAACAGAAGCTCCTTAAGGCTCCGTTGATCGCTACGGATCACGAATTCCCGTCCAAGCAAATACTGGCGCCACTTTTGGACGGCTTCGACAATGGCATAAAGTTCCTTGTGGTACTTTGACGCGGTGCGACGCTGAGGCCTGAGCTTTTTGCTAAAGAAAGCGATTGGATGTCCACGTTGGAGTAAAACCGCGCCAATGCCCGTGTCAGATGCATCCGTCTCGAGGTAGAATGGCTGGGTAAAGTCCGGAAGCCGGAGGACCGGGGCCGTGGTCATGGCTAATTTTAGCCGCTGGAAACTGTCCTCCGCTGCGGTAGACCACACGAAGCCCTCTTTTTTTAAGAGATCTGTTAAGGGGCCTGCGATGGATGCATAGCCGGCGATGAAGCGCCTATAGTACCCGGTGAGGCCAAGGAAGCCGCGTAACTGCCGTACCGTGGTTAGGGTTGGCCAGGACACCATTGCTGAAATCTTTGCAGGATCTGGTTTGAGTACGCCGGCAGTGATGAGATGACCGAGATAATCAATCGTGGCTTCGCAAAAGGAACACTTGCTCAACTTGACAAAGAAGGAGTTGGTATGAAGAATGCCCAAGACTGTACGGAGGTGAGTGGCATGTGCATCCATTGTATCACTGTAAACCAAGATGTCGTCGAAGAAGACGATTACAAACTTCCAAAGATAAGCCCGAAAAATGTCATTCATGGCGGCTTGGAATGTCGACGGCGCGTTGGTGAGTCCAAATGGCATGACGAGGAACTCATAATGGCCCTCGTGGGTGCGGAACGCCGTTTTAAAAATGTCCGGGTCGTGCATCCGGATTTGGTGATAACCGGAACGGAGATCCAATTTGGTGAAGACCCGTGCCGCGCCCAATTCGTCAAAAAGTTTGTCGGTGGTGGGGATGGGAAAATGGTCGGGTACTGTAGCTGCGTTGAGTGCTCTGTAATCCACACAAAAACGAAAGGAACCATCCTTCTTGCGGACCAGCAAGAACGGAGAAGAAAACGGGCTCTGGCTATGCCGTATAAGCCCTTGTTGCAACATTTCCCGGACTTGACGCTCGATTTCTGTTTTCTGGAAATAAGGGTAGCGATAAGGACGCACATTGACGGGTTTGGCGGCCGGAACCAAGTGTAGCTGGTGATCCCATGGGCGTGAGGGTGGCAGGCCGACTGGCGGAGAAAATAGGGCTGCATGGCCATGTATAATGGCGCGGATTGGAGCCGGAACGTCAGTGGGTAACTCAAGGGTGGCCTCTGCTGTCGTGGGGGTAGAGGCCGAGGTCACGACGAGTTCATAAAATTCGAGATCTGATGCCCGACTTGTCAGCGCCCATAGATGGTTGTAAGAAATCGGCCGAGGAGGTTGATTATCGCCCCGTAAAAGCACCGCCTTGCCTTGATACGAGAATTCCATAGTCAAATTTGCATAATCGTGAGACACCTTGCCCAAGGTTTGCAGCCATTGCACCCCCAACACGATGTCCGGCCCATGAATTTCCAAAATAAACAAATCAACGTCAAAGGTGGTTCCCTGGAGGAATAGGGGTGTCTGCCGGCAGGAATAGGAGCATCGTAGGGAATCCCCGTTGCCCACGTACACACGGAATGGGGTCACTGGGTGAAGGACCAAGGCAAGTCGTCCAGCCATGGCGGGGTGCAAAAAATTATGAGTGCTACCGCCATCGAGTAGGACCTGGACCGGAACATCATTCACAGCTCCGAGGAGTTTCAAAGAACGAGGATGAGGACTGCCGGCCAGTGAATGCATACTTGAAATA
Organism: Cuscuta australis; assembly: GCA_003260385.1. Classification (NCBI taxonomy): domain Eukaryota; kingdom Viridiplantae; phylum Streptophyta; class Magnoliopsida; order Solanales; family Convolvulaceae; genus Cuscuta; species Cuscuta australis. Next base: position 1,452,788 of record NQVE01000200.1, on the reverse strand, counting down.
TCGGCGGTAATAATATCCTCAGCAACCTGATCCGCATTGGCAGTGTGGTCGTCCTCGTCGTCGTCGGGCCCCATAAAGGCGAGAAAGCGGTGTTTGCAATGATGCCCCGGAACCCACTTTTCATCACAATACCAACACAACCCTTTTTTTGCCCGCTCGGCCTTATCGGCCGCACTCACTTTAACAATAGGCAACTGAGAGAGAGAACTGGAAGCAGCGGGTTTGGATGGCGGAAAGGACCCTCGGGAAGGCGGTGGGATCTGGGACGGGTTGGCCGAAACTGGAAACCCAGGGGGAGTGGCCGCGGGCTGGCGGACCGGCCATGCACGGCGTGAGGAAGAGGCACCCTGCAAGTCTTGATAAGAGGCCGATAACTCACGTGCTAAGGCGAACGCAGCCGGGAGGGTAGTTGGAGTACGGAGGTTCACTTCACGCTGCACAGGTTGTTTGAGACCGGCGATGTACATGGCTACGAGCGTTGCCTCTGGAACACCCGGAACTTTATTCAATAGGGCTTCAAAGCTTGTTTGGTAATCCATCACCGAAGAGGTTTGTGTCAGTTTGGAGAGCAGCCCAACATAATTTTCGTAGTAACTGGGATCAAAGCGTTGCTGGACCGCCTTCAAGAATTCTGGCCACCGGGCGTTACAGTTGTTAGCTTGATAATATCGGAACCACTCCGAAGCGGGGTGATCGATGAGCATAGCGACCAGGTGAAAGCGTTCTTCCTCTGGTGTAAGAAAATAATCAAAATACTTTTGAACCCGGAATGCCCACCCTGTGGGATCCTCCCCGGTAAAACGGGGTGCGTCAACACGCATGCGCGGGATGGGATCAGAGCCGGCTTGGACGTATGGCATACGCGTCCCCGGCGGCCGAAACCCGGTGGTGGGGGGGCGACCGTGAACACCGGAGGAGTCTTCAGGAGCAATCTCGGCGAGTTTCCTTGCCATGGACGCCTGTTGAATCCGCGTGGCATGCAATTCGTTGCCCAAGTTCGTGATGGCGTTAATGAGATCTTCCAATTTGAGGGCCGGTGGAGAAGCATCTTGGTGAGGCGGTGACGTCGTCATGAGAACGGCAATGAAAGCACCAATGATACCTCCCAAAGGTGTCAACAGGAGGTCGATGGGGAGGAAGGGCCGTACGGCAGGGGGAAAGAGGGAAAAGAGAGAGAGTTACATGAGAAGGAGAGTTAGGGGAAGAGAGAGAGAGTTTTAGGGTTTAAGGGAATTCTTTATTGACAATTAGGAGAGCATTGGACGCCCTATTTATCCTGACGGTTCAAAAAAAGCGACGAGGTAAAGAACCGTAAAGAAACCCTCGAAGGACCTTATAAACCGCTCACCTAAAAAATCTACGATACAATAAAAATAAAAACCAATAATTGAAAATGATACGTTTAAACAAAGTCGTCATATTTCCTTGGACGGCCCACGTTCCTACGCGGACGAGAACACACCGGTGCCGTAGTCGCGTCCACCACGTCATTGCTTAACGTGTCCGATGGTACCTCCGTATCAATGCCCTAGCAAAACATTGCCCAAAATGGCAACTCACTTTTTTATTGCTACAATAATCTTTTGACACAGATTTTTTGACGACACAGACATGTGATGTTTGTGTCCCCATAAAATAATGGTCTTTGCGTTGTTGTGATGTTTGTGTCCCCATAAAATAATGGTCTTTGCGTTGTTAGGAAGTGTGATTGTTTGAACCCCACATATACGCACGTTGTTTGTTTGACGGGTCGCAAGCACATGACACCGACCCCCGACATATGCATATAGTGTTTTGTGGTTGATCTACTTTGCTATGACTGGGAGCACCCGCATCCGATCAATTTTATATATAAAAACAAAAGTGTGCCCCCAAACCCCCCACCCCCTCGTCAAATTAAAAAGTTAATTCCAGAAAGTAAAATTATTAAAGTAGAATATAAAGGTAAAGTATTTGTAATAATATACTCCGTATTATGTAATTCATTCAGTATTACATACATTTTTATACTTTTGAAACATTTTATTTTACTTATTTTAAATTTCTTCAATATAAAATTCATTCTTTTTTACATCACAATTTAAAGTTCTTTGAAAAAATTTGATGGTGCAGCCCAAGAACACTGCTTTACTATTGCCGTTGTCATTTCTAATCCTAGATTTGTTGCCACTGGCAAAATTTTATTTATATGAACTTCTTACAAACACATGATGTTTGTATGAAGTATTTGATGATGGCCGCTTACACAATTCAAGATTTTCGTTGTCATTTTCTTTATTTTTTTCTTTTTTCGCGAATGCAAAAATATAAGAGTGTGGGTATTATTATTTCACTATCCAAGGGCATTAAATAGAGTGAATATTATTCTTTTTCTCCATAAAGCCAAGAAAATTAAACATTTTGGACATTGTTCATCTGGAGTTGAATTGATGGATAGTATTAAAGGCGAGTGTGAGATTAAATTAGCGCTAGACAATGAAATCGCGAAGGTCGTTGAAAACACGATAGACATTAACGGGGCACCGGTGTTATGGTTGGCGCCAGTAAACATTGATGGAAACGAGATTATAAATTATGAAGGACTAACGGTGCAATTTAAAAAAATGGAGCTGTTTATAATTTTTTTCTAGCTTGAAGCCTTAAGTAGGGAAGCAATTAACACGGAGGAATTGAAGAACACATGGAAACCACAAAGCCCTTGGTGCATGTCTTGTGTGTGTGTATATATATGTGTGTGTGTGTGTGCGCGTATATCTTGATCCATCAGCTAGCAAACCAAACCTATATATGACAGGAAAAACTGCACTGAAATTCCTTCCTTCCCCTTTTGCCCCTGAAATAATCTCCAAGGGCAAGCAAATGACTACCACTAGGCTAGCTAGTATGTGTAATAATAAAAAATGGCTTGGGACTATAATGGTGTCTGTGTATATATGGGATTTACAACCTATGACTAACATGAACATCAAAACACAACCCCTCTATCTTTGCAACCCAACTTGATGATCATCAGCTTTAGATGTATTGCAGATACAACCCGGAAGAGGATTTGCATAGAAGTTCTCCTCTAATCGCGGCGAATCCCCCGCTTCTCTAACGTATGGCGCCCCCAGCTTCTTCAAATGCAAGACCTTCACCTCTGCTGAAAACTCATTCCAGGAAATCTCCCCCTTGTCCAATAAATCTATCCTATTTACAAAGTTTAATCTGCATTTATAACATCCAATTCGTAGTCATCATTAGTACATGAACGAAAATTCTTTTCGTATACCCAAGACGTTTTTCACATACAACACTTGTCAGTGAAAGTGGCACACCCACACGTGTTGTCAGTGAAAGTGTTATGCATGAAAAGTAGTGTCTTGGTGTAACCCGGCGGTTATATGTTGTTGGTGTGTGTCTATGCAAAGAATGAGGTCATGGTAACCCGAGAATGTTGGGGTTACCCTAGCTTTATTATAATGTGAGAGAAGAGCGGACCTGTCGGGGCTAATAGTCTTTAGGAACCCTTTGAACCGCCTATGCCCTTGTACGGCCTTTGCCATGTTCCCATCATATGTATAGACAAAGACATCGCTCTGGAGGGCAATAATGTAATCCAAGGCAGCGAGCCGGTTCTGGTATGGCTTGAAAGGCTCCAACTCTTGCTCTGTCGCGAGGGTTGTGTGCGTAAACACGTTGGGGTACTCTAACCGGAACGCGTCCATGCTGTTGTTTCCGTATATTTCCCCTGCAACAATGTATATCTTTGAATTGGAGGGGTAGCCCAATGCCTTTAAAAACAAGGCCGCCTCCCTGGGGGACATTGGGCACCCACCCACTACCCTCCTTTGTTCGCTGTCGATCTCTTTCTCTTTCCAATGTTGCACGTTATACCTCATTACACGAAGCTCCTCCACCTCCGATTCACTCAAACTGTGACTACACCCTGTAAATGCAAGCATGTCCTTTTCGTACCTATAGACAAACAAGACTTTACTCGTCACACGTTAGAGCATAAATTAAGACCTCTCTCCTCACCCTACAACCACAAGTTTGTGTATGGCTTGAAGAAAAAAAAGGAAAGGAAGTCACCTTAAATGAAGGGCAATGTAGGGATCATCATTTTGCCTAAGTCTATTAACCAGTTTCCTTCCAAGATCCTCAATGGAAGGCGCATAGCGAAGGGCCTCGTAGTTGGCACGACATCGGAGCTTCTGAATGGAGGGTGCGAGGCCATTGTTAGCAAGTCTTGAATCAGAGTGTGTGAATTTGATCACCTTATGTTTCTTTAGTAATGGCAGAATCTCTCCTCTATAGTAACTGGCCTGCACCAAATGTTAAATCATTTATTTCAAGATATAATAATAATAATAACAATACTCCTAAATTAGTAGTTATTGACAATTTCCTTTCTTACCTGTGACCAAGATACAGGAGCCTTAACCAAGGGATCAAACATAGAATATTTTGCTGGCAAAGATTCAACTATCTCAATATCATCTTTCAGTGCTGCAATGAAGTGCTTCCAATCAAAGATATCCTTAAAATCACTGCCAAAACAAGAAACGGTGTTTCAAAGAACCAACTCAACTAAAAGCTTAACCTGGGTTAAAATTTAACAGTACGTACCTAGGATCGGTCCAAAAGGACTGGTGATCGAGGGAAGGAAGAACCAGAACCGCGTTTAGAATTTTCACTATCGCGACCATATCACATATCTGCAGTAAATTCACACACATTGTCAGATCAGTTCTAATTTCCAGACCAAAGAATTATTAACCATTTCTACTTACACCAGTTCTCATTTGATTCAGTCCTCCATTGGCATGGACTAAAATGTAACCATTTCTCGCCGCAGGCCTCCCTGAAAGATTGACAGCCATAATGAATAAAACCCATCATCATCTTAATCAAAACAATGGCAACCGAACGATTTCGAAGAAAAAACAAATGACAAAAGCTTTTGAGATTACTCATTTCGTTTGTTGATCGAGCAATGCAACTATAGTAGTTATTGCTGTTTGGTTTCGTCCATATTTCCGGTACCTGCCGAGAAAATCCGACAACAAACTCAGTTCCTAATTATGCTCTTCAGCTCCGATTAAAGAACATATTACTCCCTAATGCTAAAATAAATAAAGGTTATCATGATTTATGAGCCAGAAAGGTCATAACGGTCACATTCAGAGCTTAACATTTCTAAGGCAACCAGCTTCCCGTGCTGCCCAGTACTCCACCGGTTGGTCAAATAAATACTACTGGTAACACAGATGAATTTTTTTTAAATAAAAAATAGGTAAATTTAAAATAATTTTCTTGTTTTACCATTAAGAAATAGAGTTTTAAAACAAGTATATTGCATTATCTGCCGACAATCAGGGAAAAAAGTGTTAAAAGATACAAGAAAGCGTGTTTAATTGTCAAATAAAGTAATTTCAGGAATTAAAGTTTCGATCTTTAATCTGCAATAATTACTGTAACCAACAAAAAAAGAGAGAAACTTACAAAAACCTCCTTCATCTGGCGTTTCAGAACAACATCCCCTGAAGATGAAGAAGAAGCTGATGAAGATTGAGATTCAGAAACGATTCTTTGGGCATTATTAGCCCAATCATTCTTGAAATTCTTAAGGACAAACGGACCATTCTCCGACAACCTCATCGTCATCATCCCTTCATTAATCCCACCGACACTTCCATTACTTATGAATGAGAATTTGATGAATGCTGTGACAACCACCATCGCCAGCAGCATCCCGAGCATTGACCTCCCCGTGTTCTTTCTCGATCTAAAGCACTGCATAACCGCAAAAACCTTCAACAATATTTCTTCCCCTCTGAATATAATTTTCTCCGGCACCCTTTTACGCACCGAAAGGTACCGCATAGCCGGGTGGGGGTGGGGGTGGCCGCCGCCGCCGGCGCATCTGCCGACGCAGGTGGTGCTGCCGTATTCCGAATCCTCGGCGTCTCTGGAGAAATGGGTCGGCGCGTGATCTGTCAATTTCTCGGCGGCGTTCAAGAACTCCGGTAGATGACGGCGGTGGTGTGCAGCTGGGCTTCCGCCGGCGGGGCCGGTAGCTGTCGGCATTTCCCGGGGAGAGCAATGCGGAGAAAACCAAAAGAGGAAAAAAAAAAGTTTCTTTTTGCGAAGAAAACGGATGATTGTACAAGGGAAGGCAGAGATTTTCCGATTGTGAGCCGTTGCTTGATTTCTGTGCATATAGAGAGAGAGGTACGGCAATTCTCTCTCCCTCAAAAGGTTGCTCTAAAGTTTTTGTTTCTCTCTCTCTCTAAGAATTTGGGAGAGTATATATAGTATGGATTTCCTCCAATTATGGAAAGGTTTTACGAGAGTGTAAAAAATCCAACTCAAAATAGGGATGTCTAGTTTGGGTTGCCATGAAGCTGATGTGAAAAATATATTTTTTTACCTCTGCAAAGGAAATAGACTGAAATATTGAAAATATACTAAAATAGTAATTTCATGATTTTATTCACAAAATAGGAATTACATTATCATACATGGTCATATACATTACCAAAAAAGTATAGTAATTTGCACATGTACATTGCCACATTACCACAGTGCAAAATTTTATTCTGGGAAAGAACATGAAAGTCATATTTTGGTAATATTCTCTATGTTTTAGTCCTATTTAGAGTGATTTCTAAATTCGAAGTGACTCGCTAAAAATGGACTAGACTTAATCAAATCCGGACCCAACCTGACCGAAGATATTTTTTTAGTTTTTTTCTTATTGCTTATTTTTATTAATAAATGTATATTTTCAAACAAATTTTTGATGATATCACAGTATCTTAACATTTTTTCAAAAATGATACATATTTACTCGTAATTTTTTTTATTTTATTTGTAATATTGTTAAATATATCTAAAATAATTAAAAATTCAAAATGCGAATACTAATATAAATTTAATATTCTAAAAATAATCCCATAACACATTTGGTCGACCCGAACTCGATAACGCTGGATCATGAACATGTACTTCTTAATCCGATCCCAAACTTATCCAAACTCTATGTAACTGGAACCCGTAGTGATCGCTAACTCAAACCCGATCTTACCGACCGATTTGGTGACGTAAGTACCCCTTGATTAAGTGATATGCATTTCAAAAAAAAACCAATAAACTTTTAATTAAAATAAAAACATTCCATTTAGCCATTTAGGAATTCATATAAATACTTCCAGATTTAGTCGATTATATAATATTACTCCCAAGTTTTCTTTTCCACACCATTACTTCAATTCAAAAACAACTAGATTTTACATGAAGCATGCTACATGTACCTCAAAATTTGTACATCATTTATATACAAAGGTATATGCATCAAAATTTTGATGGTTCACACTAACACAAAGTGTTGGTGCGTTAACAAAAAAATTTATTGACACAAAGTGATGATGCGTTAATAAAAATTAGCATTATACCAACACAAAATGTTGGTACATTCCTGCGGTATACAAAATGGGGTACAAATTCTTTGGGTACAAATATCATTTTCCATTTTACATCACTACTCCAATCAAATTTTACATCTCTACTCTAATGAATTCTAAATCGTTACTGAGTCGATCAACATCTATACTCTACTTAAAAAAAAGGAAAATTCCCTATTGCATTTTCTCGCCTATATGTTTCAGTCACAAAAGGTAGGTGCTAAAACTAGAATTGTTAAGTACAAAATGTAGGTGTCATGTATAAAGTAATTAATAATTATTAATTATTATGGTACCGTGTAATAATAATAATAAACGTAATAATAATAATAATTGTAATAGGTAATATGTGAAACTTTAATAATAATATGGTAATAATATGGTACCGTGTAATAATAATAAATGTAATAATTATTATTGGTATCGTGTGTAATAAAAAAGGTAACATGTGAAATAGTAATTATTGATTATTATTTATTAATAAGGTAATTTCATACTGTAATATTTTTTAATATCATGTAATTAAAAAAGGTAACATGTGAAACTTTAATTATTAATTATTATTAAGGTAATTTCACACCTTTAAATTTTTGGTACGGTGTAAAAAAAAGGTAACATGCAAAACCGTAATGATTATTTATTATTTATTAATAAGGTAGTTCTATACCTTAAAATTTTTAATGCCGCATAATAAAAAAGGTAACATGTGAAATTGTAATAATTAATTATTATTTATTAAGTGCTAAAACTTGAAATGTTAAGTGCAAAATGTAGGTACCTTGTATAAGGTAATCTCATAATTATTTACTCTCTCACAAGGTATAATCTCATAATTATTTACTCTCTCACACGGTATAATATTTACATAATTATTTATCTCAATAAATGTGATAATATTATGGTACCGTATATTAATAATAATTACAATAAGAAACGTAATAATAAAAATATTTAAAAAGATAACTTCGTTTTGTGCTATTACCGTGTATAAAATAAATGAAAGTGTTGCATTGGTTTAAAAAAATGTGTTCTCATGTGAACGAATAATAATAATAATAATATGATAATATTATGGTATCATATTATTATTATTATTATAAAGATAAGTTTAAGAAAAATGTATCCTCATACTTCCTTATATTTTTTGGTCCAAATTATAAATTATAAAAAAATTAGACGGTAAAAAATTAAATTAAATTTTAAAGTATGGAAATTATAATCACGGTGTGAAAAAAATACGATTTTAACTTAAATGTGTTTCCATTTATACCTTATAGGTATTTTAAATAAGATAATTTCATTATACATGGTTTTTTTGGAAAAAATACACGTTAGTAATAAAAAAAAGTTAGGTGGAAACACATATATTTAAATGCTAAGTAAAAATGGTTGTGATTTTGCCAAAAGATTTCATTGTATTTAAGAAAATAAAAATTTGAAAAAAGGAAAAGATAATAAGCAAAAAAATTATAGTATAATTACGGTCATTCGCAATCACTTTTGCAATTAGCTTCTGTGAAGTGCGTTTTCAAATTTCCCATTCGAACAAATATATGGAGATCTTAATCGCTTAAGAATTATTGATGAGAGCCCATCACTTTTGTTGCTAAAACTGATAGCGATAAGAGTTTATCATGTTTCCACGCCATTGTACATTGGGTGAATCATTAAATGTTATTTTTCACAATTCAAAGGTTAGTTCTTTCATTAATATAAATCTAAAATACGTATATATCAATAACGTTGTAATGATTCTTACATGCTCTTTTTCCTTTGCATTGTTAGGGAGATCGAATGCATGCGTAGATAAGGTATTCAAATATACACACTTTGAAAGAAGATTTGAAAGAAAATAACGTTTATTTACTGATGAGAGTCAATGTACTACGCAATTACCAAACAACGAAAACTATCAATCACCCTTCCATGCTACAATTCTTTAGGAGGATGAAGCTTCAAAAGAAAATATTCCCACAAATTGTAATTTAGCACGTTGAAGCTTCAATCACCCTTTCATGCTACAATTCTTTTGAAATTTATAAAACAAAAAACTTTTATACCTTAAAATAATGAAATCCCTATATTCTATTAGATATCATTTTCTATCATTCAAAAATGATCTTAATTAATTTAGTAGCATAAATATGACCCATGTAACATACGGGTGTGATACTAGTCAGGTTTAATTGCGTGAAGTTGTGTTAACTCACATATGAAATAATGAATTGGAAAACACATCTAAAGTAATGCAATTAAATTGCACTTCATTTGAATTGTTTTGATTACCCAATAAAAGAAACCCTATTTGAACTTCTTTTTGGCTAAATTCGTAAGAGAGTCACTCCTCAAAATCATAGGAAAATTCATCAATTTTCGAACCTCAACAGAAATTGATGCATTGGCTCATTGTGCTACATTGTAATTAAATCTGGAAAAATAGACCCGAATTGGATAAGCTGAGTCGAATAACCCAGAATCAAATCTGAAATATTCTGAAAACTTAAGAATTGAATTATACCCGAACACCCAAAATGATCCAAACCAAACTAAAATGGAACCGAATGTAATGCACTTAAAATCTAAAGGAAATGTTGCTACGTGTGATGAATATTATGCTTTGATTAACAATAAAACATGAGAATTAGTACCCTCTCACACGAGAAAATATATTATTTATGGAAAATGGTTATTTCACCATAAACTAGACCCTACAAGGGAACTTTAGTCCAGGTACAAAGTACAATGGGTGATTTATTGATTCAATCCGTGTCTTGGAGTGGATTATGATGGGACTTTTAGCCCGATAGTTAAGCCAACTACCTTCCAAATTGTCCCCAGTATTGCCTTGAACTGCGGCTGGCCAATTCATCAATTGCCATTGAGATTCTAATATCCCACATGCCCACACTATGTTTGCAAGCTCAACAAAGCTCTTTATGGGTTGAAGCAAGCAACCCATTTCTAGTCTCTTCATTTTCCCACATTCCTTCATCCAATCCTTACGGTTTTGGTGGTGTAATTCCAACACCTCTCCTTTTGTTTATCAGCAAGGTAGAAACATGGCATATTTGCTTCTACATGTGAACGACATTGTGCTGACTACCTCCACTCTTTCATTAACTTATTGAGAGACCTAAGGAGAGTTTGGAATGAAAGATATGGGAGACCATCATTTTTTCTTGGTGTTAACGTTCAACACACACCGCATGGCTTCTTTCTTTATTAGACACAGTTCACACATGTGATCATTGAGCATGCTAGCATGATAAACCTTGTAACGCTCTAAAACATACACTAAAATTATGATTGAATTATTTTTCAATTAAAAAATTTGTTTTGATTAAAATAAATTATTGTTGGGCTTTGGACTGAAATGAAATATGTTTTGATATTTGATATCATAATCTGGATAAATATCATAGAGATAAATCCAATATGTAGACTATTTGCGTGATCTTGATTGGGAATCAGAGTACAGACCCAAATTAAGAATAAATGAAAAATTTGTTTATGATGTGAACTTTGAAATGATTTATTGAAATAAATCATGAGAATAAATAATATGCATTAAATGTGAGAACCTTTTTTAATAAAAGTAAATTGAATCAATTTTGACTATGTCAAAGTCAAACACCAAAAATATGATGTCAGAAAAAGTATTACAAATAAATATAAAAATTATATCGTTGGATAGAATTTGACTGTCCGATCGCAACGGTGCAAACGTAATTCAATTCGGAGAAATTATGACAAAAAAGAGTTCCCCAATTGGGACCAAAATTAGTCCCAATCATGGAAGACTCGTGTGAATCTTCAATCGGCACAACCTCCTCCACTATCTATCGTGAAGTGGAAATCCTACGTAGTAGGCCTTGGCAACATCCTCCTCTCCTTCACTATATACGCAAGACCATTCTCTCAATTTCTCACCAAATCCTTCAATTCTTTCTTCCATTATGGTCCTAAGAGTGTGAAGAATGTTGTGATGATGTCCATAGAGTGAGAGGTCGCCAGAGCTGGCCACAAACTTCACCGGAAGTTTCACCAATAAATTCTCAAAATTTGCATTTAAGCGCGAGCTAAGCTCGTAGATATATCTAGTGACTAGAATGCTTTTATAGATCGTTTATACGTTCATAAACAATCATTTGGTTGGGTTTTGTGTTTGACATGTTTGAAGAATCAAGAATCATAAACCTTGAATTTGTTGTTAAACATCAAATTAATGATACCAAAATGATCTACGAACCTTGGAAAATATTTCTATATAATTTAATTTAACTTTGGTGACCTAACATGAAATTGGAGAAAAGTGGCCGAAGGTAGGAGACGATGAATAGTAGAACAGAAACACCCTAGGATCACCTTCGGTTGATTGATCATAGTAGGTAGATCGATTACCTGATGATCGGTCACCATGCTTGGATCGATCACCTGTGCTGTCCAGAATCTGAAATTATCCAGAAAAACTGATTTTTGAACTATAGAATTTTATTTTTGATACCAATTGTTAGACAAAAGTGCAACTCTAGAGAGAGGGGGATGAATAGAGCTATTCGCTAAAATGTGCGTAAATCACGAGTGTGATAAAGGAGAAAATTGCAAAAAAAAAGTAAAGAGCAAGGGAAAGGAGTACACTGTGATTTATACTGGTTCACCACCTCGTGGCTAGTCTAGTCCTCCGAGAGACTCTCTCAAAGGTTCTACTAAAGTTCAAGCTTCAACGTGTGCTTGAAAAACCGATATAACTTGAGAACTTGAATCACACAAGCCTCAACTTCTTACAACAAGGCTTGAGTCACACAAGTCTTAACAACAACAAGACTTGAATCACACAAGTCTTAGCAACACTCAAACAAGATTGAGTTTACAACACAAGAATGAAAGCTAACACAATTGAGCAAAAAGTGTTGAAATATGAAAGCTCTATGGATGACAAAATCTTTAGCACTCAATAAAAATATTTCTAACTCTCAAAATAATATATTTGATGAGGAAGATGGAAGAAAAAATTAAATATTGAGCAATGAAGGTTTGGAGTGCAAGAGATGTGTTTTTAATGGAGGATGAGGGTTTTTATAGGAGTAAAAGAAATAAATCCGTTGGAAGTAGGGAAGAGGTGATTTTGACAGATTGGAGCATTGGGGATCAATCTAGGGCAAAGGATCGATCACCTGGAGTAAACTTCTGGAAAAATAATTCTGTCAAAAGCATGGGGGATCGATCTAGGGCAAAGGATCAATCCTCTGGAGTCAAAATTCAAGAAAAGAATTTTGACAAAGTCACGAGGGATCGATCCAAACAGGATGATTGAACCTCCGAAAAAATTCCCAAAAAATAATGTGATCGATCCAAAAGAATAGATCGATCCAACTCCCTGAAAACTCACACAGTGATCTATCCAAAGGAAAGGATCGATATACTAACGGACAAAGCCCAAACAAGAGGACCCAAAACATGTGTGCGAGTGTGATGTACATATTGGACATTAATGACTTGTTTTAGACAAGAATTGAAGATGATAAGGCTCCCAAAAACAAACAAATCAAATAGGTTGAAATGAATTCATTCAAATTAAAATTTGAATTAAGTAATGAATTTTGGTGTAGAAATTGAGTCCCAAAAATATTTTGTGTGTCAAACAATGTACACAAAAAATATTTAAATTATACTTTTCCTACCACAAAAATTTGTGTATCCTTAAAAAATATTTTAAGAAGTTTTGACACACTATTTTGAAACTGACTCAGTAGATTATTTTTAGATAGAGAAAAAAATGATTTTTCAACTAACTCAGAAAATAATAATTTTTTTCCCTCAAAATTAATTTGTTTATGCAAAAATTTATTGTCATCCTTACAAAAAATCCTAGACTCAATAAAAAATAAAGTGTTCAGAATCTTCTCTTCACTTTATCGCCGTAATTCCCCCTGCAAAGTTAGAGAAGTGTAGTAAACAAAAAATTTTGGAGTAACAAGCGGGAAAAAAGTTTTTGAAAAACAAGTTTTCTCAACTATCCTTCCTTCCCCCTTTTGGCATTATCAACAGATAACCTTCCCTCTTAATTGATGCCGCGATTTTGAAGGATAGCCCAAATTTTTTTTGCAAGAGTTCCCTTTAAAAAAAGAATTCCTAACAATATGCCACAAAGGGACAATATGTTTTTAAAGAGCACAAAATTGCCAAACCAACAACAATATTTATACACAATAATAATTAACATCATCGATAAATAAAACATCATCATAATCCACCAAAAGATTAAAAGTAATACGGAGTAACATTTAACAATGTATCATAATAAGTTATCACATAAAAAGAGAGAGGAAGAAGTCAAAGTAAGCTCGACGGCCGGGATCCACTGCTATAACTGTGACGCGGTCTGAGATATGGTCGTCGCTCTAGTTCCGTCATCCGCTCCACAAGCCGTGAGAGACGATGTCCTTGCATGGTCACCTCCATGGGAGTGTGTGCCATATCCGTGATTTCTTGGACCTGCGCCGGTTCGCCTTCCAGATCGTGTTCTTCTTCACCCTCTTCTCCTTCTCCTTCTTCTTCTTGTTCTTCTCCTCTTCCTTCTTGCCCGGCCCTAGGTACATTTGAGTGGTTGAAGGTGGCAACATCAATGTACCAAGTGTGGTTCTTGTTGACGTGAATATCTTTCATCAAAGGCACCTTGTATGCCCTCAAGATGGTCATTATAAGAACCATATACCCAAGAGAGCCTTTCGATTTCATGGAAAGAAGGTGATTGCAAAACAATTTTGCCCAATTGATTTTAATATTCTTCACAAATACGAGAAGATGACGAGTGTCCGATGAAAGTATTTTGGAATGGCTCGACTTGCGAGGAGCTAATACTTTCGAAATGAAGTAGTGAAGAATACGTAAATGAGGCTTAAGACCTCCAACAGTTAGACGTTCGCGCCCATAAGCTTCTTCAAGACAAACCTCGGTAATAGTGTCGTAGGAAGAAAAAGTTTTGAATTCCTTAGATGACAACTTGTGGAAATCACAACCCTCAAAGGAAATTTTGAAAAATTCACCGATATCCTTGAGAGTCATCTCAATGTCGGTGCCATTTACAGAGGTTTTAAGAACCCGTCCGTTGAAAAAGAGATTTGTATAAAACAAGCGAATGAGGTTCGGACAATAGACATAAAAAATGTTATGTACAAAAGAGGTAGCACGGAGTCTATCAATAAAAATAGTAGCATCATTGAACGGTAGATGACAAAATACGGTATGAAGAACGGATTTGGGCGTTAAAATTGGATGATTCAAAAAATCACTATAGAATAGGCGTTTGGAATCACCTCCGGGAAAGACAAATGAAGAGACTAATCGTTCCTCTTGGGTAGTGCTTGATTCACCGATATGGGACCTTGTGCGCAAACGTTTGGTGCTTCGACGATTCGACATGGTAGCTAGGGTTGGCGTGAGGCAAGAAAGAATGAGAAAACCCTAAGAAAAGAGAAAATTAGCACCTAACACTCATATAATCTAGCAAATATGTAACAATTATCATCAATTTGCAACAATTAACAAGCAATTTGAAAGAAATTGAATTGAAATTGAAGAAAAGAGGCGAAGAACGAACCTGGGAATCGAGGAAGCTTGGTCGCCGATAGAGAGACAGAGCAGATAACAGACACGAATGAAAAAGGGAAAAGGAATTGATATAGATACCTGTAGTAAAATTGATCGATCCAGCGTTTAAGATTGATCCACCGTAAAGTGTAGATCCTTGTGCATGGATCGATCCACCAAATTAGAGCAATGAACCAGATAAATCCATGGATCGATCCACAAGACTAGATATAAATATTGAATATTGATTAGTGAGTATCCAATCTGAATATTATGTGCATGATATATATGTATGTATGTATGTATGTATGTATGTATCTATGTATGTATGTATGTATGTATGTATGTATGTGTGTGTGTGTGTGTGTGTGTATAATGATTTGATTATGGATTGAGATTCAATTTATATGGATGTTCGACGCATTAGATATTCTTACTCAACTTCAACGCTGAGCGTGTAGTATGTTTTATTTGCTACACGCAGGAAAATAGAAAGAATGATGTGACGTGATCCTGGAGGCAGACAGATGCGAGATGGTCGGGATGAATGTGATGGTTTTGAATGGAAAGACATAAATTAATTATGTTTTCTTATTATGATTTATTAAGCTTCCGCAATATTGAAAACTCCATATTGTTTATGTTATAAAAAATATTATTGTGATAAATAAAAGTGTTTGAAATATTTTAAATTTTTACAATTACCAAACTAATACTTTAGTCCAAAAGGAGTTGCAGACCTGGACATATTAGGGTGTTACAAATCTTAAGCCCATAGCTACATCGGTAGACACTAAAGGGAAGTTGGTAGCATCGTCAGGACCGCCAATGCCCGACCCTACTCTCTATCGATCTATTATTGGTGCTCTTCAGTATCTCACCTTCACACATCGAGATGTTACTTATGTCGTTTAAAATCTTTGCCTCCACCTCCATGATCCCATTTTGATCATTTTATGGCTATGAAGATGGTCCTTTGGTTTCTTCATGGCACCTCTGCACATAGGATCACTTTAACAAAGTCTTGAACCGATCAACATCAGACCTACTCTGATGCAGATTGGGCAAGTTGCCTAAATACTCAGAAGTCCACATTGAGATATTGTGTATTCTTTGGAGATAACCTTGTCTGCCAGTCCTCTAAGTGACAAGCTACCACTTCTCACTCCAGTACTGAGACTGAATACCGCATTGTAGCTAATACCGTTGCGAAAGTCAGTTGGATTCGTAATCTTCGACTTGAGCTTCGTCAACCACTACTCCGCCAAGCCACTCTTTTCTTCTATGACAACATAATTAGTGTAGTGTATCTCTCGACAAATCCTATTCCGCATTAGCGCACAAAACATGTCAAATTTGAAATCCACTTCGTCCGGCCATGACAAAGTGGCTCTGTAACGCCCCAAAACATACCCTAGAATTATTAATAAATAATTATTAGATTAATCAAATTTGTTTTTTTTAAATAAATTGTTGTTGGGCTTTGGGCCGATACGAAATATGTTTTGATATCCATTATCAAAATCTGGATAAGTCTCATAGAGATAAATCCAATATGTGGACTATTTGTGTGGTCTTGATTGGGAACCTGAGTACAGATCCAAATCAAGAATAAATGAATAAATTAGTTATGATGTGAACTTTGTAATGATTTATTGAAATAAATCATGATAATAGTTGATATGAATTAAATAAGAGAACCTTTTATAAGAAAGGTCAATTAAACCAATTTTGACTTTGTCAAAGTCAAACACCCAAAAATATGGTGTCCGAAAAAGTATTACAAATAAATATAAAAGTTATATCGTTGGATAGAGTTTAACTGTCTGACCGCAACAGTGCAAATGGAATTCAATTCGGAGAAAGTTGGACCAAAAATTGTACCCCGACTAGAACCAAAATTAGTCACAATGAGGGACACCGTGGAGACTGCGCCTCCTCCTCCACTACAAAGATACGCCGATTGAAATGATACAGCGGGCTTGGAAGTTTTCCCCATCTCCTTCCTATAAATGGACCATCTTCATTCTTTCAATCTTGCACCATCTCTTCTTATTTTTCTTTCATTAAGTTCTTTGGAGTGTGGAGAACAAACCGCAGTACATCGCTGCTGTCGGAATCGCCAGAGATAGCCGTGGTGTTCGCCGGAAGTTTCACCGGAAAATTCCCATAACCACCATTTAAGCTCGAGGTAAGCCCGTAGATATATCTAGTGACTAGAATGTTCGTATAGATCGTTTCTATGTTCATAAATGGTCGTTTGGTTGAATTTTGTGTTTGACATGCTTGAAAAACTAAGAATCATAAACCTTGAATTTATTGTTAAAACTTCGAATTAATGGTATTTAAATGATCTATGAAGATTGTAGAACATTTCTATATACTTTAATTGAAGTTTGGGGACTTAAAATAATGTTTCGAAAATTGGACCCGAGGTTGAAGATGAAGTACTGTTGCTGTTATGCAGCAACGGTCAACCGTACCGTCACTGCGGTCGACCGTTACCGGACCAGTAGCTTCAATACAACGGAGGCAACGACGGTCGACCGTTCCGAACACAGTCAACTACGAAAAATGCTATTTTGAGCTCCAAAATCCTATTTTTGATACCAATTAATTATGAACAACATAAATATGATTTTGTACAATAAAAATGATGTTTTTGACATATAAAACATTATGTGAGGCATGACGGTAAGTACGGGTGTTAACACTCGAAACTAGGCCGCTATTTGTTAATCAATGTTATTATGACTATTACAATCAAACCTTGATAATATCCTGAATAAATGGTTATTATAATGGATAGTGGAATATCATTGATAATAAATATTGATTATGATGATCAAATGGATGACCCGAGTAATTATGACTACATAACGATCATGATTTTATTATGACAAATAAAAATGTATGGAATTGAACGAAAGAACCGTAAAGATGAAATTATGAATACATATGTTTGTTTGACTATCTTGAACTAAATTATGATTATGAACTATTGAACCATAATTTAAAATGATTAATTGATTAACAAGAAAATGATGTGTATTGTTAAGGATATCTAGTAGACTTTAAGATATACCTATTAGCTAATTGATGTTAAGACTATCTAGAAGACCTCTAGAATAGATCTTAGGATGAACTTATGAAAACATAAATAGTTGATAAATTAGATAAAAATGCATAAACGGGATTCAAAGACCAAGCTAGAGGATTACTCGTTTGGGAATGCCCGATCCAATGTTGATCAATCGCTATATTGTTGTTGCCTTAACTGACTACAGTTAAGTGTCCGAAATCATTTGCCTTAAACTAATGATAGTTTAAGTGTCTGATTGCTTTAACTGAGTACAATTAAATGTCCGAAATCAATTGTCTTAAACTAATGATAGCTTAAGTGTCTGATTAATAATTGCCTTTTAAGAATCTGGTTATGGAAATTATGATTTGGCCTTAGACTAAAAATAGCTAAGAGCATTATTATGATTTGGCCTTAGACTAAGAATAGCTAAGAGCATTGTTATAATCTAGCCTTAGATTAAAAATAATTTAAGAGCACTATTGAAATAGTATCTGAATTGAATAAAATGTATTGATATGAACGGAACAATACCAAAACTGTGAAGGTCTGAAATGAACATTGTGTGCATGATATCAAATGATTTGATTATGAATTTAGATTCAGTTTATATGGATGTTCGACACATTATATATGCTTACTCAGCTTTACCGCTGAGCGTGTAGTGTGTTTTATTTGCTACACGCAGGTAAACAGAAAGCACAATGTGATCCTGGCGGCAGATGAGGCGAGATTGTCGGGATGGATGTGACAAGTTTGAAATGATTTATGATATGTCAATATTAAATTTGCTTCCGCAATATTGTTGAATACTCCGTACTGTTTGAAAAATTTTAAATTTTTACGATTACCAAATTAAATACTTTAGTCCAAATAGAGCTGCAGACCTGGACGGATTAGGGTGTTACAGGCTCTCGGACAAGTTCAAGTACTACATGTTCTATCATCCTCTCACTCAGATATCTTCACAAAGGGTCTCACGTCCCTCTAATTTCTCAACTTTAAAGACAACCTTGACATCAATCCTTCCCCCGAATCTGCACAGAATATGTTAAATGAAGTAAATATATTTAATTACATCGTTTCCTTTTGAATATGTTTTCAAATTATGCTTGCTACCTTTTTTATATTCATGCCACAATTAGGAATAATTTTATATATACCTCAAGTACACACTCTTGTGATTATTCATTGAATTATTTCATTCTGCAGATATTAAACTTATATCATAAGCAATATATTTTTTACGTAATTTGTGGTCAAAGTTTTAAAATGTTGACCACAAGAAAAATGGGGAAGAAATTTATCTCACAGAGAGTATATAAGTAAGTTATTAGTATTACGTTTGATAATATTAATTGTTGATATTGAAATTATGTCCCATAATATATTTTTGTTATTTTAGAACGCATGTAGTATTGATTTTTGTTTAGAACCCTTAAAATGTTCGAGGCAAACATGAGAGAATTTAAGTACAATATGAAACGATTAATTTAAGTTTGTTTGAGAATAATATTTTTAATGATTGTCAATACTTTGAATAATTTTTTAAAAATATAGATTGATTTTGAAATCTTAAACATAAACGTCAAATAATTTTTTCAAAATGTTAGAAACAATTTAAAGTTATTATCAAACCGCACATCAATGTTAATGAATAATAATTTCGGAAATATAAAAATTTATTCCGTTTTTTGGTGAGAATTATATGGAAAGTTAAGATTGTTTAGAGGTGAAAGTTTCTCGTGCAATTCACCCGTTCTATTTAGCAAAGCGAGAGTGCGTGTAAGCTAACTTAATTAAACACCAATCAAATGGCTAACTGAATGGCTATGTTCAATCCTTTATACGGAATTAAGATAATGACTTTCATAAATGACAAACAGTCATTTTCTAATGGGTCTAACAATTTTTTATCTAACTATACTTGGAAGTATTATTTAGAATTTAAACTCTTAAATTTTAATTTCTTTCCGTTTTTATTTTTTAAAGTCCTTTCATTCTTTCTAGTTTTTCTAATTTCTTCCAGTTTTTTTTTAATTTTTTTCAGGTTTTCCAACCATTTCTATTTTCTTCAATCTTTTTCTACTCTCCAAACAATGACTCTAAAAATGATGCATTTTTCATGTATTATTATTGCTATTATTACTATTATTATTATGTTCATAGCTATGGTTTATAAATTATATCAATTTTTCTATATTTAATTTTCCAATGTTACTATTTTTGTCATTTACACTCATTATTATTTTTCTTCCATTTTTTAATATCAATAATAAGGAGTAGGAATCTTTTTTACTAATTTACACGATACTAAACTATGTTCCAAAACTTATGAATATTTTATTAGTCTAAATTGATATGGGAAAAATATCGATATTTTAAAATAAAAAATACTCGGGTAATAAGTATACTACTCCCTCTATTCCTAAGTATATGGCATGTATGACATTTACATGATTGAATTTTATTTATTTTCTTTACCTATTTTTAATATAATAATAATGTTAATAATAATAGTAATAATAATAACAACAACAATAACAATTATAATATGAACAATATGAAAAAGACACTTAAATAAATATTTGTAGTTCCTTCCAATTTTTTTTAATTTCATCCAGTTCTTAGTTTTTCTAGTTTTTTCAATATCTTCCAACATCCAATTTATCTTTAACAATCCTAAAATAATAATAATAGTAATAATAATAATAATAATAATAATACTAAATATCCTACTCTACTATCCATAATAGGGCTCTTAATTTGTCAAACGGCTAAAATATATTTTTGGTAAATGATGAATTTATTTACAAATTAAAGTACTTGAACTCTTGGAGAAAATTAAGTGGAACAAGAACAAGGTCTTGTTTTGGAAAAAAATATTTTCAATTAATATTTATTACTGTTCACTCCGTCAAAAAATATCTTCTCATTCACTACTCACATGGTCAAAGCTTATTTACTTTCTTGACATATTTTCGTTGTCTATTTGATTAAATAATATAATCATGTCAACTCTCTTCTCGAACGACGTCAGCAGGAACTGACGCACGTCAGAAGGAACTGACGCACGTCAGACTTCTCTTTTCTCCAACGACGTCAACAACCACCATCGCACGTTAGAATTCTCTCTTCTCTAACAACGTCAACAGCCACCGGCACACGTCAGACTTCTCTCTTCTCAAAGTTTTCAATTTGTAACTAGTGTCCAAGCTTACTCTTGATTCAGCTAGAGTTCAGTTTGAGGGGGATGTTAGATAATAATAATAATAATAATATTAATATTAATATTAATATTAATAATGGTTATGGTAGTATTTAATTATTCTTATTTATGGTAGATGTAATATTTTAGTTAATTTCCATTTTCTATTTCTAATAGTGTTAGGACTCTCATATATATAATCTATCATGTACTCCATAATTAAATAAGAAATGTTGTTATTTCAATTTTCAAACAATAAATGTATGTTGGGACGACAAAAAAAAGAAGCATTATTTGCGACGGAGGGAGTGTCTTTAAAAACACTCTCTTAAGAAATACACCAACCCTCGATCAAAAAACTAGTGAACGAGGCTATTTTTCTTTCACATTAAGAATGACCAACAAACACATGATAAAAAAAATTACATAGTCACACTACCTCGGATAGAATATTACTCCCTCCGTCCTATAATGATCTTCTCAGTTCGCAAAACGAAGAAAAATCTCAAATTTTTTCAATCTATTTTATTTAAATATTGGTATACAAATAAAAAATAAAACATACATATTTAAAAATTACACCAAAAGTTCAACAGAACAAGTAGTGACAAGAATATTTTATTTTATCATATAGGCCATGAAAAAACACAAATAAATATAAATTCCCGTGAAGTGTGAATAGTGCTCTGGGAAGATCATTATAGGACGGAGAGAGTATTAGAATCTTGCAATTAAGCCAAAAACAATTGATGAATAGTATGAAACTTTTCTATTCAATTTGTAGAGAAATTATCAAACGACAAGTCTTTGAGCCTTTAATAACCTGCCGTTGAAAATATATTGTCATCTTTACAAAAATAATTTAACTAAGTAATTAATTTTGTCGCCATAACAATGTTGGGGCAATGGGGCTTGGTTGCGGGTAAAAAGGTTAGAAATATTTGCACTAAATAACACTAAAACTTAAGTTATTTTCCTAAATAACACTTAAAGTGTTTTATTCTTTAAATAACACTTACTATTATCTATAGTGACCAGCGATAACGAACATTTACTTGAATAATGATTAATGGATAATGACTAAAAGTGTTACATTGGGAAAAAAACACATGTGATGCTATTTAGGGAAAGTCATTATGTTTTAGTGTTATTTAAATAAATTCCCCCACCTCAATTTTTGACATTGTTGTGTGTATTGTCCAAAAACATTGAAAAATCCACCTTATTTCTCTCATAATGTAATACTTTCTTCTTTTTTAAATAATCATTATAGTTATGATTAGGGGTGGACACAGTACGGTTCCGGTTCCGGTACCACCACCCCTTGGTACCGGTACCGTGACCGGACCGGACGGTACCGGTTCCGATACTGGACCGGCCGGTTTCGGCAACCTCCTATTTTTTTTTGCTTTTTGTTTTAATTTTTTAAAAGTTTAAAATTGTAAATGTGTAATTGTTAAGGAAATAATGAAATAAAAAAATAATATACCATCCTAACTCCTAAACATATACATTCAAACTCTACCTGGGCACCTCGCCATCCTTGAAGCAGAGCAGAAGGCTGAAGAACAAGAAAAAGAGAGGTGGAAAGAAGAAATTGATCGATCTACTCGAAAAAGCAAAAAAAGTACAAAGGGTACCGGAACCGGTACCGAAATACTGGCACCGGTACCGTGGGGGGCGGTGCCGGTACCGGTTCCTCGGAACCGGAGAGACGTGACGCCGGCGGTGACGGTAGCGGTACCGGTGGTACCGTTGCCGGTAGCGGTATTGTACCGGTAGTCCGGTACCGTGTCCAGGCCTAGTTAGGATATATTAAGCTATGTGTACGGTCTACCCCAACATTTATACCCCAATTTGTACCCCGCAAGTTTGCACCAACATTTTGTGTTGGTGTAAAACTAATTTTTATTAACGCACCAACACTTTATGTCCGTGTAAATTTTTGTTAATGCACCAACACTTGTGTCGGTGTAAACCATCAAAATGTTTGTGCTGACTGTGCTGTACAAATGAGGTACATTTTTTGGTGTAAGTGTAGCATGGTCCTTATAGTTAACTTTTATAATACACAAAAACTTTATGAATACGAATATATATATATATATATATATATATATATATATATATATATATATATATATATATATATATATATATATATATATATATATATATATATATATATATTCGTTCAAATAAATGAGAATGATACACAGTGAAACAAATGACAATGCATACGATCCATTATACTCCGTATTTAATATCTAAGGGCTATTAAAATAAAAAAAATTGAAAATTTTGAAAAAGTCCCAGTGGCAATTTCATAAATAAATTGAACTTTTTGAAAATGTATTACTACAAGTGTAAAATGCATCATCTCTGAAAATGCAACATTCTCAAATTTGCACTGTAAGACTATTCTCATATGAACCAACATATATATGTATATATATATATATATATATATATATATATATATATAATTGATGTGGGATACACTAACATTAAATAGAAACAAATTAAATAGATTTAGAGTATGAAGCTTAAAGAGTTATATGGTCACTATGATAAAAACCATTGCATAATTAGTTATTCATTTAGGAAAAAACCGAAATACGTACATACTATGTAAAAGTGTGAAGCATGTAACAAACAAAGAAGTTAATCGGGCAAAATTGTCCCTGTCTTCGTGGTTAAAAGGAGGGAAGAGTCTTCTTTCACGTCTAATATCACACCATATTGCATTAGAATAAAACTTTTTAAAGAACAAAATCCTAGTTAGTTAATACGCGTATAATACACGTATTATACTTACGTACATATAATATGCGTATTATACTCACGTATCCATGTGATTTCCAAAAATTCTTTAAAATACACATATATTTGATACTATACGTGTAATTACGTATAATACCTATGAATTGAATATTTCATTATAATTTTTTTGTACAATAATAAATATTAATTTGTCCCAAAAAATACTTAAACAAAGTACAAGTAATACTTCATATCAGTTATACATACAGTACTCAACCAATTTGAAAAAAATATATACTATCTACATTACAAAGAACTTTACACTTTTTTGTCAAGCTCAAAAAAAGACCTCACTCTTTCCCTTTTTTGTCTATCTCAAAAATTCCTTTTCTTTTTAGAAACGAACGAGTAACTCACAACTCTTATTTGTTTTTCTAAATATGTTCAAACTATAAAGTTTTTATTTTTAACATTTTTTAAACTACGTACGTGAAAGTCAAATTAAAATATTTTTTCTAATGAAGGGAGCATATTTTTTTTCAAATAAATATGTTAAATAAATAGAGATTCTAGTTTGAAAAAATCTATTGTAAATATTTCATTTAAAAGATTTTTTATTTTGTTTATTTACCCTAATATAAATTGATAACTATCAATCGATAAATATGTATAAATTTGACGTATATATGATAATATATATAAATATATAATAAGACATATTTTAAAAATAGAAAACGTTTAAAACACGTACGTATCCGTATGCCAAACGTTCAATATGCATAGTAAGCCGTATTTTATAAAATCATAACGTATTGTACACGAACGTACATATTTACGTATTATACGTTTGCCGTTGAATTACTAACTATGAATGAAATCATATCAAGCTTATTTAGAATATTGTATAACCATTATTTAAGAAGATCATTATGGAAGAAATGAAAAAACTGTTGCGATAGTTGTGCTTCACATTTTTTACAAGGACTAATTAATTATGCAATAGTTCTTTGATTGGAGTTACAATTTCATACTCCCTCCGTTTCTTAAAACCCTTCCTCTTTCATTTTTTTTGTTTTTCTTAAAACACTTCCCCTTTCTATTAAAAACCACTTTTACCCATACTTTTTCATACCTTACCTATCACATAATACTTTTTCACTAACAACTACACTGTCACATCTTACTTTTACCCATCACATCAAGGGCAAAATTGGAAAGTCAACTACAATTTAACACTTCCTTATTTTCCCCCAAAGTCAAAAGAGGAACTCTTTTGAGAAACAGAGGTAGTAACTTTTAAAATTTTGAGTACTATTTATTTACTTGTAAAAGACGACGAGGACTATTTGTGCATATACCTCAAACTTTAATTTGTCAAATGATGTAAGTTCCAAATTGAAACTTCTTAGAATTAACACTACACAAACACCCTGCTGAAATGCAATGGGTGTTTTCACTGTTTTGAGATATGATATCCATGTTTATAAACATGTTTTACTCCGCAACTGTTTGGTGATTACCATAAAAAAATGTCAACAAAAATTACACAACATGTTGGGCTACATATAAGGAGTATGTTATGAAAAACATTTTCATGCATGAACAACTCCCCGTGCTCTAAAACACAAATTTCGTGTAGAAGCATGTTGCCCTGGTAAACAAACCACCCCCAACTTCTATACATTTAGTATTTGAACCTTATCCTGCTCCTAAAAGGTTGAGATTATAAAGATTAAAGATTACATTTCCAAAGCTTTTCTAATGAAGTATTTTTTTCAAATTAGTCTTCAATAAATTCTAATTACCTACATGATACTTTACAATTGAGAGTTATTCCCTGAGTAGTGCTTTGTAGAAAATGTAACTTAAATATTGATTGAGTGGAGGATGTTTTGGTATTTTTTATCATCAAAACTTAGAGTAATAAGTTTTTAAAATTATCATTTCTAATGAAGTGTTTTTCAAAATTAAAATAGTCTTTTCTAATTAAGGAGGTGTATTTGATTCAAAATTTAATAATATCGTGACAAATTTTTAATATTTAATGGATTATATATGTATAGTCACTGATTATTTTAATTTTACAAAAATACCCTCCAATTAATCACCATTTAAGTTATACTCCCTCCATCCTAAAACTTTCTTCCCAGAGCACTATTCCAACTTCTCGGGAATTTATATTTATTTGTGTTTTTTCATGGCCTATATGATAAAATAAAATATTCTTGTCACCACTTGTTTTGTTGAACTTTTGATGTAGTTTTTAAATATGTATGTTTTATTTTTTATTTCTATACCAATATTTAAATAAAATAGATTGAAAAAACTTGGGATTTTTCTTTGTTTTGCGCAACGGGAAGAAAGTTTTAGGTCGGAGGAGTAGTAAATAGATCTCACTTATAAAGTACCATGTATGCAATTAAAACTTGGGAAAATTACTTAATATAACACTAAAATATAGTGGGATTTCCCTATATAACATGACAAAATTTAATTAATTAGTAATTAATTATTAATTCTAGTATACTAAAATGCCCTTTATATAATATTATATTTACTGCCCCATCACATCCTACTGTCATTCGCTGGTCGTCGATCACAAAATATCGATATCAGTGTCCCGTCCGTTAATGTCCATTATGCATGCTTTAATGACTTCCGTGACTTCACTCTAATAATATCTAATATCGTTGTTAATGTCCACATGTCCATTGCCAAGACATTATCGGTTGAAAAAAAATACATTGCCGTAATTATAAATGTCTACTGCATTATCCATCAATGTCCTCCATAAAAAAAAATGTCCATAATTTTAACAATGTCCGATGTTCATAATTTTTAAAATGTCAACAATGTCAATAATTTTTCCAATGTCCATCAAAAAGAAAGTATAGGCAAACGTATCGAGGAAAGAGGGAATCCATCAAAGGGAGAAAAAATATAGTCTATATTTTATATGGAGTACAAAATTATTAATATACGAGAGAGTTTTAGTAAATGTATATTATTAATATATAGTGACATAATTAAATACTAGTTTTGGATAAAGACTTGTTCGGTGCCATTTCGGAAAAAGTGTTACTTTGAGCATCACTTAAAACTTATTGAGTATTCATACATCTCACTTGCGAAAATACCTAATTAGAAAGAATTATTTTGGAGATTTACTCAAGATTAAATAGAAACTACATGTTACACTGAGAGCCACTTAAAAATGTTCGTGTAGTACTCTAACATAGCATAGTAACAAACCTCATTCCCAATGTACTGTTCCAAAATGTAGTACGCTATCGGTCCAGAAATGCTATTTCCATTTGATTTTTCATGTTTTACAATATTGTACTTTGACTATTAATATCTATATTTATACATAGATATATTTTATAAAAATTTGATATTTCAAAACTGCATTTTGTTAAGAATATATTGATATGAAATTTATATCATAATATGATGTATTTTTTCTATAATCGGAGTCAAAACTTACAAACTTTGAACCAAAAGAATGAAATGAAGAACATTTCCGAACAGAGGAGTAGTTTCTATGTTCCAAAATGATTTGCACTTTTACTATCAGAGGATCTCGATAACTTTTGTTTACTTGTGTTTAAGGGTTTTCATTTTTATTTGGATAAAAATAAAATATTTTTGTTGAATCTTATTTTGTAGAACTTTTAATGTAATATTTAAATACGGAGTATGCAATTTGTATTTTTTATTCTTTACCAATTTATAGATAAAATCATGTGATTTTACATATTGTTCAAACAACATAAATAAATTTGAGACTTAGAAAATAGCCTAAAAAATACTGATTTATTTTTTTAAATTATGTTCAAATTTTGTTAGCGAGTAAATTTTATTGTAAGACATTAAAATTGGATAAGTACATCAGAAGAGTAGTACGGAGTAACAAGAATTGAGAAATTGAATCGTCACGGATTCACGGTTCAATGTCGCAAGTTGGTCCCACGTTTTGTCGTTAGTAATCAGCGGCCTATGAGTCACTCTAATCCGTCTCATGTCTGCACCCTGCAGGGCTTCACAATTATGCGCCGTATAAATATGCCTCTCAGGACATGTTTGTATGAGGAGAAAAAATTACAAGAAAAAAATTAGAAAGAATATGAAATGGTAAAAAAATTTAAATAAGAGTAGGACATTGAAAATATATTAAAATATGAGTTTTGTTTTTTTTATATTTTTGAAATAGGACTTAAGATGTATTTACAGTGTCAATCATAACCATATACATTATCAAAAACTATTGTGAAGTATCCATATACAGTGACACATGATCACAATGCGAGCTCTTATTTTGGGTATGAAAACATGGAGATGTTATTTGATACTCCTTCCGTCCCCTTTTAGATTACAATATTCCCTTTTAGACAAAATTAAGGAAGAGTCAAATCAGTATTTTCCCCCCAAATTACCCTCCAAATAGTATAGGATTGGGTGGGTGGGTGAGATTTGACATTGAAATGATAAAAGGGAGGGAGGGTAAAAGAGTCCATTTAGTGTAAAAGTAAATACTTTGCAATCTTTTTAGGACAAAAATAAGAGGGAATATTGTAATCTAATTGGGGACGGAGGGAGTATTTTTTTATGTTTTACTCCTATTTTTAGTTATTTCTTAAAATGAAAGGAAATAATTATTGTTTGGATGAGAAGAAAATGGGAGGAAAAGTAAGAGGAACTGGCCCCTACATATATATATATATATATATATCGGTAAGTCTAAAATGACACTGGTGCTACTGGTATCATTTGCTTATACCAGTTCGTTTGGGGTACTTACGGTACTCTGTTTGTAAAAACGACGGTTCCTACCCCCCTAACCCTCCCCTAAACCCCCACCCCAGCCCCCCTCCCTACCCTGGCAGTATACTGCCAGGCAGTATCAAAAAAGTTAGATAGTACGTACCGAATGAGTGTATTCATTTTTCAATGTATCAAAAAAATTATTATGAGCTATTAAATCTTTGTCCTTGAAATACATGGCCCGACGAGAAATTTAGATAGTACGCTCCGAAGGAGTGTTAAATCTGGGATCACAATATCAATTTTGACAACGACAATGTGAGAGTTTATTCTACACGATAGCTCATTATGGGGGGGCACAAGGCAACCTCCAAACTTAAGTGACGGACGAACGCCCGCAACGAGCGTTAGTTTCATCTTCTTTTAGTTGCAGATTCTTCGAATTGTGTAATCTAATGGTGTTAATTTTTTCTTTTAAAAAAAAAATTCTGGAAATACACAACTACGTATACGTATTAAATCGCATTCTGATGATACAACAGCTTAATATATAGCCAAGTAAGACTAGGACTATGACTAGGCTAGCTAGTAGCTAGTGGGGTAGGTAGGTAGGTGGATACGTTGTTGAAGAATCAAAGTATCTATCTGCTAGCATTGGGTGGGGTTCATGATTTTATGGCCTCATTTATTCATCCCAACAAAGACATCTCTAGTATTAGTTGGACAATTGATTATTATTACCATCTTAGATTATTTATAGGGAGTATGTTTTTGAAATATTTGTTCCTCGTAAGACTAAAAATAGTACGTTTTCCTGAATAGGACCTAGAATATTTTATTACATTAATGACACATAATTTCGTATGACCTTTCATATATATCTTCATTAATAACAAGTGTTGAATAAAAACTGATTATTTAAATGACCATTCAAATAATTTTTAATAATGTCTTATTCTACATGAATTGTGCAATATGTCATTTTTATCAAAGTCAGGATATTAAGATTGGTATTATTTAGTAAAAAGTAATTAGTTTAAGCCTCATTTACGTAAGTTATCTTATTGTTTTCTATTCCAAATTTGTGACAAGTACTTAGTTTTTTTTATGACAACAAGATAGAGATACTAAACCTTGTTATAGCTAGGGAGTTATAATTACCTTATCCCACAACTTGTGTCATTTGTTAAAGAAATGTTCAATCCCAACTCTTGGGGTATCTCTAGCTACTCCCGTTCAAGATAGTCGGTTGGGAGAAATTAAATCAAATTATAATCTTAATACGATTGATAGTACATTTGCTTTTGGTACGTGCAAGAATTTTAGGTAAAACATGATCAGTATTTATCAATGTACGTGCAAATTGAAAAGTCGAACTTAGGTTTACCTCTCAATCACTTGAACCACACCATTCCGGCTATGTATGATTTTGTTGTTTTTGTTTGCATGCCCTAATTCATTTCTCCTTATATACTACTTCTTTCGTCCCGTAAAATTTTTTAACTTTCATACCTTACTTGTCGCATAAAATATTTAAATTTGATCTAGCTAAATAGACACAATTACCTTTATTTTTTAAATCTAAGCTAAATCTACCTTAATTACCTTGTACGCTCTATCTATTTTGACATTTTTCGAGCCCTTCTCGTTTCGATTGACGCCGTTTTACCTTGGTCAAATTTTTACAGATTTTCATCCAAAAGGTCAACATTTTGTGACACGGAGGAAGTAGTTTCAATATTTGAGAAGTCTATCCGTTCATTTTAAATTTTTAGTTAAATTGAATAAAATGTAATCCTTAATTATACAAAAGTTATATTACATGCAAAATTCACATGCGAGGCCTTATATTACTTGGTGTGGAGTACTTATTTTTTTAAAATTAGAGCTAGTTAACTTTTATAACATTTTGACTATTAAAATATAAATTTATACATTTAACAATTAAATTTAAAAATATCAATTAAATAGGATAATGAACATCTAACTATATTGAGTCTTAAAAGTTAAGCGACCCTTGCACTCCTTACACATCTTCCGGACTACCCATGCGATGGAATCGACAACCATGAATTCGAGACCTCTTTATTGCATGCATGATTGAGCATGCACGGCTAGATTTGGATTGGATTTATGGCTAGCTTGGAAGTTCCTCTGTCTTGATCCGTAGTTTTCCTCCATACATACGACCTTAAATGAGATCGTATGGTACGGTTGAATTGGTGGATACACACGCTCTCTCCGTCCCTCTCATCTTCTGATTTTTCTTTTTTTGGTTCTATGGAAAATATTTCTAGGACATAGGCAAGTAATATCAAAATTTAAAAAATAAAATAAAATTGCGCGGTTCATATTGATGTTAAAAAATAAAATAAAGTGACAAAAATCATCAATTTTCGAACAAAGCATCGTAGATATCTTAATATGCGTGGTTTCATTTTTTGACACCCAAATATGAAATGAATTGAAATATCCTAAAATATGTTTTAAAAAATACAAAAATAGTAACTCCATGTTTTATCTTCAAACTAAGAGCTTGCACTGTGATAACGTGACACTATATATATATATATATATATATATATATATATATATATATATATATATATATATATATATATATATATATATATATATATATATATATATATAGGCATTCCATAATATTTTTTAGTAATATTATATATCGACATTATTAGCATTGTGACTTCTATTTTGATAACAAAAATATGAAGCTCCTATTATGATACTTTTTCTATGTTTTACTTTTAGTTTAGCTTTTTTTCACCATCCGAATTCGGTGTCATTATAACGTAGACATAATAATACTCCATCTGTCCCAAAATATTCACAACATTTACTTTTTCAACAGTCGCGGGAACTTTTGTTTATTTCTACGTTTTAATTGGTTATTTGATAAAATAAAATATTCTTGACACCTCTTATTTCGAAAAACTTTTCATTTAGTTTTTTGATATGTAAATTTTATTTTTTATTTCTATACCAATATGTAAATAAAATGAATTGAAAAAATTTGATATTTTGTCTCGTGAATACAAATGTGGCAAATATTTATGGACGGAGGGAGTAGTAACATCAACAATAACAATGTGTGGAAGCTAGCATGTTGGCGTAGTGGCAAGCTAAGGAAGCCACCCAAGTTTCTCATCACATCCAGTATTCAAGCCTCACTTCTGCGCTTAAAAAGTTGAGAAAAGATTATAAAATTGAACATCTACACAAATGAGTAACAAAGTTACTAAAAAAACATCAACAATAATAACAAGTATTAATATATAATTGAAAGAACAATGTTAAAAAAATAAATGAACGTGATATAATTGGTTAATAATTGATCTTAACATCTGTATATATAGAGAATTTAAGAAAGGTCCTAATCATAGTAGAATAATAATGAATTACGCTAACAATTGAATAAGGAAATTAAATAATAGTAATAATACTAGTAAAAATTGTTGAGTATAAGACTAAAACATATTAGTTTTCCCTATATAGGACTAATAATGTTTTTTTCCCTTCTAAGACTATTTTTTAAAAAAATCCCTTTCCTACCCCTAATTTATACATCCACGTGTGTGGATAAAACCAACGCCTTTTTAATGTTTTTTTAATTTATAAATACTTTACTTACTTAATTATGGGTTAATTAGCCATTATTTACAACTATAGTTTAGGAAATAAATTTATTACTCTACATCCCTATTTATCGCCACTCATCAGAGATTTAATGCTACCATTTTTCTCCTCCATTTTCTACATTTCTTTGTTCTTACTTCTCAAACATATTCAAACTTGTATGATTCTTAGATTCATATTTACTTTATGAACCTTAACATATAAAATAATTACATATATTGATGATTGTAAAAAATCCAAAATGAATTCATAAAAATATATAAAAATGTCCATATTTCATATTTGGACATTAGGAACACAATAAATAGACTTTGTCTTCATTCTTGCAATCAGTTTATAATAAATATGTATATTCACTTTCTTTACTAATTTTTATTACACATTTGTAAAACAATATAATAATGTCACTTCTTGTTTGTAAAACATATTTTGCCTCATTTTTGTAGAATGTTTGATATTATTTTTAAGTATATAATTTTATTTTTAAAATCTACACCAAATTTTAAAAAAATTGAAATGAAAATAATTTTAGTCAAACACTGTAATATGTAACGAGAAGATAATCTCTAGACAACGAGAGTGTATTTTTTCACCGTAATTTTAAAATCCTAATCGTAATTTAAAATAATAATGAAGTAAAAAAAGAATAGAACTAAAACATAATGACTAAAACATAATGACTTTCTCAATTTAGGACCATATGTTTTTATTTCCAATGTATGATTATTGGTCATTATCTATTAGTTATTATTCAACTAAATATCCAGCATCACTTGGACATTATTCTTCTCATTAGTCATTATTAAGTCCTATTTAGGGAATAAAAAAGTGTACGTCCTAGCTACATTGGGAAAATCAAGTGATGCTAGACATTTAGTTAAATAATGACTAATAGAATAAATTTGTTCATGAATAAAAGTTGATTTTACGTGTAGGTCTTCATGAATGGGTTTTGGGTAATTTACATAAATAGGACAAAAACATAATGACTTTCTCAATATAGGAACATATGTTTTTATTTACTAATGTAAGATCATTGGTCATTATCTATTAGTTATTATTCAACTAAATGTCCAGCATTACTTGGACATTATTTTTTTCGCTAGTCATTATTAAGTCCTATTTAGAGAATAAAAAAATTTAAGTCTTACATTAAAAAATGATTTATATTTTAGTCATATTTAGTGCAAATTTCACTTATGGGTATAAGGACATTATTTTTTAATCCAAGTATAAGGACATTATTGATTACATATGGATGCCAATAACGAAGAAAACATGCATAGTGTCGAAAAAAACGGATAGGGAGGAAGAACTGGTTGAGTACGGTGTGTTTAGAGATTGGCAATGGAGTGGATGAGTGGCAGTTAATAGGGTAGAATATGTAGAAATTGTAGCCTAAAAAATAAGAGAATTAAATGTTTGATATTATCTTTAAAAATGTAAAGAAAATTAAAAATAAAAAATGGAAGGAAAGCATGAGATCATGCGCATGATATTAGAAGGGCAAAGATAGGATTAGGAGGTTATTTAAGTAATTTTCAACCCCAAACGTGTAGTCACATAGGACCACTCCTATTTAGGGAAAACCACCCTCTTTTACTCCTATTGTTGTAAATTTCTCATAATACTATTATTACATTTCCTATTATTTCTATTATTTCTAATATCCCCCACGAGGTCATCACTAGTAACGAGGAGTAGCTTGGAACGCGGGTACTAGAATGGAGCCGGTATAAGCGGTTTTGTGAGGAGTCGTTGGAAGTAGAGAGATGTCATGATAGAATTTAGGATGAGTTATATATGAATAACTGAATTGAAGAATAAGACATTCTGATTGAACCATATTAAAATATTAAATTTAATCGATTACTTAGTTCAACCCAAAAGTTTATATATCGATTATTTTTTAACTTCTGTGATACTTTTAACATAACGAACTGAATATTTTGTCTTTAAATTGAGTGCAAACGCCAAACGCACTGGACGTGTTAGGCCTAATAGGCAATTAGACATCATGCACTTGGATCCGGTTCAATACGCTCATCCCATATTACTCCGTATTTCTTTAGTCAAGCTATAAATTCACCACATTTGACACAACTATATATATGAATATGCACATATACAATCAATAATCGTCTACAAACTATGTAACTTTGCAACTATTCAGAGACGATTATCATTTATATGTGCACAAATTTATAGCTTCATCAACTATATTGTGTTAACATCTTGGTTATCTTTTATACGTATGCTAATCATACACATTTAAAGGGTTAATAGCACGGGCACTCCCTGTGGTTTACAAAAAGAGCGTCAAAACCCCACTGTTTTCAAAAATTATTTGTAAAGTCCCTGTGGTTTCTAAATAGAGCACACATGCCCTCCTTACCTATTTTTAAAGCAAAAATGACATTTATGCCCTTTGTTTTCCCCGATCTTGAATTTTTCCGATTTTAATTTCCTTTATTATACAAATATATAAAATAAAATATATGTTTCTCATCTCAAATTAGAATTTTTCATAATGTACTTTTGAAAACAAAATATTTTTTGGAGAATGTTACAAAAAAATGAAAAATAAAATATTACGTAGTATGTACAAAGTAAAAAGTAATAACAGTTAAAAAAAGTAATGAAAAGAAATAAAAATATAAAAAATAGTCTTTTTCTTTAACTCCTTAATTTAAAAATGAAATATGAAGAACAGAAATATGAAATAAAATATGGAATTAAAGAAAAAGACTATTTTTTATATTTTTATTTCTTTTCATTACTTTTTTTAACTGTTATTACTTTTTACTTTGTACACAATATTTTATTTTTCATTTTTTTGTAACATTCTCCAAAAAATATTTTGTTTTCAAAAGTACATTATGAAAAATTCTAATTTGAGAAGAGAAACATATATTTTATTTTATATATGTGTATAATAAAGGAAATTAAAATCAGAAAAATTCAAGATCGGAGAAAACAAAGGGCATAAATGTCATTTTTGCTTTAAAAATAGGTAAGGGGGGCATGTGTGCTCTATTTAGAAACCACAGAGACTTTACAAATAACTTTTGAAAACATGGGGTTTTGACGCCCTTTTTGTAAACCACAGGAGGTGCCCATGCTATTAACCCCACATTTAAATTATTTCCTCCGTCTTAAAATTAATTTCTCATTTTGACTTTTGCAGTCAAACTTTTTAAACTTTGACTGCATATTACGAAAAAAATATATTGAATTTTTACATAAATTTAGTATCATCAGATTCATTTTGAAACATAGTTTTGAAATATATTATTTTGATAATATATATTCATATAAAAATGGAGATATTAATGGTCAAAGTGCCGTATTGGAGACTGTGAAAAGTCAAATGAGAAGTTAATTTTAGGACGGAGGGAGTATTAATCTACATGATGATGACGTACACTTTGAAAAATGGGAAAGGAATGCATCAAATTTTATATTGGTCGTCCACCACTACCACTATATATTCTACTAATATACTCCCTCCGTCCCAAATTATTTGCCACATTTGTATTCCCGAGACAAAATATTAAGTTTTTTTAATTCATTTTATTTACATATTGGTAAAGAAATAAAAAATAAAATTTACATATAAAAAAACTACATGAAAAGTTTTTCGAAACAAGAGGCGTCAAGAATATTTTATTTTATCAAATAATCAATGAAAACACCGAAATAAACAAAAGTTTCCGACACTGCTGAAAAAGCAAATGTTGTGAATATTTAGGGATGGAGGGAGTATCATATTCACACACATCCACCCAATACCAATAGGGAGATTGGCCAACTCTTTAATCAAAATCCTACTTTCCCACCTCACATCGATCCCATTTCCTCTTGTTTTTTGTTTTTTATTGTTTTTTTTCATTATTCTGAACTATTCATTGATGTGAAATATAACGTTTAAAAAGTAACCATAAGGCATTTGTGAAAGATCAAACACCAAAATACATTTCTCTTAAATCAAAATTCATAAATTTTGTAAAATTTTGTTTGAAAACAAAAAGAAGATATGGAGAGGAATTCCCCCAAACAGAGAAAAAAGTCGTCCAGTTTGTCACGTTGCACATGCTGCGTTCTATCATTCCGGTGGATATATAACTAACATAAATTCGCACTTTTAACTTTTTGGAAGCCAGCCATATGACACACGTTATACTCCCTCCGTCCCAAAAAGAACTTTCTAACACTTCTATTACGCCTCAAATGCAAAAAAGAACTTTCTAAACAACTTCTACTTACAATAAATGAGAAATGTGATAAATTTTAGACATTTTTGATTTGTATAGAAGTGTTTTATAAGATGCGCAAAAAATGAAACAGGAAGATTTTTTTAGGAGGGACGTAGTAATATTTATTATTACTCCGGTTATTTGTTTTTCTCTCTAAGAGCCAGCCATGACGCATGCAGCATGTTAGCCTAGCTTAATTTGGTCGATTTTTACCTGCTGGATCGGTCTAGCATGCATGCATGGTGTTTCTCTTTGTTGAGTGTAAAGCCAAGAAGCTAGATGGAAGCTAACAGGAAACTCGCAGGAAGCTACCTAGAAGCTTACGGCTTAATCATTGTCTCCCTAACTAATCTCTATTTAAGAGATGCTAATGTGCTTGTAATTGTGGTGCAACAAAAATAATAAAATCCTCCACGTTAAATCCTGTGTCGTTTATTGTTTTGCAGTTGATTTGTGATTGTGTGTTGTTTCCGCGTGCGTTTATTCCCAACAAGTGGTATCAGAGCTTTGGTTCGGCAACACCGGAAATCCGATCAGCAGAAACCAAATTGTGAGTTGTCACCTAGGTTTTGAGATCTGTGAACAGTCGCCGCTGTGAGGGCCGCGCCGGAGTGAGTCGTGCAGCAGGGGAGAGAGCCACAGCCTTGGGGTTACCTCGGTGCCGCCGTCACGCAGCCTTGGTCTCCCTCCGATCGCCGCCGGGTTGGAGATCCGCCGCTGGTCCGTCCCGCCGCCGCTGCTAGCCGCGCACAGAGGACCGTGGCGTTAGAATCGTCGTTGTGAAGGAGAGGACTGCCGCTGGTTCGAACAGAGAAGGGAGAACCACCTCCGTCGCTAGCCGCGCGCAGAGGACCACCGCTGTTCTCAAATCGACGCGGCTTGTTCGAGGAGAATCGCCGCCATCCGCGTGCAGTCAGGCCGGGTTGAGGAGCCACCACCGTCCTCAGATCTACGCCGCTGGTTCGAGGGGGACCTCAGCAGCGAAGGAGCCAACGCCAGGCTGAGAAGCCGCTGCCGCCTTCAGTCGCACGCGCAGCCAGATTCGCCGTCAGTCGCGCGCAGAGGAGCATCTGCTAGTCCATCCAGCCGCTGCCGCTAGCCGTGCGCAGAAGCCGTTGTCAGAATCGCCGCCGTCGTGCCAGGAGAAGGTGCAGCCGCAGATTAGTTGATGCCACCATCGCCATTGAACAGCCAAGAAAGAAAAAAAAAAGGATAAAGTGAGTGGGCCGGGCAGTGGGCCAAATTAAGTGTCATTTGGTCAGCCCCCATCCCTTTTTCTTTGTTTTTTTTGGTTTGGTTGGGCTTTATTTGGAGTGATTTGGGCCTTTTTTGATTTGGATTGGTGAGAAGTGTTCTTGTTCTTATTTTTCTGACGGAATAACCAAGATCTGAAATTAGTTGTACCGGGTATCTCGTCTAGTTGTGTGACATGGCAGAAGACGGGAAGTTCCGAATTGAGAAGTTTGATGGTACAGATTTCAGTTGGTGGAGAATGCAAATTGAAGATTTGCTGGTTCAGAAAGATTTAGACATGGTATTGGGTGACAAGCCAGAAAAGATGTCAGATGTAGATTGGGCAGGTTTGGATCGGAAAGCAATGTCCGTGATCCGTCTCTCGTTGACCAAGAATGTTGCGTTCAACATTCTGAAGGAGAAGACAGCAAAGGGAATTATGGACGCGCTGTCTAACATGTACGAGAAGCCATCTGCGGCAAACAAAGTGTTTCTGATTAGAGAATTAGTGAACACAAGGATGAAAAATGGCACTTCAGTTACCGAGCATATCAACAAGTTGAATTCGATCTTAGCCAGACTTTTGTCAGTGGGCATTAAGTTCGATGATGAAGTTCAAGCTTTACAACTGTTATCGTCATTGCCTAACACTTGGTCCGGAACTGTTACAGCAATTACCAGTTTAGCGGGACCTGACGGATTCACTTTTGAGAAGATTCGTGACCTTGTTCTTGGCGAAGATGTCAGAAGAAGGAGTTCTGGTGAGTCTTCGGAAGAATCACTAAATATCGTCAGAGGTAGAGGAAATAACAGAGGTAGTGGGAGCAAGAACAGACGAAGGAGTCGATCGAAGACTCGGGATAGCTCAGGCGTAACATGCTGGAAGTGCAAGGAGGTGGGGCATTTCAGGAATCAGTGCCCGAAAGAGGATAAGCAAGTGAACATTGCTAGAGGCTCCGCGAGCGACGAGGATTTGTTTATCTGTTGTGCGGAGAGCAATGTAGATTCCTGGGTCATGGATTCGGGTGCTTCATTTCATGCTACCCACAGCGGTGAAGCATTGCAGAATCTAGTTGTTGGGGACTTTGGAAAGGTACGACTAGCAGACAACGGAGCTCTTGATGTGACGGGCATGGGTGACATAGTGCTGAAGACCCCTGTCGGTTTCTGGACTTTGAAGGATGTCAGAGTGGTTCCATCCTTGAAGAAAAGTTTGATTTCTGTTAGGCAGTTGGACGAACAGGGACACGAGGTGAAGTTCGGAAATGGGCAGTGGAAGGTCGTGAAGGGAAATCTTGTCATGGCCCGCGGAAGGAAGAGTGGGTCATTGTACATGGTCGGGTTACCGTCTGAGGGAGTGACCGTCTCAGTTTAGAAGAGAAACAAAGTCTGGTTCATAGAGTCTCGTGGGCAGAAGAAGGTTTTCTATGCAAGAAAGAAACCCAGAGTCACAGGTCAGACTCAGGATGAACGAGCGAGGAAAGGTTCAATGAGGCCAGTCAGAGGTATCTGTGGCAGTGGGAGCACAGATTTTGCTTCATCCAAGGTTCCTATAAGACATTGGGTCCGGAGAACCAGTATTCCAGCTGTTGAAACATCTCCAAAAAATTTCTTGCTCAGTATGGAGATTGTTTGTTCTCAGGATGTTCCAGGATCCGGCAGTGCGTGTGTGCAGTGGGAGCCGGTAGGGACCGAGGATGAGTCAAAGGCAGTTCAAGCCATGACTGATGGGTTGAAACTCAGGAGAGTTTCAACAGAGTCTTCTCGATGATCAAGAAGACTGGTGGCAACTAGAGGTGGTGGAATTTTGAGTTCCGTTATCAGATTACAGAAGTACATGTGCACAGTTGAAGCGCAGGTGAACATTGTTTCGTGGCTTCAAGTGGGAGATTGTTGAGTGTGAAGCCAGGAAGCTAGGTGAAAGCTAACAGGAAACTCGCAGGAAGCTACCTAGAAGCTTACGGCTTAATCATTGTCTCCCTAACTAATCTCTATTTAAGAGATGCTAATGTGTGCTTGTAATTGTGGTGCAACAAAAATAATAAAATCCTCCTAGTTGCCCCGTGTGGACGTAGGTTGCAGTTGGCGGCCGAACCACGTTAAATCCTGTGTCATTTATTGTTTTGCAGTTGATTTGTGATTGTGTGTTGTTTCCGCGTGCGTTTATTCCCAACACTCTTTTTCTGATTCCATAAAAAAGTTAGACACTTTGATTATCAAGAATTAACAGCCATCTCATGCGTCAAAATCAAAAGCCATATTACTTGATTCAAATCTGAGTATACATGTCCTTTCATCCTCATCCGTGTTTAATGTGACATATTATGAACACAAAATCACCTTAAATAGAAATAAAACATAGAGAAAGTACTTGCCATCTTACTACCAAAAAATAATCTAGATAGACCTATTTCTTGTATAGCGGGTGTAGAAATATAATTTGAACTAAACTTGAATGATCTGATTACACATAGATCCGCTATTTATAATAGCTAATTACGAGCCCTACAAGAATGAGCCCGTTAATGACAAACCCTATTACATTCCTTAACACTCTCCCTCAAGTTGAGCATGAGGTTAACGAATGCACAATTTGGACATTTAAAAAAATTAGGACTAAAAAAACTTGATAAAAAACTTGAACTTGATCTGCTGTGACAATGAATGAACGAAGGTGACTGGCGCAAACGAACAATAAATTTTGATGACGAATGACTCCCACGCGGTGACACGAGGACGACTAACAAGCATCCCAAACTTGGAGGCCGTGTTGCCGGACTGAGGCGCGACTATGCGACCAACCTCACAAACTGATATGTCGAACTGAGGCGCGACTATGCGATCAACCTCACAAACAAACATGCCAAACATACAGCTGGTTGCACTTGAACATACCAAATAGCAACCAAAAATAATGTCGCCAAAAACATCATCAAATTTCAATGAACGGCAGAGTGAACATAAAAACCTTCTTGAGCGGAGCGCGAATAAAACAGAACAAATAACCACTTTGGCAGATCAAACTTGGCAGACTCCAAACCAAAGTTTTTTTTGGCGGGACATAACAAGCGGCAACGAAGAATTATAAAGGACGGTGGCGACGAGCATAGGGTTCCAGATTAGCAATCCCCAACTCACGGAGTAACAAACTCAAATCAAACTTTGAGGTGTCCAAACTTTTAGGCAAGGATAATCATCAACCTTTGTCTAGTGGAAGACAAATCACTAACACTACGTACATCCTAATTTTGAGGCACCAAAACCAAATTTTTGCCAAACGGATACTGCTGCAGGACGACGAAAAAAAGGGTTGCTCCAAAATGGTGGCTAGACATAATACAATGCTAATTCAACCCAAAGAGATCTTTGTGGCGACTGATTATGTCTTGATTTTTTTTCTTGATTATGGTGGGAATAGATGGTGACGCCGCCGTCGCCGGACAAACCACCGACGACGGCGACCACGAAAGCAATGATTTAGAGCAAACTAGGGTTTAAGTTCCCAGGTTGGCTCTGATACCATGTAGAAATATATTTTGAACTAAACTTGAATGATCTGATTACACATAGATCCACTATTTATAATAGCTACAAGACTATGACCTAATTACGAGCCCAACAAGAATGATCCCGTTAACGACAAACTCTACTACATTCCTTAACAGCGGGTATATTTTGTAAACATACTTAATATTGTTATTTGGTTGTGTTCATGATTTGTTGTTTGTTTATTATCTTCACCCATCAAAAGGTCTAAGAGTTTCGAACCAAGTATCTGTTGGATAGCGAGAATTTTGTGACATGGGACAAGGCTGTCTGTAATGCTTTGACATGTCAAAGTAAGGCCAGTTTTTTAACTGCGCAAGGGTTTCATCGTCCAGTTGAGGAACATGAACCCGTTGCATAAAACTCTAAGCTTGAGCTTTTAGATAAGTTGGTTACTTGACAT
Source organism: Cuscuta australis (assembly GCA_003260385.1). Classification (NCBI taxonomy): domain Eukaryota; kingdom Viridiplantae; phylum Streptophyta; class Magnoliopsida; order Solanales; family Convolvulaceae; genus Cuscuta; species Cuscuta australis. Next base: position 1,410,838 of record NQVE01000200.1, on the reverse strand, counting down.
AACATTTGAGTCTTATTGACCAAGAAGTTACGAGTTCAATTCGAAACTCATTGTAACCTAGTTTTAGTCTTGATCAAAACACAATTCCATAAGACAATAAAAATTATACGCTTGAATAAAGGAACTAAATTCTTAGATGAATGGGGGTGTTCTATTTAATTTTTTGTGTAGGAACTTGACAATGAAATGAGTGTGTTGAGCATATTAAAAACACCTATATCCTCAACATCATTTGATCCTTAATGTTCCAAGATTCATTTCCCATTGTATTTTTTTTTGGGGGGGGGGGGGGATGCGTTCACACGGCTATCTATCTCATCAACCATACAACTACTAAGGTTCTTGAAGATAACTCTCATTGATATTCTAATTTCCAAACCCCCCAAACCTTATTACTTTGAGTTTGTGTTTTGTTTGTCATGTGCAATGTCCATCCAATATATGTATTCTTAAGAGCATAAAATGTATGTTGAATATCCTACAAGGATAAAGGATTTGTGTGTGTACGATTTGGAGTCACACCCCTTTTTTGCATACTCGAGACATTTCATCGTTTGTTTTCAATCAACAATATCTGCTTCACGCACAAAAAACTGTCCAACATCGACCCTCAAACCTTCGTCGATGACTTCCTTAACTTCTTTCACTCCGATGACTGTGATCCTCCATCGGAGCCAGACCCTACTGTCATTGTTGATATCAAGTCGATAGTACTACCGGCCCACAGTTGTACGGACAACATCCCGTCGACGACCAATCACCACCCATAACCCCTTTGCTCGATTATCACCTTAGACGGTGATCACCCCACTGGTCAACGCATCTACTTTTGCTCGTCGCCCCCCCACCCCCAATTAGGGCTCTAATTATATTTATCACTAGGGTGGGGTTTCCATGATATTGGAACCCAATGTCATGAGATGACCGGGGGCGCTCTGATGCCCCATTCGTAAAATTGATAGTGCACCCCCTAACCCCCCGGTAAACCCCCCCACCCGGCCTCGACCCGAACACACCCCCTACCCCCGTCAATTGCACCCCACAAGTTGATTTTGACTTTGGAGTCAAATTTGACTCCAAAGTCAAAATCAACTTGTGGGGTGCAATTGACGGAGTAGGGGGGTGTGTTTGGGTCGGGGCCAGGTGGGGGGTTTACCGGGGGGGTTAGGAGGAGTAGGAACTGTTAATTTTACGAACAGAACACTGGAGCGGCCCCGGGTCATCCCATGACATTGGATTCCAATGTTATGGAAACCTTGATGTTATCACTATACACAATTTGTGTCTCTTGTTGGGTCCTCAGACTTGTCTCAATTTCAAGTACACGATTTCTTATCACTAACTTTATTTATTATGAAAAATTACATAACAATACTTTTTTGGCTGTTGTTTCATTATGATCAATGGGTTTTCATAAATTAAAGTATTCCTTTTTGTAGATTTTTATAGGACCAGTGAAGTATTATTAAGTTAAAGATTGGGAAATGATGCTTTTATATTCAATACTCCTTTCGTTCAAACTTTACAATACTACGAAAGGATATATGCTAGACATGCTCATTTTAGTTCAATTTATTTAAAAAATTTTATAAAATAAAAAAAGGAATGTTATATATTTAAAATTTACATCAAAGTTTCTACAATCGACCAATTACTCTATAAAATAATGATAAGACACTAATGTTAGAGACAAGGGTAAGATATATTTTTGGATATATGGGCCAAGTGTAAATGTATAATGGACTGAGTAGAGGATTACATTTATTAAAATAACTTCAATTCGGCATTCAGATAAACAGATATTTGGTTAAATGGTTATTTAAACAAATGTATATCAAAATTGGATTTTAATTGGATCGGATAGACGATTACAAAATCCGTATCCGTTTCGTAATCAAATGTCCTTAATAGGATACAGATAATATCCGTTTAAAACGAATGTAGATTATTCCCGTTTAAACAGAAACGAATGCAGACGGTAATCGAATTTTCGGTTATCCATTTACAACCCTAACTATTCCCTCCGTCCATAGCTTTCTTTCTTGGTTTGACTTTTGTAGTCAAATTTTTATAAATTTTGACCACAAATTATGAAAAATATTCATAATTATCATATAAATATAATATCAATATATTTATTTTGAAATATAACTTTGAAATATTATATTTTTTTATCATATATATTTATATATAAATAGAGACATTTGTTATTCAAAGCATTGGTGGCCCCCTAAAATTTTAGAGCCTCATATTTTTAAATTCAGCATTAATTTTAAAGCATAAGTGTTCTAAAAAAATAAAATAGGACCCAAAATGTAAATTTTGGACCAGACTAATTTTATTTATTCATTTTTCAGGGCTAGTATTATATGAGAGATTGTAAACACTCAAATGAAAAAAGAAATTTATGGACAGAGAGAGTAATGCCACTAGCAAACACAATTTTTCTAGGAACGAGTCACGACCTTGTTCCCCTTTGCAAGCCCCGGCAAGAAGAAAGTCGATGATCCGTACTGGACGAGATCCTAGAGTTGCGACCTTAAGAAATTGGTATCAGGGCAATAATGGCCATCTTTGCCTGCATGAGTCTAAAACCCTGGAGCCACTTAATAGATATCCATTACTACCTCAAGACATTTGTGAGAGAGCCTTCAAAAACCCAGCTACTTAAGACCCCAGCAAAAGCTGCAACCTCTGAGTATACATTGGTTACAACCAATCAAAGCAAGGGCACAGACCCCAGCAAAACGTTGAAGGGTAGTCGGTGTCCCGTAGGTACACCTCCCTCCGGTGTCCAATTATATAGAAGCTGAAGGAGCGGTTCCGGTGATGCGCGGTCATGGTCACGCGTGTCACTGGGACGACAGATATGACATGCCTCTCGCATATGACCCTCGCAAGGGGCGGCACCGGGCCCCTCTCTGCAATTACTTCTGATGAGAACCTGTTGAGGAAATATGAGTCTGAGAAATGGGCAGGAGTGCACTGGTATGCTGCTTGGTTGTTCCACAACTCAACTCCTTTAGCTCTGTGGAAGACGTCGTCCGGCACTGAGGCTGCTCCGCTGGCGGCACTCACTTTCCGGGCCGACACCGTCTTCCACCTGACCACAGCAACTTTGCGTGACACCATGGAGCCACTGCCCTGGCAGGTCTGACATTTCATCAGACCACACGACTCGCAAGTGGCGCAAGAAAGTTTTCCGTTACCTTTACAATTTTGACATCTGTAAATGATCAAAAACAAATCATTGATAATGTTCATGACATAATGGTCACTTAAAATGTGAGTAGAAAGAGAGTATAAGAGATAGGGAGATGGCTAACACAGTGTCAGATCCATCTTTATGAGCAATAAGGCCTCTCCCATAACACATGGGACATTGAGACGTTTGGCCTTCCCTATAGAATCCGGGGTCTTGATCTGCATTACAAGTAGGACAGACTACACTTCCTCGTCCATGACAGCCTTTGAAGCCAATAGTATATATAAAATAAATATTCAGAGAAGGCAAACATTAGACACTTTCATGATTTTTTTTAAAAGCAAAAAAGAAATTGATAAATAAATTGGCCATTACCGGGGCATTTTCCTATAATTTCAGAGTGAGGAACTCTTATACGTGATTCTTTATAAGGTGTGAAGAAGACAGGAAATTCAGACCTTAAATCCAATTCCCATAATCCCACTTCAGGTTTTTTATCATGTCCTTCAATGCTGCCACCAAAGTATGGCTCTGTTTCTGTGGTTGTTTCCCTCTCTTCCATGAAAGTGTCAAGAGTTCCGGCGTATACGTTGCAGTCCTCTACTGCATGGATTTTCCAGGTTCGAGCAGGACGACTTCCCCAACAGCAACGGTGACCAACTTGATCTATAAGCAACTCTCGTATCTCTACCTCATCTAGCACTTGTCTGTCTCTTATAATTACTATTATTAGAAAATGGCATCCAAAAATTACCCAAATTTTATTTATTTACTCCCTCCGTCTTAATAAGAACCTTACGAATTGACTTCAGGGAGTTTGAGAAAATATAAAAAACTGGATGGTTTTTGGTGAAAAGTGAAAATTGTGTGATTGAAATTTATGTAGAGGAGAGAATTGAAGATGTTCACATATTTATTTCCTAAAAGAGAAAGTGAAAAACTGAAAAGTTAAAAAAATAAAAATGTAAAGTTCATTAACAATGCATCATTCTTTACCTTCTTATGTCACCAGTAGCTCTGGCCACTTCTCCAAAATATCCACCCTGACAGTTGACTGCAGCAAAATAAGTAAATATAAAATTACTCCATAATAAATAATGCACTGGGAGAACTCTCTAAACAGAAGCAAAAGACAATGAAAATACCAAAATAAGAGTAGCATTCTTTTTGTGACCTAAATACAGGTTCACAGTGCCACTGCAACACTGTCGTACTGCCAACTGTCATGCCCTATTGCCACCGGAGCTCTGCCTCCAGTCGTCGGAGCACCTCCGCTAGTCGGCGGTGTTGACCACAGACCACTTTTGACTGGTGGTCCACCACCACACTCCACCATTACACCCCTATATTGCCATCACACTACTACAATTTACACTTTCGAACTCCTATTTAGGACATAAAAGACAATGACACACCTATTTTTAAATTTTAATGGCATTTTGCTCCTATCTACATTTCTTTAATCTACTAGCTAAAATAAAACTAGTCTTGAAGAATCAACAAACTTGGCTAGTGGAGATGAACTAGTTAAAATGCATATATTATCATAGCACTAGAAAAGATGAAAATAGCTATTTGCTTTGGAGATGCACTAATACTTGTATGTAAGCAGTAGTACAAGTTCGTATAAGACAGCATAATGCATCTACCATGTTTTAGACAGAGAATCGACAACAAGAAAAGAACATATTAGAGACTGGTCAAGGTGTTGATGGAAGCAAATCTCCATTTCAAGTCTTTTTTGCATGGATATTAGGACTATGAATTTCTATTGGATGTGTTGACAGTCTAAATTCAATGGAGATTGCATTTGAACATAATTTAAAACATCAATGATAACGTTCATAGTCTTTACATGTAAGTTGACCTGATGGTTAGATGTTCTTTACAAAAACAATGGTCAAGAAACAAGATTAATGGAAAATATACTTCTGAACCCCTTTAGGGTATATTGAATTCCACTAAACTAGAAGTCTAGAAGAGGGGTGAGGATCAACATCCGACATGCCCTCTAATACCTTCACAATTTCTTCCCCATTGATGGCCTCATTTTTCTCATTATCTTGCAGACACCAGAATGCGTGTCTTAATCTACACTCCATCTCATCAAAATCGTCTCCTTGGAGAATTTGGTTATCCGCCAATTCCTCTAATTCCGCCGCTAGCTTATTAGCCAAAATCGACTCATTGTAGAATTTGCTTATCCGCTCGTTTCTCAAACGTGGGTCAGAATCCACACCAAATTTATCGCAAGACAACATTCTTTGTATGGTTTACTAGACTAAGCTAGATTATAATGAGGAAAGGGCTTCTTTACTAACACTATGTTTGGTTCAAGGAATTTGAAAGCAAGAGAAAAGAAAATAGTTTTCCCTCATTTTCCTCACCAAAATAAGAGGAATTTGGTTTTCCCTCCCCTTAGTACTTTTGCCTTTTCATTTTCTTTTCCTTCCACTTTTTTTTCATTTCCTCTCTAACCAAACAAGAAAAATGTTTTCCTTCTCATTTTCTTTTCCTTTCCCTCTCAAATTCCTTGAGCCAAACATAGTGTAAGAGCTTTTTCTTTCTCTTTGTATAAAAAAATTCTGAATTGAAACTGAATGACAAAAAATGCAAGAACTGAAGCAACGGAGATTTCTATCATACATAAAGTGCAAGTTTCACGTGATGGGTTAGTAACTTTGTTCTCTTCGGTAGTGGGCAAAACAACAGTGAGATATGAGGAAGTCTTGAAGAGTGTTACAGATTTACATGAAGAATCTAGCCAATCCCTAACATATTGAGATTTCTTCATCTAACACTATGGAGCCCCACCATTTGCCAAAAAACAATATAACAATGTGGGTCATCTGCACACTGGAGTTCAGAATGTTCCAAACATGTACGTACCAATGCTTGGTTTAGAGGGTAAATTTCATATGAGAACATGTGGTCATGTGTGATCATAAAACTATTTCATGTACAATTCGGGTGATATGGAACCGAACTTCATGGCTTGTAGATTTAAATGGGCAATTGCAAAGACGGAGGAGTTGAAAAGAGTCACAAAAGACATATGGAGTATGTCATAACCGCAAGTGCCAAAGACGTTGCGCTGGTTCTCGAAAGCTTATCAAATACGGAGTATATCTTTAAGACCCTAACTCGTTCCTCAATGTGTATAGTTGAAGATTCCCATCAATGCCTAGCTTAAGAAACCAAAGTTCACAGCTTAACTAATGAAGTCTTTTGCAAACACTGATCAAACAACTTTAAATGTTTGATCATAACCTTAAACGGGCCTCTTTAATGCTAAGGATGACGCACTTGATTGTATAATTCATACTCGCACTTGAAAATTGCATTAAAATAAGAATAAAATATCAAAATTAACAATTAAAGGAGTAAAAAAATTTAAATATGTACTACCTCCGTTTCTCAAAAGAGTTCCTCTTTTGACTTTGGGGGAAAATAAGGAAGTGTTAAATTGTAGTTGACTTTCCAATTTTGCCTTTGATGTGATGGGTAAAAGTAAGATGTGATAGTTTAGTTGTTAGTGAAAAAGTATGATGTGATAGGGTATGAAAAAGTAGGGGTAAAAGTGTTTTTTAATAGAAAGGGGAAGTGTTTTAAGAAAAACAAAAAAATGAAAGAGAAAGGGTTTTAAGAAACGGAGGGAGTACAATTTATAAATAAATAAATAACAAACCATCATTAAAAACTCATTTGAAAAGATAAGTTGTAATGCTAAAAAAGAGTTATAAGAAAAATAATAAATTTTATCACATTACTTATCATATTAATGTACATGATTTTGAATGCTTGAGTAGGGGTAAGGTCTACGTGCACGCACTCCCCAAATCCTGCTCATGTGATTCTACTAGGTTGTTGTTGTTGTACATGAATTCGAAAAAAAATTACTTTAACAGATCAGGCAGATCGGGTTCAGATTCGAACAAGTTTAACCTTCTCTTAGGGGGGCCGGGCCGGGTTCGTTAACAAAACCTTTGCAACCTCGGGCCGGATTTCGGGTCAAAAATAAATATTTGCCACATCTAATAAAAAGACATAGAGGAAGAAAAATTACCATAGTGATGGGATTGGGGAAAGCCGATCAAGGGCGGAGTAAGGGGGATAGGAGGGTAGGAAATGGAGGCTGCAGCAGCCGCGGCAGATCGAATCTCATCCACGCTGACTTCCTTTCCAGCAAACGCGTACGATGAACTCCATCTTTCACTATCTCCCTGCTCGCTACTTAGGGTTTCCGATTTTCCTGTTCCGGACAAGACAGCCAAGGATCGATTAGATAAAATCCACTGGATGAAAGTGGAAAATGGAACAAGGAGATTGCAGCTTTACCTGATAACAGCGGCTTCTCCATGATTGATGAGCTTGCACTTGTACTTCCTTCGCTTGTTGATGATGATAAAAAATTGGGAGTCAAATTTATGAGCTGAAGCAATGTTAGCGGTCCGTATCTGGTTTTGAAACTGACGGTTTTTTTATATATTTATAGCTAAATTTTTTGGCAAATATAAAAATGAAAAATGGATAGTACATAAGTATCAACTACATTTTATGTCACGGCGGTTCAAAAAAATCGATAAAGGAAAGTATAGTAAAGAAACCCTCGATAAATCGATCGCTTAAAAAACTAATTTAGAACTTTTAAATAAAGGTAAGTAAATCAGTAGTTCGAACTACCTTTTGCCTCTATGGTTGCATCCATATAGTTTTGGTTGATGATGTCATAACCTGCCTCTTGTCATTGACGCTTCGTCAAGAGCCACGCTCGGCTGCAAACTAAAGTCTCTAGTGATTCAGCGCTGAGGCGACTCTAGAAATCGGTCAAAATATTACCACTAAAACGAAACTGATGTTCTACGGCTATCGTTGACACCAGCATAGATAACAGATGTCTAGCTAGCATCCTAAATGATTGAAAGATGTGGTCATTTCGCTTCCTCCATTTGAGAACATTGAATTCACTTTCGTTATCTTCATTGTAGTTGTATGTGACGCCTTAGTACATCACAAGTTTGTTGTGTGGACTTATTGTTGTACCACTTATACTTGTAGAGGTAGCAGAGGTAATCATACTTTTCTTCCACAAGAGGCTACAAAGGACATCTTTAATTTAGTTGTAGCCACACATGGAACTCTTAATTTATGTTGTATGTTTGTTACAACTTCCATAAAGCCAAAACAAACATGAAAGAGTATATTATCTACCAACAAATAAATTTTTACGAGGAAATCTAATTGGGCTTAGATTATGGCAATTTTCAGTGGTACCATGCCAAGTTGCCAATAGAAAGATTTATTATACATCGTAGGTTGCACACATTATATAATTTTGGTTTAGAAGTCATTAATAGAAATTTCAAGCTTCTTGAGGAAGATGAGGTTCTCTATCTATAAATATAAATTATGAGAGAAGCGGGGAAAGTTATTGATTGATACTCCCTCCGTCCCAAATTATAATGCATGTTTACTATTCACAGGGTCAAACTTCATTTACTTTCTTTCTCTATTTTCATTAGCAATTTGATAAAATAAAATATTATTGTCACTACTAGTTTTGTAGATCTTTTGATATAGTTTTTAAATATATTATTTTTATTTTTTAATTCTATACCATTTGTCATATAAAATGGTTTGAAAATAATTTCAGTCAAACATCGTAAACCGAAACAGACGTTATAAAATGGGACGGAGGTAGTAGAATAAAAGAGAAGGGGAGTGAAATATGGCATCCCCTCACTTGGGGGATTGAAACTTCTTTTATATCCATAGGAGAATTTTCTTCTATTCCTTCTTTTTTATTTAATAGGCCCATTTTGACCGATATTTATAATTATTTGAAAAATGTAGACTGAGCAAGGTATTATTTTCCACCAACATCGTAATCAGAAAGACTATAGAGTATTTATCTTTGCATCTCCGTCCCAAAATGTAGTTTTTATTTTCAAAGTGGGATTTCTACTATTTTTTTCACAACCAAACAAAAAAATTATACTCCATAAAGAAAAGAACTACTCTCCTGACCAAACATAAATAAGATAAGATTTCTTTAATTTTGTAATTCTTCGGACCAAAAATGGGTCGCCTGGTCGATCTTTCTATCAATGCTACTGGTCCCTGGTTTGCACTGTTCAAAACTACTGCAGCGAAATTAGTATTTCTGGATGTGTATTCTTGGACTTGTGGGCAATGATGAGTATAGCAATTATTTCCTCCATTGAACTATTTTTTAATTAAATTAATTTGAAATCAAATTAAAAAAATGAAAATTCACATACGAGTATTTAAAAACTACTGGGGTATATAAAAAATACTGCTGCAAAGTAAGCTTTAGCAAACAATTAGGACAGAGTAATTGATTGCATTTAAACCATGTGCTCAAAAATCGAGAGATAATTGTCAAAATATAACATTATAAATAGGATTATAGGAGTAACATTTTCTCAAGGAATAGAGTAATCGATTACATTTACATGGGTTCAACATTCTATCCAAATACTATCTTGTGTGCGTTGTGGTTGGGTTTTGGTTTGGGTTGGGAGGGGGGGGGGGTAACGTACACAAGGGAACAAATTACCACTAAACTTAAATTCAGTTGATATTGGAGATCATATTCACAAGCAAAGTGAAGTTCACATAATTTCACTAGAGACCCCTTGGACAAATGGCTAGTGTATGAAGCAACTAATATACATGAGATGCTATAGCTAAATCCTGCAGTTTGTATACATAAGCAGAGCACACAATTGATACTCTCTAAACACGAAATGCCACATCTACTTATTACTAGTTTCCGACAGATGGAAACTCTTGAGCATTAGCGGCTTTTCGGCGTGAAGATTGCTGGTGAGCTTGCCTTTCAGACTCAATCCTATCCGCATACATTGGCAATCTGACGATATCATGAATCTCAGCCAACAGGATTTCCTCCGTGATATTGTCTTTGATACTTCTCATTACCTGTGTTTGATTTTGATTCATAAGACAACAATTAATTAACATATATCATAACCTGATGGATATCAATTTATAACGATTCCAATCTTTTTAACTTATTTTCAGTTCAGTTAGGTTATGTTCAATAAGTTTCATATGGAAAAAACGGAGTCTAAATACGGGTAATATGAAATGTATATAAAAAAAAAGAGTCTATTTGAGATATACCTTCCGATATGTATTGAATTCATTTGGTGTTCCTTTATCTACTCTAACCCTCATGCACACCCACACTTGATTATCAGAATCCCAAGAGCATTCAATGATTTTACCCGAGAACTCTGATGGGTCAGGAGAATCTGCAACATTTGAAGAGGGACTAATTTGAAAAAATGCAGAGAAAAAATAAAACCATATACAAATAATAAAGCATAAACACAAAGAGTTGGACATGAAACTGATGAGAGTGCTCTCTTTGTTCCCCGTCCCAAAGGAATCTCCTTATTTTATTTATTGTTAAAAAAAATTATACTCAAATTTCATAAGCCAAACTATGTTTTCATATTATTTATAAGCTTGGTTAAACGTTTGAACTAACAAATATAAGTAGGTTTCATGAGTTAAGATGATATGCAAATCATCACTATCCGGGCATCTAGTTTTGACATAATAGCCTGACTGCCTGAGTATCACCCGTGTGTCACAACTCACAAGATAGAACGACAAAGCATCTGACCTGGAAACACAACCCTGTTTCCATCCAAAAGTTTCTTCTTTCCCCGTTCATTCAAATAAAGTAGCTCTCGATTATCAACCACCTTCAGTCAGGGGATAAAAAATGATGATCCCGGATTAAACACAAAAGAGTGCCATATTCACAGCAATGAAGGAATAGTAGTAAAAACCTCAAAGAGGAAATCAACAGAGTTCATCTCTGGATATTTCCACTTCAGGAGGCCCTCGTGAGTCCTCGTAACATACGGGTCATCCCAACCCTGTTTCAGAAGTTAAAACAATTAGAAAGTCATAAATTATAGAAACATTAGACACTGGGACACAATCAAGTTAAACGGGGGGGGGGGGGGGGGGGGGGGGTATAGCAAACAACAACAAAGCCTTATCCCACTAGGTGGGGTCGGCTACATTGATCAAGCGACGCCATTGCGCCCTATCGTGTATCATATCTGCTGTGAGATTGTACACGCGAAGGTCTCCCTTGATCAATGCTTGCCAAGTCCTCTCATGTCTACCTCTTCCTCCAGCCACAAGCATATTTTTTGCACTTGAACATTCTTTGTGGCATTAGAAATCATTAGAACCCATATGCCGCAAACAAAATAGGTGTCGGAGAGGGAACAACCTGAAAAATGAGGCCATCTGCTGCATGTGAAAGAGTTGGGATGAACTTTTTCAAAAGTCTCGTGACTACAGAGAGGAGCCAAAAATCTTTCCTTCTGACCTGTCAAAGATTTGGGAGAACCAAGAACTCAAATCACTCAGCAATAAGGGATCTCAAAATGCAAAAGTTAACCTGCCTATAGCACATAAAAAAATTACACTGAAGGGTTCCATTTCGTGTGTGTATCGGTTTTTGCTCTGGGACCAAGCCCGAGGTTCAATCACCTCTTTCTCAATCATTTTCCATCGCTCGTTGAAAGGTCGCTGTGACAAACAAGTTATACATGGAAGCAAACCTTTTCATTGTCAGCAGTCCAAAAAATGTTTTAATTACAAGGATCAAAGCACACTAAAAGCAACAATCAGCAACTAATAGGAACAATCAACAACCCTAGCTCTTAAAAAACATTTGCAACCTATCTATCGATTCTATTGATACAAAATGCACTCTTAGCTTCAGCACAATGAAATGACAAGTGCCTAGACTAGTCACGGAATCTTATAACAGGGTGGAATATTATGAAAATGTGTGCAAGTAGTACTAAATGATTCCCTGGGAAGTTATTATACATTGCGCTAGACCAACACGTCCAACTAAATAAGATTAATTATATGACCAAAGGATTATTAGACCAAAGGCTTTGATTTTAGTTGATTGAGCAGGATCAATCTGTACAATACATCCCATTCAAATTCCACTTTTAAAGCATCAAACACTTAATTTGCAAATTATTACTCGATATTTTACTTAAACATCCAGTGCCTACTTCGATAGGAAATATTAACTAAATGTATAACTTCTCTCTTGCATTACAACTACATATGCTTAAATAATGTTCCATTTCCTGGAAAGACCATTACATTCCAAAAGAGACAATTAGTTATCAATAAGTTAACAGCTTCATGTATGCATTTTAGGCCCAAACAGATAAATTCAATTTGCAGTCTTTATCAGCATCGTGACCATTTATCTTTCCATTGAAACTTTATTCAAGTGAAAATTAGGAATCAAATCAGAAGACACAATGGTTAGCTAGATCAATATTTTCATCCACTCTTCAATACACATAAGAAGCTTAAATATAAAAAAATCAATTTGCATTAATTATCTGCATAATAAAGATTTGCTTTAAAAAAGAAAGTTTATGAAGTCAAGATTTAAAAATGAATTCAAAGAACACAAAGCTAAGCTAGTCAGGTACTCAGGTAGAGCAAAGTTTTGATTTACTTGTCAACACACAAAAGAATCACAAACACCAGCTAAGTTCAAACACCAATAAAAAGATCATTAAAAGCATATACACAACTAACATAAGAAATGTATCTAGCCTGAAGTACATATGATACCTCTGTGATAGACATGTAATTGACTGCCATCATGTCATATATCAGATACCTTCTTTTCTGCTTTTTTGTGTCAGGTAATGTGTCAATTATCATTTCCCCATCAAGTAATGTGTAGTGATGGGTCTTCTCGCCTTTACTCTGGCAAGCATAAATAGACATGTAACTCTGGACTGAAGATCAGACTATTTATTAGAACAACTTAGTCTGGATGGATAAATCCATACTTCACTGGGGCTGGACACTCTGCATGGAAATTTCATTTGAACCCTTCTAAAGTTGAAATGTCTATCAATTAAATAACAACCATCCATAGTAATTAGCATCATATATCTTGTTCCATCAGCTTTCCATGTGGCATAATAGTAACGCTGCCTCAACAATTGTAAGTTATCCCTGCAAATGGTTTAATTCAATGTATTGTACTAATATAGCAATGCAAAATTTTAAAAACAAAGGTGCAACTAACAACGGAAGCTATCAATCATTTAGTGACATGCTGCTGCAGTTAAGGTCTATAAATCAAACACAACTATATGTTAGAATAAATGTGCTAAGGAGCACATTTCGACCATGTTTTCCATAGCAGTGCATTCATGGGTAGAGAGCCTTGTCCTCACACAATACCTGTGTCTATTTATCATCAACTCCCATTAATTTCTTGATCAAACAACCAAAGGAATTCTTGCTTTAGTCGATTGGGCAGGATCGTTCTGCACAACAAATTCTGCCTAGATTCCTCTTTTAAAGCACCGGACAATTAATTCACACGATTTATTACTTACATATTCTACTAAAACATCAACCCCCTTTCCCTAATTAAAAAAACCGCCTTAGATGCTCAGTCATGTTAACAGAATGCATAACTTCTCTCCTGGATAAAAACAGCAGCATAAACTATATTCCGTGTTCTGTAAAGACCATTACATAATCACAGAGAACACCCTTCCATTTACAGAATAACTGAGGGACTATTATAAATTTTTTCCCTTCTAATAAATCTCAACCAAACAATTCCAATTTCTTAAACTCCATACAAAGTCGAATAGGGATGATAAAATTGGGGTGGAGATGTATCTCAACTCTCAAGAAAAGCTAGATGCCAACCTGTTGAGAGAAACTGGATGTGAACCAGGAAATTGTGGGTTTCTTCCCTGAAAAAGATGAAATTGATTATAAGATACCAAAGAAACAGTCACAGCATAAGATATCGTATTCAAGATTGGTATGCTTTGTATTTCAGTTTATGTTTGGTGGGTTAGTTAGTCTTACATATCTATAGGAACAAGAGTGCTTTTTCTCGTGTTGTTCTGAGTCCAACATTCCTTTACTTTTCTCTTCCGATTTTAATGGTTAGTGCAAGTAGGATTTATGTATTTAAGAATGTTTTGAAACCAAAAGCACATATACTGTACTTCACCTCTCTTCAATTCTATACATCACATAAGCCAGGGATAATTCACTCAACTCCTACTACAGTGCAGTAGACTACCTAATAACATTCTTCCTCAATTTATAATTAATATATGTTCTAGTCTGGACCCAAAGGTATGCAGCCTTCTATATCAGTTTCCTCCTTTTGGTGAATCTGTTCATTCCTCACTTTCCAAATAGCATACACCAAGGATGCCCAGACAGCACACCATTTTTGTCTCTGCTTCCTACTCTTTGACACAGCCAGTTTTGTGCAAAACTCTCCCAAATTAGTAGGTAATATCTTGCACCTCAACTGACACATCACCTTCTCATGGATCTGCCTGTAGTAGCTGCAAGTCCAGAAAAGATGCTCAGCATCTTCCTCCCCTTCTTTGTCACAAAGAACACAGTCTGTGTTAGTGTATACAAACTTGCTTATTCTCTTCTTAACTTGCAGCCTATCTCTCATAAACAGCCAAACAATGAATTGGTGCTGAGGGATATTGAATCTATTCCAGACAATGCTAGTCCGGCTGGGTTTGCTGTGATCCCTTGTTAACCAGTTGTAGCCATCCTTAGGAATATAATTATCAGGTCTGGGCATCCCATGAAATTGATTTCTGACGCCTATCATTTTCTTCCAATAGAAGCACACATCATATCTAGGTGTAAAATCCAAGAAGCTGGTCCCCTGAATATATCTAGCATGGATCCATTTAACCCAAAGATTGTCCTTCTTGTTAGCTACATCCCTGTTGAGTTTCATTATAGTAGCATTATTTCAAGCTACTATATTGCTCTTAGGGAGATAAGTAGCATCCTAATTATTAGTTAGTAAAAGGAATTCGAGAAAGCTTAACTTCATTTCCTTAATATGTGTTAATTTTATGGTAATATTTATCAGACCCTCTTGTTGTTGCTGCTGTGGTATTTCTCCATCTTGTTCATGCAAAGATTGGCATCGTTTGAATGATCTCGCTGCAGATATGATACATGACAAGGTGCAATGGTGTTGTTTGATCAATGTAGCCAACCCCACCTAGTGGGATAAGGCTTTGTTGTTGTTGTATTACTCCCTCTTGTTCAAGCAAAGATTCACTGTTTTTGGCTTTGGGGTAGAATGGAATAACGCAAAATAGTTCTTTAAACTGTTTGTGCTCTCGAAATGGCGCATTGCGGTTTTGAGGCATTTTTTCCCTATGGCATGTTGCGTAAGCCTCATTTTAAAGTACTAAGATAGTAACATGTGCATAAATAATTATTAAAATTAAAGATAGAACATTATTAATAGCATATTTAATCCATACACAATAAAATATTGGTTATGAGCAACAGACTTAGTGGGGTGTATTCAGTTCAGATTTTAATAGAGTGTGTTAGATTTTTTATAAATCCATGGATTTTTACAAACAATGGATTACTTAAATTCTATATAGATTTTAATGCATTTTATTATCAAGATTTGTTTAGATTTTAAAAAATCCAAGGATTGGTCGTCTCGAAAGCTCAAGAATCACTTATTCAAATACCAAACATAAGAAAAACTCTATTTCTAGAAGAAACATGGCTATTCCAGCAGTCTTGCAGCGTGTGAATCTGACCTCAATCTTGCAATCAGAAAATAAACCCCATTCTAACGGCCAACAACCATTGCCGTCTACAATAAAAGTCGCTACTCTTCGATGAGATGGTCAAAACCCCCTATATGCTGCTCTCGCGCTATCGCTGTCTGGAAATCTGCTGCTTGTTGTATTTGGATGCCATATCCTTCTTCACTGCTAATACCATAATTGGCTAGGTGCAGGAGCCATGCCACTACATCAAAACCCTAGAGGTAGAAACTTCATGGAGCAAATACTTCGAAATCTTTTGGTATCTGGAAAAATTTCTACACCAGTTTTTATTTAAAACAAATACCCTAAAATCCATTACAATCCATCACTTTTTAAATTCTTTGGAAATCAATAGATTTTTCAATACCATCAAATTTAAATGGATATTTTAAAGTTCTAGTTGAATACATCAAGATTTTAAATGAATTTTTAAAATCTTAATTGAATACCTATTGATTTTTAAAGTACAAAAAAATCATGTAAACTCTGTATTGAATACACCCCCCTTAAATTGCTGAATGCCAGGGCTGACATCTAAGCAATCTGATTTACTAAAAAGGAAAAATTAAAAATTTAAGTACGTTAAATTTTCAAGTTTTAATGACAAAATTACAATAAAAACTCGACGCAATAAATTAGAAGCAAATTAGTGAAAATAAAATGATATCATTAAACAATTATAAATAAATAAAAACAAATAAAAGGGGAGACCAAAGTGGAGATGAAGACCGCCGAAGAGGGATGAAGTCACAGATGAAGAACATGGAGATGAACGCGTAAGACTAAAGAGGAGATTGGACATGTCGATAAACTATAGTTATGTAATTTAGCGTTAAAATTTTCTAATTAAATTATTAATATAAACTTAATCTATTTTTTAAAAAAATGGCGTACGCTTCCTTTTGCCTCATTGCGTAGCCTTCTAGCGCCATAACTAAGAAACCCATAAGGCCCTCGTTTTTCTTTGAAAATAGACATGAGGCAGGCAATATACTGTATAGTGCAATGCCATTTCAAACATTTGAACTAGTAGTCAGTCAATGCAACTCTCAACGCTCATCATGGGCCATCCGGAAACAGCCGCTCTATGTTTTAAGCATAGAGGTCACGCTGCATACACCCCCCCACCCCCCTGCAATGGGCGAGAACCTTTAAGGCACGGGGATAATGTTGTGATATCCGTTTATCTTACTACTTTTGCCCTTTTCCCGACTTTGGGTTATCTCAATTTTTTGTAATATACGAAGTACCATATTTGGTTGTCCCTCAATACTGCTATTTTTGGAACATTGGGTAGTGGCACACAAATTAAAATTGTGAAATTGTGTAGTTGATATTGATGTTAAAAAGTAATAAAAATTAAGAATGAAACTGACCTTCGCAAATATTACTACATATTGCATGAGAAAAAATTAGGGCAGACAAAAAAGGTAAAAATGGGCAAATTTAGTTGGACGAAGGGATTATGGTTTATGTGGCTCAAATCATTTCAAACTTTAAATATCCAATATAAACCACACCTTCACTTTTCCTAGATTTGTATGCCACTTTCAGATGTCCCAAAATTAGTGGGACAGAAAGAGTAAATGTCTTCCTAAATGAGGACATGATAGGCGCTACCACAGCTCATAGGGCGAATTCTATTGAGGAGATGAGTTAGTCTAGGGTTCCCCCTTCCCCCTTTGATAAAACAAATATCTACATGAATCTTTCTTGTACAATTCCATAATCCCTTTTCCTCTCTGTGCAGCCTTCACTCCAGAAAATCCCAAAATGTCCATCCTTCGCTTTCCCGTGATGCAATACCAATCAAGTTACTGTGTGTGCAAGCACAAATGTGTGTGAAGAAAAAGCGAATAATGTCCTATAAAAATATTCATATACCCCAGGTGGCTGCAACTTCAGGAATTGGTAGCATATCTGGCGTAGATAATCCTGTTGATCAGAAGGGATACTATCTCCGAGGAGGTCATCATTTGTCATTACAATCTGAGGTTCTTGACTAACCTGGAATATGATATAAAAACAGCAGGAAAATTTTCTATTAAAGTAATATCTATATAGACACTTTAGATTTCTAATAAATATACCAAATCATGCATCTAACGCATCATTCTGATATGAACCAATGGTTGACAAAAACAAAAAGAAACTTCATAGAAGGTACATACATGTGGAGGAGCTATAGCATCTCCATCATCATCGTCATCGGGCATAGCATCACCATTCAAATCAAATTCACAAGATCTCTTCCACTCGGGAGTTGGAGGACAAACAACAGCTTCAGGTTTCTTCTCGTGATAAAAGGCATACAGTGCATCAATATAATCTGGTTTATAAATACCAGGAGGCCGTACTTCAGCAAATTCTTGTATTGCCTGCATGATTCACCTCACTTCTCAGTTGAGACACGGAAAGTAGGCATTGAACTTTTCAAGAGCAAAATTCAAGAACAAAATTCAAGAACAGTGTTATAATACTTTTCAAGAACAAAATTCACCTGAGTGACAGAAATTGGCATTGTGCGCATAAGATAGTGAACAATCATATACCCAGTGCGATTATGCCCATGTGTGCAATGAACAAGAATGTACTTTTTGGTATTCTTCTGTCGAGCAATGAACTGTAAAACCTGATAGATAGAAAATCTAAACACTCCATAGGGCAGCATACAAATTTCTATTGGAATAAATAACCCACTTCTCATCTTTAAGTCTACTTTACTTGCAACAACAACAACAACGTTACCCCAATGCCTCAAAGGCTCCCGCCCAATGCGGGGTAAGGGGGTCAGATGTAAGCAGCCTGGTCCCTATGTTTAAACCATATAGCAGCTATTTCCAGATGACACATAATGAGCGTCAATAGTCTACTTCCGCTGAAGCCAATTAAAAACTCTCCAGAAATACATTGCAATACAATCGAAAAAAAGGACCGGTGAAATATTGTTCGTGTGTCAGTCATTCAGACAGTCATCCATCTTATGAGCTCACACACTCCCTTTTATAAAGCATATAATCAAGTAATCAACTACATGGCGGTTTGGTGGACTGCCTTTCACATTTTTCAGGAAAAAAAGTACATGTTGCACTCAGCCACTTTTTTTTAGCTAGACTTGATCTTCTCCTCTTTAAGAATACAAAGACACATTCTATGTGCCATTGTCTTTGAGTGCAATTGTTCATTGCAAATTTCATGTTTTCGAGCATGAGCTTCAGAAAATTGTTAAATGCTCTTTAAAGGAAGGGTGTTGCAAATTTTGGCAGTTCTCTTTCAGCAACATCACAACTTACATAGATCATAACTGGATGCTTATCATGCTATAGCTTTTTTATAACTTCCATAAAGCCAAAACATGAAGGAATATATTATCTACGGATTATCATAACGACCAACTTATCTAGCACACGGTGCTCAACATAGTTGCAAAATAGAACATGAGAGTATATTTCATCATTTCCCACACAAAAAAACATGCATGTAATTGTCACAATCGTATATTGGTTTCTATGTTAACTATTACCTCATAAACAAACAAATTCACGGACTCATTGTCAGGTACAGAATCACGTCCCTTGCACATTATCTAAAATGTTGTAAATTTAAAAAAAAAATTAGGGTGATAGCAATACATCGCAGAGAAAATAAACTTGGAACAAGCTACCCTTTTCCTATAAGAGGTTAATGTACCTTGACATGCTTGATGCCTTCTTTTCTGAAGTCTTGAGGTGAGTAATACCTAGTGGTATTTGTAAGATCTATCACCAAGCCCAGCTGAGAATGTTCAGGATACTAGTTATCATTACATGCATATGGAAAGAATCGACAGTGCATCATATTTGAAAGTCTAATTAATAGACTAGCAGGAGGAGGAGGAGGGTATAAATCCCAACATAAGCAATAGCGACCTTAAGAGTATAGGTAAACTGATCGTGTTTAATTTTAAAAAAACTTTTTGGTTAGGGGAAAAGAGAAGTGAAAGTGGTGACCAGGAAACGGAATCTTATATAGGAAATGGACATCTATTTTTCTTGTTTTACAATGTCTACATGCCAATCTAACGTACCGTTCTTCCCAGGACTCTTTGTTGATGCAGCACTTGCCTAATTGAGTATCTCTTGCCAGGAAGAACATCATTATTGAAGGTTTCAGAAAGGGGAACTTTGGAAGGAATAATGTAACTTATTTCCTTACCAGAAGCAGGGCAATCCAACCAACCTGCAGCACAAACAATCAAAAGTGGAGGACTTCTGAAAAAGAGAACATGGTTTGTGAAATTTTAGGAAAAAATGCAGCAATGCATATATAGTCTAACACAAACAGCCTCTCTATTGTTACAGGGTAAGACTGTGTAGTCGTTGTTGTTGTTGAGAACACTGTTTGTGAAAACTAAACTATATGAGAAAAAATACAAATACGAATAAATAATTTTTTTTGTGATAATCACTTAACTAAAAAAAGATACAAAGTATTAATAAGGAAGATTATACCAAAACTGCATGCAACGGTGCAACCAAAGCACCCAGCCTACAGCTATTGATGAAAAATATTTTCTATGATAAATATATTGAATACATTTACCTCAAGAGTGAAGGCCAAATGGCATGTGATAGTCACTCATTTAAAAAACAGATAGAAGTGAAGAAACGGCCATGGCAATCACTCTGTTAAAAATAATTATTGCAAATTTATACTCCATCCGTCTCACATTTTTTGAGACATTGGGGAGCGCTATAAAATTACGAAAAGTGGAATTGTGTGGTTGATATTGATGTTAAAGAATAAGTATTAAATAAGAATGAATGTGAGCCATATTAAAATTAGAGTACTAAATATGGTAGGAGACAAAAGGCGGGACAGACTGATCAATTATGTCCTCATGGGAATCACTACTTCCTGAGCAAGGGTTTTTATTATACCTACCAAGGGTATGAAGAATGTGTTAGCCATCTTTAAAAACTTCTTGTGGGGGGCTACTTCATACTCTAAAAGGACCCCTTGGGTTCATTGGGAGGAAATCTGTTTACCTAAGAAGATGGGAGGTTTAGGACTGCAGAACATGACTATATGGAACAAAGTGTCTATTATGAAGCTGAATTGGGATATAGCTACAAAGAAAGACATTGTGTGGCTTCAATGGATTCATAACAGATATCCCAAAGGAACCACTATTTGGGATTATACACCAAACCTGGCTGTAGCTACTACTGGAGGAAGATGATCAAAGTGAGGAATGACTTCAAAGACTTTTCTTGCACTGAAGACTATGAGATTCATAAGACATTAAGACGTACGGCTGCCTTTGGGCAATAGGGAGAATCTCCCCTGGATCAACTGGGTATGGTGCAGGAATGCTTTACCCAAATGGCAGTTTATAATGCGGCTGATCATGAGTGAGAGACTTCAAACTAGGATGAGACTCCATAATTTTTTAAATATTTGATGTGACATGCCCTTTGTGTAACTGCTTTGATGAGGACCATAATCATCTTCTATGCCAATGTGACTATGCTTGCAAGGTCAAGAATGCTCTATTTAGTTGGCTGAAGGTGAAAGTTCATGGGGATACTACTCTGGCAGCTTGGGTTGCAGTCTGCTATTACATTTGGAGGGCTATGAATGGGAGAATTAGGGGTGAGCAAATTAACCAAACCGACCGGAAAACCGTTGACCGAAGACCGAAATAGCCAAAATTTCGGTTTTGGTTTGGGTTTTGGTTATTCAATCTTAAAAATTCGGTTGATTCAGTTGATTCGGTCGGGTCTCGGCTTGAAGCCTCGGTTTATTCAGTTAACCGAAAAACCGAGCCTAATATGTTTAATTATTTACTCTATATGATCCATTGGTCCGTATATAAGTTATCAGCCCAATCTAATATAGGCCCAATTCAATACACAAAACCTTGGTCATTCACTCTTCAGAAGTTCATACTTCAATTCCCAAACCGCATACTCAAACCCTCCACTTCTTCTTCGACTCTGCTACTTCCGACGGCTGAGAGCGAGATTGCGAGAGTCTGCAACTGCCGATGATAGAGTCAATTCTTGGTTTTTTGTTGCGGTCCTTCTTCTCTACTTTGCCGAGTAATAGTGTGAGGTATTTATCCACATCTCGGCTTATTTTTTCCTATGTTTATCTTCCACTATCCGAAATTGGAATTGTAGGGTTAAGATTCAAAGAAAGCATTTAATATGCATTTTTTACTTTGAACAAGGATTTCCAATTGAGACCTCTATCCCTAAGGTTTAATCAACAACAAAACCTGAATAGAGTGGCTCGAGAATCAAAAAGGACTTTGTCTTGTAGAGATTTAGATTTTTCCGAAATGAACACATTTTTAGAGAAAGTTTTCAGATCGGCACAGTTGGCGCTAGCCAACAGGGGTGACCTAAGTTGTTTGGTTTATTGAAAACTGACCGAAGTATTTTCGGTTCGGTTTACTCGGTTTCAACGTTAAGTCGGTTCGGTCGGTTTTTTCTGAGGCAAATTGTTTTTTGGTTAATTCGGTTATGGGCCAAAACTGACCGAACCGACCCAATGCTCACCCCTAGGTAGAATTCACAAAAAGACCCCATGGAAGAGGAAGCTATAGCTGCTATCAAATTTCATATTTAAACTTTTATTAAATACAAATTAAAAGATGGTTT
Organism: Cuscuta australis; assembly: GCA_003260385.1. Lineage (NCBI taxonomy): Eukaryota > Viridiplantae > Streptophyta > Magnoliopsida > Solanales > Convolvulaceae > Cuscuta > Cuscuta australis. The sequence continues at coordinate 1,388,276 of NQVE01000200.1, read as the reverse complement.
TATAGCCTAGTAGGGGAGCAGCCTTTGTGGTTGTAAACTTTTGTTGGTTTAGTGAATGAGTTTAGTGTTTTCAGTTTTAGAAAAAAAAGGCGGGACGGACAAAAGAGGTAAAACGGGGAAAATGGCAGTACAGTCGTACAGAGGGGGGTATATACAAAAATTGAATGTGACCCAACCTAAAGCTATCACTGAAAAGCCTTTTTCAGTATATATAAATTGAATTCAGATAAGAGCAGTAATACGGAGTAAATGGTAACAGAAGAAATTAATACATGTAGAAATCATAAGTGCAACAAAGCAACAAGCAATACTGAAGCAGTAAAGCACGTCTTTATGCATAAAATAAGTTCTACGAACAGGACAGATTTGCATATGAGAGAGGCACACGAAACCGGGCATGACAAGGTAGCAATAATGTGATATAGATACAAAAAACGACAACAATCCAAAAGGTGGGATAAGGGGGTGGCGTATGCAGACTAACCCCTACTTATAAAAGGTAGAGACACAATACAGAAATAAAAGACAACTCTTTCTTTTTTATAAGTTCAACATCCTGTTCGTTTCAACTTTCATTTCACTATAACATACCTTGAAGTATTTATTTTTTTACCAAAATTTGTTTTAAAAGCAAGACTTGTAATTCATGAATACAGCATGTACAACACCCAACAGATTCAGTAAAAAATTACCTGGTGGTGGCTGGTTAGAAGCCCTATGTCTTTTCGCTTGGAATGTTTCATCATGCATGCGTGGCAGAGATGCATATGCTGGCCTGTCATCGGAGCGTTGTCTTTTAATTCGTTGGATCCTTTCCTCGCGCTCCTAATACAATAACAGGTAGAAGTTAAAAAAGATAACTAAATGGGTGATCAGACTAAAGAAGATGTAACTTCTATTGTGTTTTTAAAAATTAATTTTCTTCCATTAATGAAGAATCTTCGAACAATCCATTATGACCATTCCTTGTTCAACTACAGAATGTATCAGATGAGACACTCCAGCGTGTGATTACTAATTTGGATAGATTAGAAGTACCAACGGCTACAAGTTTAGGTAATATGCACAACCAAAATAAACTGAATTTGATAGAGAGAGGGGGGGGGGGGAATAAGCGATCTACCTTGCGTGAAATTTCTACAGAACTCACTGCATAATCTCTATGTTCAACGCTAGGTTCTACAACAGGCTCTTCAGATTCCTCCTCTAGTTGTGTAAAGAACTCATCATCTTCCTCTGGTTGTGGTGATGCATTTAGGTCCATACTGACACGCACCAAAGATGCACCATGGAACACATGCCAAGACAATGAAAACAAAGTTTATTAGCATTATTTTGGCAGCAATGCCACGGTATTTTTATCTAAACTACCAAACATCCAAATGCAATCCAATTATAACACCAGACTTGAGTGACAGCTCGAAACTATACGAGTGATTAAAATGCATTCAAATGAACAATGTCAAGGGGTATCGACTGCTATCAACCAAATTTATCTCTGTGCTGTGATCATAAGATCCACAGCCACAAAGAGTCTCGTAATTTCTATGCGCACAATTCCAGTATAACACCAGAACTAACTGGCATTTTAACATCCCAATTCCCAGGCTACAGAATGGCCTTAAGGAATCAAAACAAACTTGAACGCATCAGATGAATCTTAGCAAGCACACCAAATGAACATAGATACTAGACTAATTAACTCAAAACAAACAAATTGACAAACATTTGGAAGGAAAAAAAAGGACAAATACCCAAACCTTCCGTGAAACGACTGAGCTCAGGGACAAAAACTCCTCCTTACGACCGACCAACCTGAAATCCCCTGCAATTGTAGCCCTAAAATCGGAGGGAAGCGCCCAGAGCAGATTTTCAACTCACAAAACCCTAGAGAGAAAAAGGCACAAGTGATGTACGGAAAAGAAACGCTGAGAAATTGCTGAATCCATGGCAGAAGAAGGAACCAACTGAGATTAAGCAACACGGATTCGTCGAAATCAAGGAGGAAAAGATCGAAAGAGACGCATGTTGTGAAGTTGCGTGCGTATATCTGCGATGTATCGTCGGGGTGATCGTTGTAGGAGAGAAGACTGGTTGTGGGAGGCTTGATAGATGAACTTTAGCAAAAGAAGGAAATAAAAAGGGCAGGGTACAAACGTCATTTCAAAATCTTATGCCGTCAGTAGGGCTGGACACGGTACCGGTTCGGTACCGTCACCGGAAACGGTACCGCCGGTACCGAGCACCGTAACGCACACCGGCACGGCGTAATGGTTCCGAGAACCGGCACCGGTACCGCCACAACCGGTCTCGGTTCCGGTGCCCGAAATTCGTTACCGGCACCGCCGGTACCGGTACCGGTTAATTTTTTTTTTCGTCTTTTGCTCCTTTCTGCTCTCCATCTCCATCCATCTCCGGCCAGGTGCCTTTTTCATCTCCTTCTCCATCTCCTTTTTCAGCCTTCTCCATCTCCTTTTTGCTCCTTTTTTCACAAAATTCAATAAAAAAGAAAAAAAAAAGAAAAATTGGGGGTGGGCGGTCCGGTACCGGATCCGGTACCGGTACCAAGGGGTGGCGGTACCGGAACCGTCCCGGAACCGTACCGTGTCCACCCTAGGGGTGGACACGGTACCGGTACGGTACCGTCACCGGCAACGGTACCGCCGGTACCCGCCACCGTCACCGGCAAGGTCGCCATGTCACCGGTTCCGGGAACCGGTACCGGTACCGCCACTTTCGGTACCGGTTCCGGTACCTATTTTTTGGTACCGGTACCGGCGGTACCGGTCCGGTACCGGTATAATTTTTTATTTTTTTTTTTATTTGAAATGCAAAAAAGTTTTTTAAAAAAAAGGTGGGGGGCGAAACAATTGCATTCTTTCCTTAAACAATTGCAATTTTTAAACAATTGCAATTTTACAATTGCAATTTTTTATAATTTAAAAATTAAAAAAAAAATAGGGGGGGGGCGAAACCGGCCGATCCGGTACCGGAACCGCCGGTCCAGGAACCGGTACCGGCCGGCACGGTATACTATCCGGTTACTCGGGGTGGCGGTACCGGAACCGGCGGTTCCGGAACCAGAACCGTCCCGGAACCGTACCGTGTCCACCCCTAGCCGTCACTTTTTTTTGAAGATTTTTTTTCAAATCTTTTATTATAGTATTTGAGACTCTCTTTACGGAATTTTGACATGTAACACGTTCATTTGGCAATTTAAACAAGTCATCTGCCACCTATTTATTATGTTAATGAGTTGGCAATTTTAATTAATATAAAGAGTAGTGATTTGGTATTATTTTACTTTATTTTATTTATTGATTGAACATAGTGACAAAATTAATACTACATATGTCCTAGAAAACTCTTCATGTTTTAACGTTTTCTGGTTAAACAGTGACATTCTTTGACCATAAAATAAACATAATCTGAATAAATTAATGGTATAAAAATTTGATATTTCAAAACTATGTTTAAAGATGAACCTAATTATATTGAATTTACATTCAAAATAAACATATTTTTTCGCGTTTTGTAATCAAAGAGTATCACTATTTGACCAAAAAAGCCAAAATATGAACGAGTTTCTTGGACGAAGGTAGTGGTTTTTTGTGAGTTTCATGCGCTTAATCTTAAGAATAAGTGATTGTATTCTCTTTTAACACTCCAATTTGTTTTTCAGGTAATATGGTTTGACCAATGAAATTTCTTAAAATATAACAGTAAAAAATATTTAAAAAATTATACTCCCTCCGTCCCAAAAAAGCTTTCCTGTTTACTATTACGGTCTCTCGATAACTCTTATTTGTTTGCATGTTTTCATTGATCATTTGATAAAATAAAATATTTTTGTCACCTTTTATTTTGTAGAGTTTTCGATTTAGTTTTTAAATATATTTTTTTATGTGTTATTTTCTTACTAATTTGCAAATAAAATCATTTTAAAATCCACAAGATTTTACACGTCAATCAAAGTAGAAAATTTTTTTTGGGACTGAGGGAGTATTAAACGTATTCTTATTCAGATATTATAGTCTAAATAACTGCTTGAATTAGTTTTATATCTACCGTCCATTACCCAAGACAATAGAGAAATATAGATAATGATGTTAACTACAAGATTCAAGCTCGTTGGTCAAAATAGTGAAATACTTCAAGTTTCACAGGGGACGAAAAAGTATCTTTGCACTCCCTTCGTGTTAAAATTTTCTTTCGAGACATTATTAATTTAGTCAAATTTTAATCCCTTTTTTATACAAATTTTCATTAGTTTTATTGATAATATAATATAATTATGTCACCTCTTGTTTTGTACAACTTTGGATATAGTTTTTAAATACTTCGGCCGTCCAACAATAAAGTTTCTTTTCACTATTTACAGGGTCAAAATTTATTCACTTTGTTGGTATATATTCGTGTCCTATTTGATAAAATAATATTATCATGTCACCGCTAGTTTTGTAAATTTTTTCATTTTCTTTTTAATTTATATTTCCATGTCGTTTTTCATACAAAATGATTTGAAAATAACTCTTGTCAAACATCATAACGCGCAACAGAAACTTTATTTATGGACGGAGGGAGTGTATAATTTCTTTTTTTTAATTTTACCCCTCCATCCCTAGATATTTGCCCACTTTTAACTTTTTATGGTCAAACTTGGTAAACATTGACCTCAAATTAAATAAAAATGATATTAGATATTGATACAAACATAGTTTTATAAGATTTATTATATCAAATATTTTCAAAATATTATTTTATCTAATTAATATGAAATATATATTTTATTTAAATATAGGTCAAATGTTAAAAATAGTTGATAAAAAAGTCAAAATTGGACAAATACTCATGAACAAAGTAATATATCTTATAATCAAATAAATTAAATTGAAAATAATTTTGGTGAAATATCGTAAACTAAACTTGAAAAAAACTTTAGGACGAAAGGAGTATAAATGTAACGCCCCAAAACATACCCTAGAATTATTAGTGATTAATTATTAAATTAATCAAATTTGTTTTGATTAAGATAAATTGTTGTTGGGCTTTGGGCCAAAATAAAACATTTATTGATATGCAATAAACTTAGTTGGAAGATAAATCCAAAATGTTGAATTATTGTGTGACCTTGATTGAAAACCTGAGTACAGACCAAAATCAAGAATAAATCAATAATGTGTTTACGATGTAAACTTTGAAATGGTTTAAATCAGGAGAATAAATAATATGAATTGAGTATGAACACCTTTTTTAGTAAAGGTCAAACAAATCAATTCTGACTCTATCAAGGTCAAACACCAAAAATATGATGTCGGAAAAAATATAACGAATAAATATAAAAATTACTCCGTATATCGTTGGATAGAGTTTAATCGCACGATCACAACGGTGCAAATGGATTTCAATTCGGAGAAAGTTGGACCAAAAGTGTACCCCGACTGGGACCAAAATTAGTCTCAATCAAGGAGTAACGTGCTGAATTTCTTTATCGCCGAATGAATCGTGAAATGGGAATCCTACGCAGCAGCAACTCAGCTTCCCATGTCCTCTTCCTCTTGCTATATAAGAAACTTCCTTCTTCTCATTTCTTCACCAATCTCCTTAGAATTAGTACCATTGTGTTCATGGTGAAGTAGAGAGTTCAATTGTGTTGTCAAACTGGTGTGAAGTCGCCGGAGCAGAGAGTAATAAGTATAGTGGAATAAGTCTTTGTTGTTGCTATTTTGTGATTAGTAATACCTTTGTCTCTAAAAAAAACTACGAGTAAAGTGCATTGTTTACCCCCGTACTCTTTAAAAATTGCACGTTTTACCCCTGAACTATAAAAATTACATCATTTACCCTCGAACTCCTTGAAAATTGCACGATTTACCCCTGCATACTAGAAAATGCACCAAATACTCTTGAACAAATTAAACTGTTGCATCGTTGGTCCTAAACTATTAGATAGGGAGTGCGTTGCTTCCACGCACAACAATTGTGAATATGATTCATCTGACCCTTGTGATTTTTCCAAAGTACCTTTCCCCAAAATTGTTGTCTTTATTTAAATGTTCAGGAGTAAACAATACAATTTTCGAAGAGTTTAGGGATATTTGGTGCAATTTTTATTGTTCAGGGGTAAAGCATGCAATTACTAAAGAATTCAGGGGTATTTGGTGCACTTTTTAATGTTCGGGGGTAAACCGTGCAATTTTCAAAGATTTTGAGGGTAAACGGTGCACTTTCTACCCTCTGTCAAACAACATGGAAAATATTGTCTCTTTTGAATTAATTATGTATACAAATTGATAAGAAAATAAAAGGTATAAATTACATATTTAAAAGAAAAAATCTACAACAATACTCAAACAAATCTCCGACTTTATAAAATAATTCAAAAATCAATTAATTACACCATCACTTTCACAATTACTCCCTTTTTACAAAAACACTCCACCTGCCATCTCACTTGCATAATCATATTGTGTAATTTTTACATGCATTTTTAAGTGATGCTTTGAAGATTAATTTTTTTTTATTACAATTTTCATAAAATCTAAATTTCGTATTCATCCTTCAACTCAAAAATCAATCACGTATTCACGTGTCTCACAATTAGGGTTTGTTCTTTTAAGTTAGAATTCTAAAGTTCGATGTTTAAAAAATTTGGAAGAAGTTCAAAAAATTAGAAAAAGTTAGACTAAGGCCTCGTTCCGTTCAACTTATTTTTTCTTATTTTTTTTTATTCTTATTAAAATCAGATCAGATCAGATCAGATCGAATCAGATCAGATCAGATCAGATCCAATCAGATCAGATCAGATCCAATCAGATCAGGTCAGATCAAGACTTATTAAAATAAGATCTCATCAAGAATTATTATTATTATTATCATATTATTATTATTATTATATTATTATTATTATTATTATTATTATTATTATTATTATTATGATGATCATCATCATCGTCATCATCATCATTATTATTATTATTATTGTTGTTCTTAAAAATGAAAAAGAATAAACTTTAGAAATAGGTTAAATAAAAAGCTGAGAAAGTAATCCTTAATTATTAGACGTCGGAAAAATTAGTTTTAAAATACATTGACAATGTCAATCTAATTCTACTTTTAAAATATATTTTTATTACTACTTGTAATTTGAGTTTCTAAACTTTTGATCTTTTATAAGGATGAGATATTTTAATAAAAATACTATCTCTTCTATATATTGATTATCTAAATTTAATTACTTTTAAATGTATATCTAAATTAAATATTTATTCCAATGTATAATTCTAATTTTACAAAAAAATTATCATAAAATAAAAAATATTATTACATTATAATATGAATGATTATTCTAATATATGAATTAACTATTTTTATTTTATTAAAAAGGAATCATTAAATAAAAAATATTGATTATATTATAATATGAATTATCATTACAATTTTCAAACATTATTATAAAGTCAAATTAAATTATTGATTTGAAATTTTAAATTAAATCATAATTAATCAGATCAGACCAGATCAGGTCCAATCAGATCAGATCAGATCCAATCAGATCAGATCCAATCAGATCAGATCAGATTCAATCAGATCAGATCAGATCAGATCCAATCAGATCAGATCAGATCCAATCAGATCAGATCAGACCAAATCAGATCAGAACTTATTAGAATCAGATCAGATCAGAAAAAATAAGTTGAACGGAACGGAGCCTAAATAAAGTATTAAAAAAACCAATCAATTAAATGATCACTCAAACAAATATGTATGAAAACTTCAACCTTACAAAAAAAAATTATTTTCCATACCATTTTCTTTTTTTTCTTTTTAAAATCCTCGAGCCAAACATAGTGTAAGTGTTAAATGTATGTATACCATTCATACTATACAACTTCCTCAGGTTGCTCCTCTCCATAATATTCCATATACATTTTGTCTTACACACTTAGAGTACTAGATAAAACAAATGCCACTACTACTACCATTTGGTTGGTACACATAGTGTTAAAGAAAAGAAGCTTTCTGCTTAAAATACTCTCTCCCCTGTGGCAAAAATGTTCCAAAAGATGGCTGTGATGAAGTAAAGGCCTGCCGTGAGCGTCAAAAACGACTGGAAAGAACCCAGCCACTGGACGAAAAATCCTGTCCCAATCGTACTCACTATGGCAGCCATTGTTCCGGCGGAGTTTGAAATCCCATGGAGAAATCCTGCGTACTGTGGTGCTATATCCTGTTCCAAGCGAAACCCGCGCTAAAATTAGAACATCACAAGGTCCTATTTTGGTATGTGAACCATGTTTTAGTCTTTCTTAGTTAGGTGATTCTGCCATTCTAGATTGAACACAAGGTCAACAGTATATCACCTTGTATACTGAAATGTGAGTGAGTTTTATTTGCCCAAAAGCTTACTTGCATATTTAGTAAAAACCCAGCCTGGCTGAATGAACTAAAGCTTAGAGCAACTGTCATTACAATGGCTGCAACCTCAGGTGTCCTGGCAAAGTTCAAGCACAGCAATGACACTCCGGGGCCGATGAAGCCGATAGACTGTAAAGCCAACCACAAAGTGCATGTGAACTTTTAAAACTTTAAGTGACACACACATTTTGAACATAAAATAAATCCACCTGCATCACTTTACGGACAAACGTTATGGAGTATCTGGCTTTAATTAAGAAATCTGAGAGTGTCCCTGCAACGTAGCCTGACACTGCCATTGTTGCCCATGGCACAGCACTAAACCAGGCTGCTTGCTTCAAGTTCACATTGAAAACCTATACAAGATATTCAGAAATGAATGAAGATGCTTGTGATATTACACTATTAAATGCTTGAGAGATTAATCTCTCTAAGGCCAAATTCCAAGGAAACTTAGGCGTTCTGTTTCATAAACTTATGATAATAGGTATTAACTTACAGTTTTGAAGTACACTGGCATCCAGGAAAGAAGAACAAAATATCCCTACATTTAAGAGAAACATAAATACAAAACCATCACTCCTTTATTTGAATAAAAAAAAGTAAAAAAAATAGTAGATTTGAGGAGAGAATGGAAGCAGAAAAAGTACCCAGTTGTTGGTGACATTGGCAAATATAATGGCCCAAGTGGGCATTTTAGAAAGGAGGAGCCTTATGGGAGGGAGGCTGCCCTTATTAAGGGCAGGAGAATCAGATTTGCCCGACTGAATCAACCTCAGCTCCGCCCTTGAGATGGATTTGCTTTGGTTTGGATCATTGGTGACTTGGAATGCCCACACATTCAGCCAGAGAAGACCGAGAGCGGCAAACAGGACAAAAGGCCCAGAAATCCCCATTGATGACATTGCCAAAGGGGCTAGCATTAGTCCCACCACATTCCCAAGATGGAATCCTCCCATGGATATTCCCACCGCCGTAGCCCGTTCGTCACTTGGAAACCACCTGATGGCATTACAGAGTAACCAACAAACATAAAGTTTGCCACTTTACATGAAATTTTTTTTCCCCGGAAAACTTTGCTTACTAAAAACATGCCTGGACAAAAGGGTGTTCATGGAGGGTAGGGCTACCCCTTCGGCAAACCCGAAGAAAGCGCGAACGGCTAAGAGAGAGAGTGTGGAGTGATTTGCTGCCCATGGAGTGAGAAGAGTGGCCACTGACCAAAGGGCAGCACCCCAAGCAATGGCTTTCTTTCCTCCATATTTGTCCACCAATGCTCCTCCAATCACGGACGAAAATATGTATCCCCACAGGAATGATGACTGGCAAGGATGCCATATATAAGTTACTCCGTATATAACAACAGTAAAGAAATCAGCTAAAGGAAATACGTTCGGAAAAATTACTTTAATTTCTAGCGGAAGCAATCGGTATTTCCCTTCTTTGTGTTGTTCAAAATCTCAAATAGGAAAATTTGCAACGGCTAATTCTTTTGACATTGATGGCCATAATATGGCATTGGTTCATTTAAGGCACCTACGATGTCCGCTCAACTCAGAAATGGTTCCTACTTCTCTAATTATTGATAAAAACAAGTACGATTTGTGATGAACTTTCAAACTACATTTCTGACCAAACTTGCGTGAATGTTTGATAGGCGCAGGGAAGGGCGAAAAGATCGCGTCTAAACACGCAAAAATAGTAAGAGGCGTTGTTTCGAATTTCTTTAAGTACCGATCAGAAAATAAAAATTCAAGTAAATTTTTAACACAACACAATACTTTGTTGACCCCAACCAGGGGTCTGCCCCTTGGACCTCGTAGGGCTGCCGCCCCTTGAACCCCGCTCTCGGAGGCGCTGCCCCCTTGGAACCAAAACAAGACTTTTATAATAACAAACTTCAAAAGGCATACACTCCGCACGACCAAACTTTTTTGATGATTATTATGATAACATTGGTCAAATAATTATTCTAATTACACAAAAATATACCCCGGAGTATAACACAATAATGCAAGCATAGCAATCACTTGTATTTTTTTCTTTCTTCATTCTAAATTTCTAATAGTTGGTGAAGAGTGGTAGGAATATAAACCAAACAAGAGATTTGGTTGATTTCGTTATCAGTGACTTGGGAGTATGCCCTTTTAATTCGGTCAAATTTCAACCTCCAACCACTGTGTATCTAATGAATTCTCATCGCGACAAATTAGGGAGAATAAATTTCCCCTGATCAATTTTTTTTTGAACATCTGATCTAATCTGTTTATAAAAAAAATAAGAAATAAGCAGGAAAAAAAAGCTAAACAGAAATTGTTTAAAACCTAAATGAAAAAAACATAGGAAGTAATTTAAAAAAAGGATTAAACAACCTAAAGACTACAGTTTTTGGTTTGGGCCGCCCAGCAGTACTTTGTTTAGACTTTTAGTTGTTCAGTTCAATTCAATTCAATTCAATTCAATGCCAATCTTTAAAATACTCCTTCTGTCCTTAATTTGATTACAAATTCGGAGTTACAAGGTAAACTCTTTCGTTTTTTAAAATCATTTTATTTACAAATTAATATACCAATAAAAATAAAAATTACATATAAAAAAATTACGTTCAAAATTCTACAAAATGAAATATGACAAGAATATTTTATTTTATCATGTACTCAATGAAAATGTATAAATAAATAAAAATTATTGAGATGCGAACAAAAATTGTAATTGGGATAGAGGAATGCATTTTCGTATTTAAGATTCTGCTGACGTGGCAGCACTACGACGAAGTGACGAACACATATACTGATATACAAGCGCGACCAGCAAGCGCCAACCACTTCCTTCATTGAACTAGATTTATTAGTCAAGGTGTGGCCATTTATTTTCATATAAATATATTTTTTTGTTCCATTATAAATATGTTTATACTATCAATATAAAGAATATTCAATAATATTTTCCGGAGTACATCATTTGGTAAGGCAAATTTTAGTGTTCTTTAAGTCTATATTTATTTTATGAATCTTGATACGTGGAATAGTTAAATGTGTTGGATCTTGTAAATGAAAGAGATCCAACTATGATTTCATAAAAAAATTCTAAGAATGTTTACATTTTGCATTTAGATCTTAACACCATAATAACACAACTCCATTCGTTATAAACTTAAAACTAAGTGATAGAACAATAAAGAATCTCAAGTATACAAAACATATAAACTAATGACTCAGAAAAACATACAAATTAAAATACATTTTTTATTGATTCTATCCAACTTCTATTTTATATAAAAATATTAATCTTGTATAAATAGTTATTATAAGCCAACATATAGTATGAAAATCAAATGAATTAATTAATTAATCAAAAGTCCCAGAGTCTTCTTTAATTTTTATTTTTTAAAGAAGAAAAAAAGAAAGACCGAACTGAATCTAACTGGGATTATCTGGACGTGGATGGAGGCATCACGACTCATGAGTGACATCATCACCACGCCACCGCGGGCGTGAAAAAGGGCTTGATGGTGGTCATGGGCGTTGCTTCTTTTTTCTTATTTTTTTCAAATCTCAAATTAATCAAAATTTAACACATCTTAATTTTAATCAATCATAATAACTCACCCTTTAAACGTCATCACTTCTTTTCGCACCCTACATCACACATAATTTTATCACTCCGCGACGCCTACGTCATATGTTATTATCTCCCGTCAAGGTTCCGTCAAACCCGCCACTACACATGATCTAAAAGAAAGAATTTCGAAAAAAAAGTCTCATTTTAAAATTGAGTGTATGGCCATAAAAAAAATTTAAAAATCACACCAATAATCTAATTTAATGATTTATTTTTTCCTTTTTTTTAGATTACCTGAACGACTCCCAAAAAGGAATTAGTCCAGCCGTATTTAGCAGCCAACGGGACGACGGCGACCGACATGACGACCCTATCCGCATTGCACAACGCCATCACGCAGCCCATCAGCGCCACCACCTTGAACCTCTCCGGCATCGCCAATCTCGGTTCATCCGCGGCGGCGGCCCTTCCCAGAAACGCCGCCTCTATCCCCTCCGCCGCACCCCTCACCTCCCCTGGCCCTCCTCTACACCTCCGCCGCTTCTCCGTTCTATCAATACCATCGCCGCCACCACCGATTCGCCCAACTAACGGCACCAAACGACCTCCGGCCGCCCACTTCGGCCGGAATCCCAAACGGGTCTTCCTAAAATTGATGAATCCGGGACGGGTTTGGGACGAAGACGACGACGGGGAATTCGGGTCGGGTGAGAAAAAATGTGTTTGAAAAATGTTAGTAGGAGGCGTAGTTAGGGTTGCGGCCATATTGGAGTGGATGGGGGGATAATAGCCGTGTGGGAAACGATGAAGGGGAAGGCTCAGCTATATAAATTGATGGCCGCCATTGTTGATACCACTACATCTTTCTTTCTTACGGCTCTCGAGAGTGTCTACCTAATTTTGCCTGGTTGGGGTTGTTGGAAATTTTTAAGGAGACGACATGCGAGTTTTTTTTATTTTACTCTGTATTTTTTGAAATTTTATAAGAAATCTACGTGGATATGTTTAAAAAAGTATGAAAATAATAAAATAAGAATTCCAAGTCTTTAAGGTCAAAATAAAAATATAATAACAGTGTAGTGTAAGACCACATGTTGACATGTGATAAAAAAGTGATGATAGTGTAATATGTGAGTCTGATCTGTCAACCGACGGTGATCCGCGGCAGCACTCGGGTGACCGGCGGCGACGGATGACAGTGTGACAATGGTAAGGTGGCAGTTACGATGTGACAATATGGTGAGTGTGGTAGTGTAACAATGACAATGTGAACTTCAATTGTGGTAGTAAAAGACTTATGACTCATATTTTGGTATTTTCATAGTTTTCTACTTCTGTCTATGGAGTTCTCTCATTATTTATTCGATTTTGATTTTTTGCAATCAAATACTCCCTCCGTGCTATACGATGGTAAGGTGGCAGTTATAATTTTTTACAATGGTAAGGTGGCAGTTACAATTTTATTTTTAATTTAATTTTTTTGATTGTAGGTGTAAAATTAAAAAATAAAATTTATATATTTAAAAACTACATCAAAAGTTAAACAAAACAAGTGGTGACAAGACTATATTCTTTTATCAAATACCTAATGAAAAATAAGTAAAGAAAGTAATTAAAGTTTGACCGGGTAAAAAGTGAGTAGAAAGAATATTTTAGACGGAAGGAGTACTTATATAAAATATATATGGTATGTTAATTAGATAAAATAATATTTTGAAAATATTATATAAACAAACTTAATAAATTTAATTTTGTATCAATAAGTAATATTATTTTTATAAAAAATGTCAGGGGTACACATAAAAAATGTACAACAAATGCATCTCGTTGTATCCCAACCATACAAATATACAATCATGAGTGTGGGTTAAAAAATTGATAAGTGGATTTAGAATGTGCGGTGAGGATTGTTGGTCTACAAATTGAAATACATCATTCATTTATGGTCAAAGTATATCAATTTTGACCAAAAAAATCAAAAATCAACAAATATTCAATGAGGAGGAGGTAATGTGTTAGGGACGTCGTTAGTATGCGTCGAAATGTTTTATTTTAATAAATCATCTTAAATAGAAGTAAAACATAAATAAAGTACCAAAATAGAAGTTTCGTGTTTTTATTTTCTAAATAAGAGTTCGCACTGTGGTAATCTGACATTGTACATGACCATTTTATTATATTTTTGGTAATGTAAATGGTCATAATTGGTAATGTAAATGCATTTTAACTCTTTTTTCCAGAATAAAAATATGAAACTCCTATTTTGGTATATGTTTAATAATCCCTCCGTCCATGTATGATCTTCCCATTACGCGTTACGAGGCTTGACCGACATTATTTTCAATTCAATTTAATTGATTATAGGAGTAAAATTTTAAAATAAAATTTATATAGTAATAAACTACATGAAAAATTCTACAAAACTAGAGGTGATAAGACTATATTATTTTATGAAATGACTAGTAAAATTGAGAAAACAAAGTGACTAAGTTTGACTCTGTAAATAGTGTCTGGGAAGATTTATGGTGCACAGAGGAAGTATTTTACTTCTATCTTTTTTTCTTTTATTTTTGAAATTTTTAGATTTGTTTTTGACATCTTATCCCATATATTGCAAGTCCATATTCCACTATTGATATTTTAAATTTGTGAATTGTGAGCATTTCACTTTTTCATGTATAGTGTAATATTTTATTTTTAACTAGTATTCTAACCCGTGCGGCGCACGGGGTCCAATTAAATTTTTGTCGATTCTGAATTATTCTGATGAAATTTATTTTTTGGAATAAATAAAATTTATTGCTCCTTTTGCGATGCACGGGGTCGAACGAATATCTTGTCGATTCTGAATTTATTCAATGTAATATTTTTTTCGGAATAAAGGAAATATACTTCATGCATGATTTATAATAACACAGAAAAGAAAGGCAAAGTAAAAAGAATAATATTTGAGTAATTGAATCTACACACAACAAAGTTTGCTTTAATACCAAATTTTTTGAAAGACTTCAGGGTATACAACATTTTTGGTATGACTGCAAAGATTTCCATTGTCATCTAAGACTAATATTTTTAATCTTGTCTTTGTCTTCACTCGCGAAACAACAACATAAAGCTGACCATGAGTGAACACTGACTTGGTTAGAAATAATCCAACAAATGACAATGTTTGACCTTGACTTTTGTTAATAGTCATAGCAAAACATAAGACTATTGGAAATTGTTTTCTTTGGAACTTCAGAGGTAGTCTTGGATTAGACGGTACCAAATTCATGCGGAGGTATGTAAACTTTTTCGCCCACTTGATTTCCCGAAACCTCAATAGCACCAATAACATTCTTTCGCATCTCGTCAACAATCAATCTTGTACCATTACACAATTGAGATGTTTGGTCAATGTTCCTCAGTAACATAATTGGTACCCCTTTTTTAAAACTATCATGTGGTTTGGGATTCCAGAACATTTGATATCATTCAAAAACTCAACTGTTATCCAGTCACCATCAACACCTACATCTGAATCTGCTTGGCATGACGAATTAGAACTCAAGTACACCATTTCATCTCCGGGAATGAGGGATAAGACAAATTCATTTGTCATCTCTACAACTTTGAGCGTGAGTGCTAGTAGTGCCTTGTCTTCAAAAAAAGAATAACTTCTCATATTCTCCAATAAGTTCGGATATGTAAAGTCCACTATACTTTTGAGGGGGGAACTGTTATCTAGAATACTGAATGACAATCACCGCATGTTCCAACGGCGCGTGTCGAAGGAAGCTTTTAAGCACGTCAACATACTCACCAAATAAAGTAACATCCAACCTTTGTTTGGTATACCAAAGTTAAAAAGTTAGCATTACATATTAGTTCATTAAAAAACAACCTCTTTTTACGAAACAAAAAATAATAACATTATACCCTTCGGCCTCCAACGTAATCACAATCATCTTTGTTTTTTTGACTCCCTCACTATATCTTTTTCCTTCCCAACAGCCGAAAGAATTCCCATAGTGTCTACAATGTAATGATGATATTCAGAAGAACGAAGAGAAACATATTCCTCCTTCAAAAAAAAAGAGAAACATATTCCATCTAATCCACCTCTTTAACGTGTATGTAATTCAAATTTAAAAAAAACTTTTAAGGCAAAAGTAAGGAGCATTACCAACTAAATACGGATAGTTCGAACCTACGTGTAAGATATCACGGAATGCAACCAACCTAATTCCATAAACTGGTATTTTGTCACAACTGGTTTCTGTGACGGTGGTCCTTGCTTGAAAATTTAAGCGAAACTCATGTCTTGAAGTGCGATAATATCCACTGCTATTGCCAACGCCAAAATAAGCAAAGACATATACTGATCCTTCCTTTATTTTATTCTCAAAAGTTCCCACCAAACTTTTCTTACAGTGGCATGGATAATAGTTTCCTACAAAATCTCAAGAAAACTTTAATACTTATAGGGACTTGAGAGACTTCAATACTTAGGGACTAAAGAAACTTCAACCGGTATTAACACTATCTGGCATATTCAAATGTGTTTCGAAACTATAAAAACAAATTTGTAGAGACTTTGAAAAGTTTTTAGGCAATATAAAAAATTGTTTTGTATGATTTTTTTAAGTACTTGAGAAGCTTCAACATGAACAGGCAGTATAATAACTAAGAATCTAAACTCAACAGACTTTTTGGAAATATAAAAAGTTGTTTTGTCTGATTTTTTAAGCACTAGAGAAGCTTCCAATACCCAGGGACGGGAGAAATTTCAACAAACTTTAAGAATCTAAACTCAACGCCATGATAAATATAAGAGAATATAAATATGAAAATAGGCAGCAGAGTATAGGGGGGACAGAATATGCACAGACTATGGACATCACAGGATACAAATATGAAAATAGGGAGATCAAATAATACAAATCAGAAGAATTCACTCAGTCTAACTGCAGTGCTTATCATTCACTATATCAATACATCCAGCACAAATGTGATTCTCTATTTTTAACAATTTTTATGGCAAAGAATCAGAGAATTTTTTTTGTAGAAGAATCATTTAGGTTGAACAAAAACATCCTTTCGAAAAGTTTTTAGGCAATATAAAAAGTTGTTTTGTCTGATGTTTTTCAGCACTGGAGATGCTTCAACATGAATATGCACTATATATAATAACTAAACAGAATATAACGCGATTAGTTTTTCCAATACCCAGGGACTTTAAGAAACTAAACTCAACGCCATAAAAAATATCAGAGAATATAAATCTGAAAATAGGCAGCAGAGTATAGGGGCACAAAATATAGCAAAATGTTGTGGTTTTAAAAAACTTGAAAAAACATATTATCTATTCATATAATGTAAGCAAAATTCGTATAAGAAAATAATCTTACATGTTTGTCCATGAATATATATCATCTCAATCGAATTAGCTACTTTGTCATCATTGTAAACCGACATCTTATACAATCGAATCACACGAACTAAAACTTTCCAGCATTCACTTGTTGGATTGATTTTCAACAAAGGGTGAATGGGTTTGGTAGACATGTTAATTGTGCAAAGATATTCGGTATGAGCAGCCCTTACAAACCAAGATTGATAAAAGGGCTAATTTAGAATTGATTTATAGATGACCTAAATAGGAATAAGGAATTCTGTGAACAAAGTGAAATCGGACAAACAATAAGGAAAGTTACGTTTCTTGGCCGAGAGATTGGTGCCGATGAAATTTCGCTCATCCCAATTTCATCTGCGAAGGAAAGTAGTGCATCCATTGCGAAGGAAAGTGCATCTCTATGTGAAATAATTTCACAAAATTTTTGCTCATCTCAATTTCATCCGCGAAGGAAACTTACCGTATTTGCGCTCATCTCTATATCGAAGAATTTGCATGAAAATTCGCGTATATTTGTCTGCAAATCTCCATAATCAAACGGGTGAGTTCATCGCAGAGGCTGATGAACGGGCGAGTTTCTGTTCTGATCGAATGGGTGAGTTTTCTGAAATCCAACCGGAAGCCATCCACTATACGGATCATTTAGATCCGATTTGGTTAAGAAATACAAATAGTTACATTCACTTGATGACATGGCAGATGAGCTGTTCAAATTTTTGTCCACTCAGCATGACAAATGTCATGATTCTGCGAGTTTAACTCCTAAATATTATATATAAAGGATAAAGGATGTTATTGACTCTTTTAAAATATAAAATTTATTCATATTTTCTTTTTCTAATGACGGATAATGAGTCATTGTCTCCACCACCATTGAAAATCAAACTTAAGTGAATTTTCTCATACATTTTTAAAATGGAGCTTCTGCCAATCAAAATCAAGAGAAAAGCTCGTGTAGTAATTTCATACTCACTTTGTCCCAAAATATTTTACAGTTTATGCAAAATGAAATGTTAGAATATAAAAAACTTTTCCTGAGTGGCGTTGAATTTTGAACATGTGACTTTCTAGTCAACAAGGTTTTGCTATTATTTCAAACTTGTGGTTGTGACGAAGGAAAGTTTTTTATATATACTCTAACACGAAGTAAAATTTCAATTTTTACTTTATTTTATTTAAAACTGGTATAGAAATTAAAAATAAAACTTATTGATGGGAAATAATACGTGGCTCGGCCCAAGTTTCCCAATTATTTACGAAGAATAATCCAATTGGGCCTGTTTATTTAAAATGAAGGAATAAGAGAATATTGTTTTGAAGATACTCCCCATCCTTCCTATAAAAGGAGGGGTTGCCCTCAATATTAGGGAAGCCAAATTTACTCTCTCCCCTGCCCAATACAATTTCTCTCTCAAGAATATTCTTGTATTTAATTTCTCCAAGAGCTTAAAAGCTCCATAAATGGCTTTCTAGCCTAAACCATGTATCGTGTACACACCCCTAATATTAATAAAAATCCCCCGTTGGAAAGGTACTGCCGAAAAAAGCCTATGGTTTTCTCCTGATTTGGGTTTCCACGTCAAAATCTTCATGTTTATATTTTGGTGTATTTTTTAGACTAGTTTATCATTTTTGTCTGGATAAAAATGATATACTGGTCGATAATTTACACCATACTTATATTTTTAAAAATTATGTAAAAAGTTCTACATTCATGGATTCAACATTGTTATGCTTGGTAAACAATGTTGTAGATTCATCTCAAATCTGGAGACATTGGTGTTGAAGGTTTTTTAAGGCCAAGTACTTCCCAACTTGTTCTTTTTTAGATGCTACATTGGGCAACATGTCTAGTTATTGTTGGTGTAGCATTCTAGAAGCTCAAGGCTTGCTTAGAAGAGGTGTGCGTCAGCGGGTAGGTAATCGGGAGAACACTATGGCTTGGGGAACCCATAGGATTTTGAATGAAGTTAACCCTTACTTATTTTTTGCCCCACCGGGGATGGGTGGCAACACGCGTGTTGCGGATTGGATTGACCGTGATTTAAACTTTTGGAATATCTCTCTTCTTAACTCTCTACTCTGTCCTAGGGATGTTCATGAGATCCAAAAGCTGCTGTTCAACTATTACCCACACGATACTTGGTACTGGAAGGGTGATGTTCAGGGTTAATACATAGTTAAAGATGGTTATCAGAAATTCATGGGGGGAGCCTTGCCAGATCTGACCTTTTTTTGTTGGGGAAGACTATGAAAATTTTCATTTGCACCTAAAGTACGTGTTTGTCTTTAGCGAGCAGATTGTGGGATTTGTGTACTGTTAATTCTAAAGGCTTGGAGTTGGAACCTCTTTATCCAGTGTGTGGCTTTACGAAGAAGACAATTGAACATGTTTTTCTCACATGCCCTCTTGCTAATTCTATTTGGAATCTTCTGGCATTGGGGTGGGGTGGGGTGGGGTGGGGGGGAATCGGTTGTCTGTCTCTAGATTTCCTTCTTGGCTTGAGCGGGCTATGGTTACAACTTCAACAGTTGACCTTCAGCGGATTGCTTGGGCGATATAGGTTTTGTTGAAGAACCGAAATGATGTCCCATGGCATCGTGTTGTTGCCATGCCCTTAACCTTGAAGCACAAGATTATTCACTTGCAGAACACATATGGCTCCAACGACAAGGGTCTTATTGCAGCCCGTGAGGGTGGAGGGGCTTTCTAACTTTTGGAGGTGTTCAATAGATACTTCTCTCTTTCCCTGTATGAGGTTAACCGTGGTTGAGTGTTTTCTCTTTGCACCTGATGGCACTTTTAAGGTAGCAGTTAATGGTTTCACCCAAAGTGATTTTGATCCATTTATGGCTGAAGTTGTGGCATGTAGGGAGGCCTTTCTTGGCTAAAAAACAGTGGCATTGATATGGTGATACAATCTTCAACTGGTTCAAATTTTACAGCAAGGAAATGCATCTTCCTTGTTGTCTAACGTGGGCTCACTTTTAAATTCTTGCTTTGCTCTTATTTTTTCATTTAGGCACATTGACTTTAGTTTTGTGCATAGACCTGAGAATGTTTTGGCTCATTTACTAGCTAGACAGGTTGAAAGTTGTGTTGATACGTGAGAGTTTAACCCACCAGATTTTCTTGTTCCATTTTTGAATGTTTAATGAATTGCATGTCATTTCAAAAAAAAATCTAAAAGTTCTACAAAGAGACGTGACAAAAATATATTATTTTATTGAATAATCAATCAAAATACACTAAAAAAATATTCCTTCCGTCCGGAAATAAAGTTTACGTTTCTAATTTTTTTCCGTCCGAAAATAAAGTTTACATTTCTAATTTTAATCCACTCTTCCAAAAATACTCTTCTTTACCTTTCTTTCTTTCTCTTCTTTCTTTCTCCTCTCATTCTTTTCTTTTTTCTCCTCTCCTTTCTTTCTCCTCTCTTCTGTGATCTTCTTATCCTCATTCTTTCTTCTCTTTTGTTTCCCCTCCCAGCGCCTCTTTTTTATTTTCTTCTTTTTGCCTTTCTCTTTGTGTAGATCTAATTTCTTCTTCTTCTTCTTCCTCATCCTCCTTCTCCCTCTTTCTTCTAGATCTAAACAGATCTGCAATCACAAAGATGGGAGATGAGGGTGATTAAGGTGCTAGCGGTGATGGGGGCTGGCGGTGACAGAGTGCGGGCTGCGGTTGCGGATGCGGCGGCGGGGGGCTGTTCTTGCTGGAGCATCAGGTGGTGTGGCTGAAGCTGAATAATCTGGTCATGGTTGTGGGGATTGGGTTGGTTCTGTTGGCCGCCGGCTCACCATCACCATCGATGGGGCTCTAGAAACTATTGTTGTTCCGGCGGAGGAGGAGGAGAATGGGGATCTTGGATTATCAACTGCTGCGGAAAATTGGAATAAGGAATGCGAGTAGAAGATGGGTGGTTGGGTTGTTATTCTGCACGAATCCACCGGCCAGAAATAGGGAAGAGCATTTTGGACTAATTAACTTCATAGTCAACCATCAATAAAAATGACTAAAAGTCAAAACGTAAACTTCTTTTCCGGACGGAGGGAGTAGAAGTTTTTGTGGCTTTTGGATAGTAAAGAATTTATTTATTTTTAAACAAAGGGAGTATTAGTTCTACCTTTTTGGATTAGATAAATATGTTGAATGTGTCATGAAAGCAATAGATAATAAAAAAGAGATCACTCCCAATAGAAATAAAATGTAAAAAAAGTATCAAAATATGAGCTACATATTTCTATCCCCGAAATAAGAGTTTACAATGTGATAATATGATAATGTATATTGACATCTCATAATATTTTTTGGTAATGTATATGATCATTATTGACACTGTATATGCATTTTAACTCATATTTTGAGAATAAAAATATGAAACTTATATTTTAGTATATTTTACTCCAACTTTAGTCTTTTCAACACAAACTTTATTCTTAAAAAACTAAGATGACCAAAAAGCCCAATATTTTCAACTCTAATTTGCAATACCATCACAAAAAGAATTAGGGAAAAAATTCACAAGGCTCTTTTAAGTATCAAGAATCATGTGGTACAATAAATTTTAGAATTAATCTAGGGGTACACAAACATGAATAACTCATTTGCATACAAGACTAATACAATGTGTCTGTGTGTGTCTATGCTAGTCTGGTGTACAAATAGGATATCCTATGGTAGTGTACCCTTAGGATTACCCTAAATTTTGTTCTATAGTAAACACTGTTTGCAAATATAATTGTCAATAAATAATTTTGGTACAATACCAATTAGCAAATTCTACCAAAATGTGAAAATCACACCTAGAACGCCACATTGAAGATATTGCCAAAACAATATCTTTCAATCCTCAAAAAGGATAATTGAGTGTTGAATATGAAGAAAAGAATGTTAAGAATAACATACTAAAATTTTATTATGATTATATAAATGATGGAAGCGAAGTGGTTCTCGAGACCAGTTCGGGATAATATAGGTAATCTCATTTGGTCCTTGATTTTAGTGAGAGACTAGATCGGTCCCAGACTGAGTGGCCTTTTCTGATAGAGTACACTAGGACCGGACTATAACCAGACTATGACTAGATTCGCAATAAATTTGAAATACAATATGTGTATCAATATATTTATACTTGAAAGTTTAATTCTATATAAATACATATATTCTATCAATATACTGAGTATAGGATAGTAATTTACATTTTTTTTTTGTAGATTTTCAGATAGGGAGTAAATGATAATCATCTAAAAAATCTCAAATATACAAAACATACAAATTAAAATTAGTTTTTTTGTTAATTCTATCCAATATCTACTTTAGATAAAAATATTCATATTGCATAAATAGTTACATAGAAATTAAATAATTAAAAGTAAGAACTTTTTTAAGAACAAAAAAATAAAAAATTATATACACTCTGTAACTGATCCTAACTGCACTATCTGGTCCTAAAAACTCCCATTTTTTTATAGAGTAAATTCCATAATTAGTCCTTTATAATAAGGGAATTTCCATATTTGGTTCTCTATTATCAAATGTTACCCTCGTAGTCCTTTTTTAAGGATGCCTTTCCACAAATTGTTCTTTTTTTATCTTTCGACATGTGGATGTTAATTTAAAAGCTAAAAATATAATTTGACATCAAAATTATGTCTAATGACGTGTTCTAATATTGGTTAAGCGGATAACACAAAAAAATGACTATGATTGTGGGTTAAAATTCTGACGGAAAACCACATTTGTAGACTATGGTTGTAATAAAAAGCGAATGTAATTCACAAACGACGCAAACAAAACAACATTTGGAATTTTTTATGACAAAAAATATATATTATCATTGTGAAATTACAATTTTAGCTCTTAAATTAACTCCAACATGATAGAAGATAAAAAAGGACTATTTGTGGAAAGATACCCATAAAAGAAAGACCACTAGTATAATACTTGATAATAGAGGACTAAATAGAGAAACCATCTATCATAAAAGACCAATTATAAAATTTTATTCTCTTTTTATACTCCTTCCGTCCCAAAAAGTTTGTTACGTTTAGAAAAAACTGCGTCCCGTAAAGTACGTTACATTTTTATTAAAAAACCACTTTTACCCCTTACTTTTTCATATCCTACCTATCACATCATACTTTTTTTCTAATAATCTACCCATCACATCCTACTTTTACCCATCACATCAAGGATATTTTTGGAAAGTCAATACCAAAATATCCCTTTTTTAATTTTCCAAAAAGTCAAACCATCCCATTATTTTTGGGATGGAGGGAGTATATAAAAACAGAACTAGTTTGAACTAATGTCAAAAGAACCAAACCAATATAGCCCTAAATAGTACGGAGTACTGGTTGACTTGCTATCTCTAACGCATACATTCTATATGGGCTTTTAGGGACTGAATGCTGTAAATGGGCTTCAATGGGCTGAATGTGGAGCTCTCATTTCCCATTAGCATTCGTATGTATCAAAAAATTTATGCTGTCTTGGGCGGGTAAATTTCACAAATGGTACCTGCACTTTAGCTGGAATTTTGAAGTGGTACCTGAACTTCAAATCCTTTTACAAAAATCTCTGAACTTACGCAATCCTTTCACTAATGAGCCATTAGCCCGTTTCTAGGTTAACTTCCGGTCATTAGGGCCAAATTCGAATTTTATATATTTTAAAATTTTCAATTTGACACCATTTTTTAAAATATATAAAATTCGAATTTGACCATAATGACTGGAAGTTAACCTAGAAACGGGCTAATGGCTCATTAGTGAAAGAATGTAATTTTAGGGAATTTTTCAGAAAGCATTAGAAGTTTCATGTACCTCTCCTAAATTTGAGCTAGCCTGTCTTGGGCAAAAAGACAGCCGATTGCAACTGATAGAGGGAAAAGGGATCCCCTTTGTCTTCGATTCTAACACTCTGGGGGGAAAAGCGATCTTCACATCGCCTTCTTCTTCAGGTTCCGATCGCCAATAGACAGGTATTCCGATCGCAGTTCAATTTTCACTTTTTTTTTCTAGATTTGCTCTGCTCTTCAATTCCGCCATAATCGCTGCATAGTTTTTTTTTGTTTCAATTTTGATCGCCATCTGCTCCTTCGCTGCTCAATTCAGATTTTTTTACGTGCTTATTTTTGTTCTGCTATGCTCTTCAATTTCTATAGCCATTGCTCACTTTTTTTTGCACTTCAATTTTCACTTTTTTTTTCAGTTTTTCAGTTTCCAGCTTTCTTTCACTTTTTTTTTTCAGTTTTCGTTTTTTTTTGTTTCCTTTTTTTCAGTTTTCGTTTCTTTCAGTTTTCCTTTTTTTCACTTTTTTTTGTTTCTGTTTTTCAGTTTTTGTTTCTTTTTGCTTCCTGATATATGGAATATATAAATTTTATGAACATTGGAATATAGTTTTTTAAAAAGAAATTAGACATTTGATCACTTGAACTTGTATTGATGCAAAAGAGTCATTAGAGATGATAGCTTAATTATATTCATCGTGAATGTAGTTTATTAGTTCTCAATAGAAATCGAAATAATACATACTTCATATATAACTAAATTTCTGGTGCATAAACTCTGTAATTGGTATTCCTGATATATGGAATATATAAATTATATGCACATTGGAAACACCCTCTCTACATTCTTGTCTCTGTGCTATTACTTTGTTCTTGCTAGCGCTACCTTGTGTACTTTGTGTGCTTCTGTATTTGAGTCCGGTGTCTCTTGGAAACACCCTCTCTACATTCGAGTAGGGCTAAGATCAGCTTACATACGCCCTCCCTATACCCTAATTTATGTGGGATATTACTAGTTTTGTTATTGCTGTTGTATTATTAGTTTAGATGACTCTACCCAAGATGCGGAGGACATTTAATGACTTCTTTATATTATTATCAATAGGGCTGTGAATTGAGTATAACAGGTTCTTGCTAAAGATGGAAAGTATATTTAGCTCCAGGATTAATTAATTGCTATAGATTGATTTATCTAGTTATGGCTATGCAAGAAGAAGTTTATCCTTTTTCACATTGTGATATAGAAGACAATATTGCAATAGATGACTTTTTTTAATTTTCAATTTGTTTTTTTATGCTTCGTGAACCACTTCTGATGCCAAAATACCCAAATGGATTTTTTTAAGAAGTTTTGCCTTTGACATGAATTATTTCCTTGTGAAATCAATGCTTAAGTTGGTAGGCATCTTTTACTTGAACTTGTGTTGCTGCATTGTCAATTATATTTTTTTAAAAAAGAAATTAGACATTTGATCACTTGAACTTGTATTGCTGCATTGTCAATCAAAATTAAAAGAGTCATTAGAGAATAATCTACATAATTAGGTAGATTTAATATTCTACAAAACTACATAAATACTCTTATGTTTAATTTGTAGTTTTGTTATTGTACTTCGTTTTCTGCACTTTTGTTATTGTACTCTGTTTTTTGCAATTATCTGGACTTGTAGGTTCTAGTGATTTGAGTTCTTACAGAATAACGTGAATTATGCTAAATTTTTAGGTTCTGATTTGTGGCATCAATGGATAGTGATATGCTTGATTATCTCTACTTAAATCATATGACAGCTTTGTTTTCGATATTCATATTACTACAAGTATGGTATTTATGCACTAGAAGAGATCGAACGAGAATTGTGGATGAATCAATTTCCTTAGAATCAAAGGATTTAAAAAATGTTGTGCGAGAGGTGTTGACGAATAGACTTGTATGTCGAGATATGATACGAATGGGGCCAGATGCGTTTTTGAACTCATGTGGTCTATTAGTGCGTCATGGTGGATTAAAAGCAACAAAGTGGATAAGTATTGAAGAACAAGTTGCTCTTTTCTTGTAGATACATCCTAAACAAATAAAGAAAAACAACCACAAGGATATTTTAGTAATTTTATTCTTTCCCTACCTCACGTTACCTAATAAACATTCAAACACAATTTTGTAACTCATTACCTTACTTTACCTACCTTCAATTACCTACCCTCAATTACCTACCTAATAAAACTTTTACCTACTCCAACCAAACATAGCCTAAGTATACGCGACAACTCGACTCGCCTTACATTTCGAGAAAGCCAGTGTTGATTAGCTTACCAGGTCCGTCCCTCTTCTTTTCAAATTATTCTTCACATGGTGGTTTTCTGTGTGATTGTTATTTTTTTTCAATTAGTACAAAGTTTGGATATTTTGTTGCTTTAGGTTACAATAAAGTTTTCCAGATTTTGAATGTCGATTTGAATAAAACCGTTCTGATCTGACCCAGGGAGATTAGGAATCGAAAAGTGATTTTTACTCTGGAGAATTTTCACTATTTCTAAATTTTAAGATTTGGCTGGGGTTTTGTTTTTCCAATCTTCACATTTGTTGCTAAAATTGATTTTTTTTTAAATTTTGATTGGATGCCAGAAAAAAAATATTTGCCCGCGTTTTCTGCTATATGTTGATTGAATAGATTATGTGTTATGCAATGACTAGCTTGTAACCATTGTGGTGGAAATCACGATTGTCTTTATACTGAGTCATCTAAGAAACGATATAAGCGACATGATAGTCATTGCTGAGGGAATGTTTATGCATCTGCAATTCTGCATTGAGAGAGTTTTATCCTTCCAAGTTTATATATATCATATGTTATGGAGTTGCCCCATTGAGAAATAAATTCCATAAAAGTGTGGGAATTTAATTTGTATTCACTTCATTGAGAAAACCTCTGTGTTACTAGCTTCCTTGAATAATATGGCAACCAACTTAACAGTAAGCCTTGTTTGATTCAAAAGAAGAGTTTGAAATGTTTGTTATGCTTGGCTCATTGGAGGAGTGAGATGAATTATCAACTTAGAAAAACATACATT
Organism: Cuscuta australis; assembly: GCA_003260385.1. Taxonomy (NCBI): domain Eukaryota; kingdom Viridiplantae; phylum Streptophyta; class Magnoliopsida; order Solanales; family Convolvulaceae; genus Cuscuta; species Cuscuta australis. Next base: position 1,361,042 of record NQVE01000200.1, on the reverse strand, counting down.
TTAAATTATTATATTTGAAATCATTTTTATGTAAATAAAATTGTATTGATGTATATGCCTAATACGGAGTAACCGAGTAACAATAAGAATGTAGAACAATTTCAATAAAAAAGCATGAAAAGAATTTAAGGAAACTATAACGTGAAATTTGCACTGAATAGGACTAAAGCATAAGTCATTTCCCAATGTAGGACTTAAACTTTTTTATTCCCTAAACAGGACTTAATAATGACTAGTGAGAAGAATAATGTCTAAGTGATGCTGGACATTTAGTTGAATAATGACTAATAGATAATGACCAATGGTCCTACATTAGGAAATAAAAACATATGGTCCTATATTGAGAAAGTCATTATGTTTTGGTCCTATTTAGGTAAATTACCCAACTATAAATGCATCCCAAGTATCCCAAATTAGGGAATTGAGATACATGATACTTTGGTATATCTGGAGTTTTTAGGAGTACAGAGCTCTTCCACGTTCCTCCTCTTCCTAATCTTCCAACCAAACAAAAGTATTACTAAACCTTAGATAGATCCCATTATTTTTCCACAAGAATATAATTAAGCCTCCCTTTGGCTCTGACCTCCTATTTGATAGTTCACGTTTCTTCCACATCCCGGTAATTCTTTCTCTACCCTGCACCCCTCCATTATTTAACAGAAATGAAGTACAAATTTTAGATGTTTATATCATTAATGAATAATGAATTCTTGATCTAGACCTATGCTTGAAAATTGCTAATCCGAGACACCCCTCTATAGATCTTATATTAGTCCCATATCTTTTAAGATGTGTATAAAACACTACTCAGCAGATATTATTTGCATGCATCAGATATATTTGTTGTGTTCTATATTTTTTTCTTTGTATAAGATCTGCTTTTCTTCCACATCCTGGTAGTTCTTTCTCTACCTTTCATTTCTCCACTCTTTGCTGCTACAACTCCCACAGTTCCACAACTATCAATTTTTCCCAAACAAAAATAAGTATTGTTTCAACAATTCAGACATGAAGCACAAATTTCAGATGTTTACATCATTAATGGATTTTTAGATCTATGCTTGAAGGTTCCTAATCTGAGACACCCCTCTACAGATCTTCTATTAATACCAAATCCTATAAGATGTTTATGAAGTACTACTCTACAAATCTTATTTGCATGCTTCATATATATTTGATTTGTTCTATTTATTGCTTTTTGTATACTTTTATTTGTTACAAGATGATTTGGCTGTACAGTTTCTGTACTTTAAATTTTGATATTATCTACTACCTCAAGGAATCAAAGATTTCTGACTTTCTGTAACTATTTATTACTAGTTTAGAAATTTACTGCATTTTTTGCCCTTATTTTGTCAATATTTTTAGTTACATTAATTTGCTTGCTCAAGCATTCTTATTTATATAGTGTTTGTTATTCAATGAGGTTAAATTGATGTATTGCTACATTTACCGGCCAAAAGGGCCAAAACTTCATAGGAAGCAAGCAAGAAAGTTTAATGTGGCATTTTAAGAATCATCTTGCCATTTGTAGAATGCTTAAGTTCATCCATCTAAGTTTTGATAGATTTAGCTTGACATTACAGAGTCCATAAAATTCTTAATTCATTTAAAATGCTTCTTGATGGAGGCATGGAGCAAACTGTTTATGTACCAAACTGTATGTTGTGTTGCTGACTTGCTGGAAACGCATGCATATTTGCCAACTCGTAATTAAACTCACACTTAGTCTTATTTTCTCTCCTCGACACAAAAAATCCCATTGATGCAGAGAATTCACAATGTCACGAAGATATGATAGCCGTACAACAATCTTCTCTCCGGAAGGCCGTCTGTATCAGGTTGAATATGCAATGGAGGCAATTGGGAATGCTGGGAGTGCCATAGGCATATTATCCAAAGATGGAGTTGTTTTGGTTGGCGAAAAGAAGGTCACTTCCAAGCTTCTGCAAACGTCAACCTCCACTGAGAAGATGTACAAGATTGATGACCATGTGGCATGTGCTGTTGCCGGAATAATGTCAGACGCCAACATCCTCATCAACACAGCCAGGGTCCAGGCTCAGCGATACACTTACGCTTACCAAGAACCGATGCCCGTGGAACAACTCGTCCAGTCACTGTGTGACACCAAACAAGGCTACACCCAGTTTGGTGGGCTCCGTCCCTTTGGGGTGTCCTTCCTCTTCGCAGGGTGGGACAAGAACTACGGGTTCCAGATGTACATGAGTGACCCAAGTGGGAACTATGGGGGCTGGAAGGCTGCTGCCATTGGGGCAAACAATCAGGCTGCGCAGTCAATGCTGAAACAGGACTACAAGGACGAGATCATGAGGGAAGAAGCAGTCCAGCTTGCTCTCAAAGTGCTTAGCAAGACAATGGATAGCACGAGTCTTACCTCCGAGAAGCTCGAACTGGCTGAAGTTTTCCTTTGCAAGGATAAAGTTAAGTACTTGGTTCACTCACCTGAGTCTCTGAATAAGTTGCTTGCGAAGCTTGGCTTGACCCAACCCACTGTGGAGGAGACCTAAAGCACTCTGCTTACTGTTGTTCTTCTATTCCCTCTGTTTTCTGCTCTACAATATATTCTGGATTGTGAGTTGTTTTGTTGCTGTTGTTGATGATCACTTGTGATTGTGTAGTGGATGTGGGGAATCAAAACAGGAGTGTGAGATGCACTCATTTAAATTGTTGGAATTGGTTTGCAATAACTTCTTTATCTGAATGTTTTGTGGTTACATAAAAGTTATACTCCAATTCAAATGTATTTCCACCACAGTTGTCATGGTGCGGTGTCAGCCAACCACCAGGACTAGAAACGTAATGCTAGGTCTATGTCAAATGATGTCTACTATGTTTTAGAAGAGATCGTTGGTGTTTGTTCAGTTCAACCAGATTTGATCTGATCAAATCCAATCCGTTTAGATGGACTAGATTAGATTCAATCAGATTAGATATTCAAAACATCAGATTGGGCGAATGAAACACTAGTCAAAAATCATATTGTTAGTCAAAAAGTCTAGAGAAACATTGAAATTATGAGCCAATAGAGATGGAGTACCAAGCATTTTGATATTTGTGGAGTTAAATTCACAATCTAATAATTTAGTTGAACAATAACAAAGTTGGATCTCACGAAAGTATGGTCTGGGGAGAGTTTATGTATGCAGACCTTATCCTTACTTGAGAGTAGAGAAGTTGTTTCCAAAGGGTTGTCGACTCAAGCTTCACATATAGAAGCATCACCGCAAATACATAAAGTAAAAAGAGCATGGATAAAGCACCAAATACCCAGAGCCAGAAAAAAGTACTGCAAGCAAATAGCAAACAACACCAAACATATAGGGCATACAAAGCACACAAAACAACACCCCTAGCCCAAGACATCTACCAAATTACTCTAATTCTATCTCTCCAAATGCTCCTAAGGTCATATCCTCTATAAGGACAAAAAGTCGTCCTGTTTTATAATCTCCTTCCAACTCTTCTTAGATTTGTTCTTTCTCGTACTTACCCCTACCAATGTAAGCCTCTCGCACTTCTATTACTGGAGCGTTAGTACTCCACCGTCTCACATGATCGAATCACCTCAACTTAGCTTTCTGCAGGTTATGTTTCACTGGCACCATGCCTAACCAACCTTGTATAATCTCGTCCAGAGTCCTATCCAGTCTCGTTTGTCCACACATCCACCACAACATCCACATCTCTGTTGCATGCAAGCGACACCGATGAGTCTTCTTTATTTTCATTCATTTTTTAATATACTAAGAAAGTCTTAATAAATAGTTTATATAAAATGAAGAAAGTAATGTTTATTATTCTATTTAGTATAATTCATTAGAACTAATTTTAATTTAATTTATTTAAAAATTAATGTAAACTATAAAAATAATGGTAAAAATACTCCGTATATATAGAAACTTACGTCAAAACATCCTCTAAAATTCATGACTCATAAAGTTCTTTACTATTTGACTTTTTGGGTCAAACTACTACACATTGTGACCATTACATACCATTAATAAAAATATTTTTAAGTAAATAAATATTGAGTAAAAAAAGAAATAAATACGAGTATTATAGAAATATTATTTACAAACTTAATCTTAAAAAGAACATACATTACCAAATTTGTAGTCTAAGTTTTTAAAAGTTGAACAATAAGGTACATTAGTCATTTCACTCTCTTAGCCCATTCTTTTTTTGTTCAAGAGTCAAAATGAAAGTGGACAAAACACCGAATAAAGTATTAACTTGTATACTAAAGATTTGCACTCACACTTTGGTGGTACACACTGATACAAAAAATTATTGTGATCGTAAATTTTCGCAATGAGATTTTGTGTTAGTATGAACAATTCGGTGCAAATCCTTGTACGACTTGTTTTTTTGTAATTGAATATTTATTTTCAAGTAATAGAATACTAATATTGAGTAACTGAATACTAATTTACGAGCATCACTCAATTTTAGAAAATAAATATTTAATTACTAGAAAATAAATATTGAGTTATTCGAAAATGAATATTGAATTATAATGGAAGAGAAATGGTTGTACTGAGTTGTACCTTACTCCCTCCGTCCCAAAATATAAGAAATATTACGCTAAACGAAGTAATTTTTTGAATTTTTTCAATCCATTTTATTTAAAGAGTGGTTTACAAATGAAAAATAAAACTTACATATTTAAAAACTACGTCAAAAGTTCTACAAAAAAGTGGTGACATGAATATTTTATTCCATCAAATAATCAATTAAAATGCAAAAATAAATAAAAATTCTCGTGATTTCTAAATAGTGGAATATTGATTATATTTTAGGAGGGAGGGATGGAGTAATATATTGCCCAACTCGGTATACACGAGTATTATGCTTAATTACATTGCAGTACTCCCTTTTAAAAAAGACGAGATAGCATGCCGGGAATTAGAGGAAACTCCGACCCCATGCTCCGGCTACCGGGGAAGCTCTCCCCGAAAGCCCTACTGAAGCTCCTAAAGTCCGAGAAAAACGCTAACTCTGCACTCGCCCTGTTCGACATTGCGAGTCAGCATCCTGGCTATGCTCACAGCGACGCCATTTTCCAGTACATTCTCCGTCTTCTCTCAGCCGACCGACGATTCGCGCCCCAGATTACTCGGATCTCCGACATGATCCGGGCTCAGAATTGCCCGTGCTCCGAGGATGTAGTGCTCTCCCTTATCAAAGCCTACTCCAAAAACTTCATGGTTAATGAAGCCATAGAGGTTTTCCATAACATGAAGAAGAATTTTGGGTGTCAACCCGGGGTCAGGTCTTACAACAGCATGCTCAATGCTTTTGTGGTTTCGAACCAGTTGGATAAAGCAATGCTGTTTTTTAAACACTTCGAGAAGATGTCTCTTTCACCCAACACTGAAACTTACAATATTTTGATTAAGGTTGCGTGTAAACGGAGGAAATTTTGCCAGGCGAAAGAGATTTTGAACTTGATGTGGGATAAGAAGTTGAAGCCTGACGTGCATAGTTATGGAACTTTGATCAACGGGCTTGCCAAGAATGGTGATTTGAACGATGCATCTGAGGTGTTCGATGAAATGTTTGACAGAGGAGTGGTACCAGATGTGATGTGTTATAATATTCTAATGGATGGATATTTCAAAAGGAGCGATTCTGCAGCTGCTAAACAGATATGGGACAGGTTAATACAGAGTGAGCTGGTTTATCCAAGCACCGTGAGTTATAATGTGATGATCAGTGGTTTGTCTAGGTGTGGAAGATTCAGTGAGGCATTGGAAATATGGGATAGGATGAAGAAAAATGAGGTCAAAATGGATGTCTTTACGTATAGCTCATTGATTCACGGGTTTTGTGAGTCTGGAGATATCAATTGGGCCGAGAAGCTCTTTGAGGAGATGACGGAGAGAGAAATATTACCGGATGTTGTTATTTATAATGCATTGCTTAACGGGTACTTCAAGTTCAAGAACACTAAAACTTGTTTTGAGTTATGGGATTTGATGGGGAGGGAAGACTGTCGAAATGTTTCTAGTTATAATATATTCATGAAAGGGTTGTTTGAGAAGGGAATGATGGAGGAAGCCATTGCTGTTCTGGGACTCCTGAAGGAGAATGGCTATGCTGCTGACCAAATGACATATGGGATTTTGGTTCACGGGGTTTGCAAAAATTCAAATGTCAACATGGCATTAAAGGCGTTAAAGGAGGCATATGAGAGTAAAGGAGAGCCAGATCCTTACATATACACAGCTATAATTACAGGGTTATGCAAAGAAGGAAGACTATATGAAGCAGCTTCTATCGTTGATCAGATGGGAAAGAGTGGCTTTAAAGTAAACCCTGCTATTTTCAATGCACTAATTAGCGGCTTTATCCAAGGCAATAAGGTTGATGATGCAATGAAAATTTTTGGTGAGCTTGGTAATTATAAAAATTTCTTAATCAATGTTGTTACCTATAACATCCTTGTTGATGGTTTATGCAAAGCCGAAAGATTTGACGAAGCCTATGACATTGTTAAGGATATGCTTCAGAAAAGATGGAAGCCAGATGTTATCACGTATAGCTTGCTAATCAATGGTCTATGCATAACGGGCAAGTTAGACATGGCAATGAACTTGTGGGGCCTAGTTCTTAGCAGAGGTATCAAGCCTGATACAACTATGGGTAATATTATGATTCATGGGCTCTGCTCTGCAGGAAAACTTGAACAAGCACTGTGTATGTATCTAAACATGAGACAGTGGGACTGTGTTCCTAATCTAGTCACACTCAACACACTCATGGAGGGATTTTACAAAGTAAGGGACAGGCGTAGTGCGTCTGTGATTTGGGCTCGAATTTTCAGAGGTGGGTTTCAGCCTGACATTATTTCTTACAACATTACTCTTAAAGGGCTTTCATTGTGCAACCGGATATCAGACGCCAGATTGTTTTTGAATGATGCTTTGAGTAGGAAGGTCTATCCTACTGCGATTACATGGAACATACTTGTCAGAGCTGTTGTTTATGATGGAATTCACTCATATCATTTTGATAATGTTGATTTGTCTTCCAGGCCAAAGTAAGCTGTAAGCCGCCCTTTCTCCTTAACTCTACTTAGAAATGCATTGAGAATGACCATTTGTTCTCACAGTTCATTTCCGGCAGTTATTGTAGCCATTGCGTGTTAATTTCAATTGTATAGTGATTTGATATGCAGGTTATGTGCACCCTATTATGTTTGTTGTGATTATTGCTCTTATGTGAATTACTTTGGTATGCAAATGTTGCTCACCATGCATGGATTTTCCACCAGATGTTTTTTACTAGAGAAGCATTTAGGTTATAAATTTTTGCTGCTGACATTATTTGACAGGTTGACTATAATACCCTTAGGATGACTCATCATTGCATAATGTTGAATCTTTGTGAGTTGGATAATAATAATGATAAAGCATCAGTTAAATCAATGACTTTGGTGACAGCAGTGATGCCACCAAATACAATTGCTGATGCAAGAGATGTGGCATGTTGTATTAGCCTCAATAGTTGAGGCTCTCTTTGGGGTTATAACGCATGCTATAAAACACATACTCCATATTTGACATTAGAATTCAGGGCCCATTTGGCAAGAGTTATTGGGATGGAACATCTAAATATTCTGAAATGAAAACATTTAGTACCATCCATATCATCAAATAATTAAAAGTTACTTAATTTGCACAAAATGAGCAAGGACAAGCCACCTCTGGCTACCAAACGAAGCTTAATATTCATTTCTTCTCTTCTCTAGTTTTTTTACTTATGATATCATTCTTCTCCTAAACTCGTAGCGGATTTGATGTAATGCATGGGAACAAGTACACTGTACATCAATTATTGTGTGCTATAATAGTACAACTCTACATGCAATTTGTTGAGCGTGTGACCATTCTTCATCCCAGTTATGCTGGCCCTTACTGTAACCGTCCGGCCCTTAATTTGACTTTGTTAGATTGTCATTTGATCTACTCCGTACATGTTGCGTACACATCCTGATATATTTTGGTCAATTGCTCTTTCCTAAATCCTAGGTTACTTCAACTTACTTCTGAAGTTATGCAAATGCTCCTCATGGAGGTCTGGTCCAAATTTTTTGAATGTGGAATAATCACTGAACATTCCCCAAATGACATGCATCAATCGAATAACTATGCTTGATAATGAATTGCACTCCGACGCCTTCAAGGCCACCATTGTCCTCATGCATGGATTTCCACTAGATGCTTGTTTTTCTGCACACGTTTTCTACGTTTACTATGAACTTGTATAGTTGTATGTACATCTGAATTCCTTCAATCAATTTCTTCATTACAAGTTCAATTTCTTCATTACAAGTTCTCATTTCTGTTTTCTGCATGAACATGTATATCACAACGTCATCATCGGAATAAGTTGGAGAATCAATAATAAGCATCAGCTATATCAATGACTTTGGTGGAGGCAGTGATGCCACTGAACACAATTGCTGATGCAATAGAGATGTGGCATGATATATCAGCCTCCAGTAATGAGACTTTTATTTGGGGTTATGACTCATGCTATACTATAATAGATTGTCTGGTAAATGTGCTATACTATAATAGATTGTCTGGTAAATGTTCTTTGTGTGTGTGTGTGGCTGAAATAGCCGTCTGAATCTTGCTATTCGGTTGAAATAGTGGGCTGAATCTGCTGAAGTTTATAGAAGGAAAATGCATTTGGTAGGATTCATCTCAGTCAAATAAGTTGGAATTATGGACTGATTTTGCTGATTTTGCTGATTTTAGAATCACGATCAACCAAATTGTTTTCTGGTTGGTATCTAGTTTGAACAAAACGATAGGTGATTCCAATTACAAAAAACAAAAAAAAAATCGAAAATCTCCATTCTACCACCCATTTTCCTGCTATAAAACAGGAGTGTAAATGTACTCTTTGACAGAAGGATCCATATTCACACTTTTTCTTTCTCTCAAATCTTCTCTTCTCTATTAATTTCTGATATCATTCTTTGCTCGTAGATGATTTGGGAAAGCAAACCAACCAGAATGATCCCAAGAATTGTGGGTTTCTGCCAGTAGGATGATGAAGAGATGAGGGCATCAAGTATCCCAACTCCCACCACACCAATAAGGAGCAGGTAAACATTTCTTCGAGTTCTTGACCCTGCTGAATTTTCACCGCTGAGCTTTCCAATTTTCTCATCTTTTTTAGCTTTTGTTCTGTCCGCAGCCCCATACTTTCTGTTCTTTAGATTCTTAAAGAACAACCCTTCATTTCTTTCCTTCTCTATCAGATTTTCAAACTCTGCTATCTGCCTTTCATCCTCTTCAATCTCCAGCCTGTTAACCTCTGCAGATTCTTCAAAAGCTTGCATCTGGCTCTCGATATTCTCCATGATCTGCTCAAAAAAACCAACAAGATTTCATTAATCAATAGAACTAGAGCAGACTGAAGAGAAGAAACAAGCAAATGACGATCTTAGGTAAGTGGGCAGACCCTTGCTCCAGCTTGATCGAGCTGTTCCAGTGCATTTTCCCCAACCTGGTCAATTTCGGCATTGCCTTCTTCAGCAAACCGGGTTAGGTAGGCTGCCCTCTCGTCCAAGAACTCGGTGATGCGGACTTTCTGGGTTTGAAGCATTGCTATTTTGGCAAGCAGTTCCTGCTTCCGAGCATCCCCTTTCGGTGGAGATGGATCTGGATCTGTGGAAGAGTTGGACTTGTTGCACAGGGAGATGATTGGGTTCTTCTTCTTCTTCTTGAAGATGTGAAGAAGGCGTTGCTGGTTGAGATTGAAGGCGGAGGAAGAGTGTATGGCTTTCAGGTGAATCATCTTTCTTGTTTTTTCCTTCTTTTTTCGAGTTAGAAGTTGTGAAGTGGAAAATGCACAAGAGTTATCCCATCACCGAGTTTGTTTCTTATCCATTCATTTTATTTACATATTGGTATAGAAATAAAAAATAAAATTTACATATCAAAAAACTACATGAATAGTGCTTCGAAATAAGAAGTGTCACGAGTATTTTATTTTATCAAATTACAAATGAAAACGAAGAAATAAACAAAAGTTCTCGTGACTGCTGAAAAAGCAAGTGTGACAAATATTTTGGGATATCATCTAACACCTACTTGTTTCTTTGTTTTCTTAAGTACCAACTGGTAGTTTTTAACTTTTTTTACTCCATAAATTTTCTCGCTGTTCTAGGTCTTGTTTTGATAACACGTTTAGCTTTTATTATTAGCTTTAAAAAAAATTATTTGATGGTAATATTCAGCTCTGTTAGTTTATTCGCGTATAATATGTGTATTATACACCCGTACGTATGATACACGTATTATACTCCCGAATATGAATTTTTAATGGGACGAACGTATAATACACATATTTTTGACCCCAAACGTATTTACGAATTTTATACGTATTATATTGCAAAATCATTGGGGTCAAATTCAGATGAGATCAAATAAATTGGTTGTCTTTCTGCAAAAATACAAATCTTTAAAATTTGGCGACTCAATTATTATAAAAGTATTAAAAGTCGGATCGTAGTTCAAGTCATCCTCCAATATCTTTTGTTAATAAAATGTCACCCACACCCTATCAGTCTCTTCGACTTTGTCCGGCTCAAAGTCCAACATTGCATCTGCACTAGCGTATAGTAGACAACAACATTTTTCTCTATTTGTTTAGATTTTGAAAATGTGGTCAATTTTTTGTATTTAGTCCTTAAGATTAAATATTTGTCCATGTTTAAAAATACAAATTTGATTTTATTTGTATGGTCTAAATTCAAAAAAATCTAAGTTCGTAACTATATATTTGTATTCTAAAAATAAAAAATATAGACTAAATTTAATTTTACTCAACTTTTAAATTGTGTAAAGCATTATTTAGTAAGTTCATATTTAAATTATAAAGAGACTTAAATCTTCCTTTTAAATTCATGATAAACATTTAATCAATTTTTTAAAACATAAATTGTCTAATAATATAAATTTTTCATGTCTTAAATAATGTTGGCTTCATTTTTCAGAATGTGTTCTTAGTTTGAATACATTTTGTGAAAGTACACAATAATAATTAGATTGAAAAATCTCCTTTGGGTACTCATGGAAAAAATGAATAAACAATAAATCGTAGTGTTGGTTAAATTTTTAGAACTTTATGATGTATTTGTATTCAATTTCAAAGTTTAAAATGTGTTTCTTATTAAAAAATATGCATTCATTATAAGCCGTATTTTTGAAATATCAAACGTATAATACGCGGACGTATCCGTATAAGTACTCCGAACGTATAAAATGTATAATAAAACGTATTTTAAAAAAGTGATCCGTATTATACACGAACGTACGAATAGACGTATTATACTCGTATCCGAATAAGCTAAGAGAGATATTCAGGGTCTATCCTAAAAGTAGTTTGGAAAAATTGAAAAGAGTTCGAAGAAAATGAAAGGAGTTTGAAAAAACTAAAAAAAGTTGAAAAAACTGTAAAGAATAAAAGAATGTTGAAATGAGTATTGTAGTTTAAAATTTTTATATTTTTCTTAAAGTATATTGGAGATGCAGTACTTAATGGAATTATCACCTTTTGGAGCAGATTGTTTCTGATTTCCGCTAAGGTACTGCATAAAATTCAGGCTTTATGTAGGAATTTTCTTTGGGGATCTTCTTATGAACATAGAAGAACTCCATTGGTCTCATAGGATGACATTTGTATGTCAAGGAAAAATGGAGGATTGGGACTTAAGAATCTTTCCATATGAAATAAAGCTAGTATTATGAACTTAGTTTGGGACATAGCTTTAAAAAAGACATACTATGGATCAAATATATCCATAATAGATACCTTAAAGGAAGCAGTATTTGGGATTGTCACATACAGAGAGATTCATGCTATTATTGAAAAAAGCTCTTACAAACTAGAGCACACTTCACCAATATGGATCACTGTATTGTTTACACACCCAAATCTGGATATAAATGGCTTGTGGGGGATACCCACAAGGTCTCCTGGGAAAGCTTGTTTGGAATAAGCTAACCATTCCTAAACATAAATTTATAATATGGTTGATGTATAGAGACAGATTGCAAACGAAGAAGAGGATCAGTAGATATCTTTCTATTGATATCCAATGTCATCTCTGTCAACAGGAGGAAGAAGATAGCCATCACCTATTCTGTAGATGCCTCTTTGCCAAAGAAGTTTACCTACTGGTGTCTGCATGGGTTCATTTTGATTTTGAGGCTAATACCATTGAGGAGATAACTCAGAAGATTACTGCAATCTCTCAATCCAAGAGAAGGATGAAGGTGATCTCCATTTTTTTTACAGCTTTTAATTTGAAAAAGGCTAATACCATTGAAAAATTATTACATACACCTAAGGTCCTTGATGAACCTTCATATATGCTAACTTAAGACCCGGCACAAGGAGCAAGGAGATAATCTTAAGTGTAAAGTGGTTGCCAATTTGCCATTAGACAACTCTATAGCTTGTTGTAAAAATCATACCAAAACTAATTTATATCCAACCATTACACTAAACTCCAGCTCATAATAATATTTTTTAAATATACTTCCTCTGTCTCGTAAAGTTATTGTTTTGATTTTAATGAGATTTAAGAAATACATTTTTGTGTTGACATTTTCAAATTATGCTTGATGTGATGTGTAAAAAATAGAATGTGATAGATAAAATACTAGTGAGTATGTATGATGTAATAGGTAGGATATAAATTGATAGGGGTAAAAAGGGATTTTTTAATATAAATTAAAAAGAGACTATGAGACACAAAAAACAAAAAGAAGAAATAATTTGTTGGACGAATTGAAGGGAATATTACTTTTTGACACTATTTTTTTAAATTTCACAACTATAAAAATTGAAGCAAACTACGAGGAATAAAAGGTTACATAAACAAAAAATGATGCATAAATTAAAGCGAGTAATGCTAGAATCATAAACAACTTGGACATGAATTACACAAACTTGATATTAATTTGTGCACTTTCCCAAGTGAATAAAATGATTTTAAATAATTTAAAAATAAAAATTTAAATATACAAATGACAAATTTGTGAAGTTTGTGCTCAAGTAGTTTGTGACTCTAGCATTATTCAATTAAAGCAACTACGTACAAAAAATAAATGTACGGGTTTTGTTTTTGGGAAGGCATATGATAAGGTGTCTGGGGAGGTCTTATGGAGGTATCTTGAGTATAGAGGAGTTCTAATCACTTACATCCGTGCACCCAATGATATGTACAGCGGGGCAAGAACTAGGATTTAGACTTAGTAGGACCAAGACTGAATACATGAACTTAGGTCCCAAGGTTGACAAGTTTCAGTATCGTGGCTTGGTCATCCAGGCGAACGGGAAGTTAGACCGGGATGTTGTGCACCATGTTAGAGCAGCTTGGGCTAAGTGGAGGTTGGCTTCAGGAGTGTTGTGCGATTAGAAGATTTTGCCTAGGATGAAAGGCAAGTTCTACCGGGTTGTAGTCAGGCCAACTATATATGCCCTTTGGAGTGGAGTATTGGACAGTCAAGAAGATACATGTGCGGTGTCTGCATGCGGCATAGATGTGAATGTTGTGGTGGATGTGTGGGAAGACGATGCTGGATAGAATTGCAAACGAGGTTATTCGAGGTCAGTTAGGCACATCACCAGTGGAAGATAAGCTTCGTGAAGCTAGGTTGAGGTGGTTCGGTCATGTGAGATGGTGGAATGCTGATGCTCTAGTGCGGCGATGCGAGAGGCTTACGTTGGTAGGGGGAATTAGGGGAGGGCTAAACTTAGGAAGAGTTGGAAGGAAGTGATTAGACATGACATAGAACTTCTTTCCCTCACAGAGGATATGACCTTAGATAGGAGCATGTAGAAAGATATTATTATAGTTGCTGAGTAAGTGCCTTGAGCTAGGGGGTGTCATTATGTTCTTTGTAGGCCTTTATGCTTAGTGCTTTTTGCTACTTCCTTGCATATCTCTGGTTTCGTAATTTTATTTAATTTAGTTTAGTTTTAATTTTGTGTTCTTGGTATTTTATTGTGTTGTATCGGTGACTACCTTGTTTTATCTATCCATTATGATCTTTTTATGTGCAGCTTGAGTCGGGGGTCTCATGGAAATTATCTATCTACTTTCGAGTAGAGGCAATGTGTACATACACACACCCTCCCCAGCCCTACTCTCGTGGGATCCAATTGGATTGTTGTTTTTGTTGTGTTGTGTTTTTGCTGCATAATCAAGAACAAATGAGCTCAACAAGATCAGAAATGGGCAAAAAATAAATGAGGGTTGTGCTACTGTCATCCCACATTTGTACCCCATGCACTTTGTATCCCAAAAGTTTACACTTACATTTTGTGTCAGGGTAAATCTTTGGGATTCGTAGTGGTGTATAAATATGAGGTAGAAACAAAATTTTTCAACAAATTACTAAATAAAAAAACAGGAGTAAGAAGACAAATCAGAAACTAGATCTTAAAAATCAAGAGTAAATTTTCAAAACAGTGTTTTCTAATAAAGTGTTTTCTCAAATTAGTCTTTAATAAATACCTGTGCGATCCTTTATAATTTAGATTTATTCTCTAAATGGTCATCTGTCGAAAAAGATTTATTAAATATCAGTTAAGTGCGAAGTATTTTGGTATTTTCTATCATCTAGACTTAAAGTATATTTTCAAAATGCTCATTTATAATTAAGTGTTTTTCCAAATCGATAATTTCAAAGTATTCCTCAAAAATGGAGCCTATGAGCCAATTCGTAGTAGGTGTGTTTCTCTATCAAAACAACCACCCACTTAGTTTGAAAGGACCATTTGAGGACTTATTTATAGTTTATGTGATGGAAAATATCAAAATACTCTCTATTTAATTGTTATTTAATATGCATTTATGAAAGAGGACTATTTAGAGAATACATCTAAATTATAAAGGACCACGTTGATAATTATTGCATGCATATTGAGGATCAATTTGGAAAAACAACTTATTAGAAAGGACTATTTTTGAAATTTACTTAAAACTCAAAGAGAAGGCTATAATGAAGCCCTAAAAGAAGGCTGTAACACCCCGACCCGCGTGACCCTGGTACATGGACCAATGGATCGGGTTGTCACCAGATCGACATCCAAACACAATAATTTTCAAAATAATTTAAAACATTTAATTCAAACATTATTTATTAATCTATCGGAGTTAACAAATAGTGGGGAAGCTTTACATACTTGATTCAAAATACAACTCCGGGTTCTTGCCTGAAAACATCCATCCATCTCCTTGCTCTCGCTGTCTTCAGGACTATTGCCTTATTCATCGTTCATGTTACCTACGTGTAGCAAAGGAAAAAAAGGTATACACACTCAGCATTGAAGCTAAGTGAGAAATATCTAACGTTTTGACTACACATATAATGACGAACCCACTAGCTTAAAATTCATGCAATATCATGCACACAAGTACATAGTGTGATATCACGTAACAATCATCAAATACATAAACTACGTTGTAACAAACATACTTCATGTTACTTACGTTGGTTCTTCACCTGCATATATTATTAACACAATGTTCAAGACATTACAATAGCTTATATCCAACACTAGCTCATAACATATTCAAGGCTAAGACAAATTCCTCATTATCCACAATCTTATCTTAGGACTTAGAGCCACTACCTACGGCCATGACTCAAGTTTAATATATGACATCAGAATAACTACCTACGACCATGATTCTGGTCAACTCGGTACCTACGACGCCGGTTGGGTGGAACCTCCAATCCTACAGATCAGATCCCAGATTCCATGTACGTACATCTTTACTCGAATTCCATTGGACACTAAGTCTACAAGGCTCTACAACCCATTGATAACTTATAATCTCAATTCCCACAAGGTAGTGCTAAAGTTCTTCTAGATAACCTACGTCAAAAACTTTAATTAATCAGATCCAAGCTATCAACAAACTCAGTTTATTTTATTCGTACAAGGCATACCAACATTATAATTAAAATATTATTAGAGGACAACATTACACACATATATCATCATGCAATCCAAATAGTGACCTAGTGACGGGTGTAAACACCTTCCACTCATCCGCATGCAACACAAAAGCTCTCGGAGACAATTGAGGTTTCAATTT
The DNA here is from genome assembly GCA_003260385.1 of Cuscuta australis. NCBI lineage: Eukaryota > Viridiplantae > Streptophyta > Magnoliopsida > Solanales > Convolvulaceae > Cuscuta > Cuscuta australis. Next base: position 1,344,877 of record NQVE01000200.1, on the reverse strand, counting down.
GGAACAAATAAACAAATAACGGGGATTTAGTTTGCTGGTACGATACCTGTCTCGGTACCTTGGTACCGTCGGTCTGGTACCCCCTAGCATTTTTTGGTATTATATGTTATTTTTATTAGCACTGTAACTCCTATATATTTTTTGGAAATAAAAATATAAAACTTCTATATTTTAGTTCTTTCTCCATATTTTATTTCTAGTTTAATCTTTTTTCATTAATGTAAGGAGTAGATTAACTGGATAAGTTATAAGCACCTGTATCTCCATACATGATTTTTGTGATTTTCCATAATTAGGTAAATAATTTTCACTTTCAAAAGTTGTAAAATACTTTTTGTGGTTAAAGATCGAACACCTTTTAAGTTTCAACTCTTACTATTAAATTCTATCCACATCTTTTTTTATCAACACATTTTTTGAATTCTTTGAAAGTCATAATACGAATTTTATTCAGGAGAAGGTAGAATATGTTTAATTTTGGAAAACCCTTTGAATTAGAAAAATGTAAAACTACGAACACTAACTTGTATTGACATTGACACACTCATCACATAATCACACTGTGACTATCACATTGTCATCCGTTGCTCATGAAGGCAGGGCTTCCAAATTCTCAGGACTAGCTAGCCGTGGTGGTGAGGTGCACTAAATCATATCTTGGTCTTTTCATCCAATTGGATTAGATGGGCTCCTCATTCTACAAAACGTGTGTGTTTTCACACACACTTAAGACTAGTATTTGGACTATTGGAGTGCGTGAATGGTGAATATACACATAAATTACTTTAGATATTAAAATGTACACCACTTGCTTCTACACCATCGATCATTTTATTTTCTTTTTATTTTTTACTTTTTTTTGAAATTTTCTTGCCTTTTTTGTGTGGTGATGGAGGGAGCGGGGGATGTTTGAGGTACACTTTTGATGTACCCCTAGCATTTTCCTATTAAAATACATCATTAGTGTCACTTATAATGTCTAGAGGTCGAGCAAAAACGTGGCCCCAAACAACCCATGTTTTTTTAATCATTACTCTGATCCCTCCGTTAGGGCTGGGTTGGAAAAACCGAAAATCGCAAACCGAACCGAAATCAATTGAAACGAGCTAGAAAAAAATTGAACCAAAAAAACCAAAACCGAATTTAAAAAAATCAAACCGAACCGGTAGTGTTTGGTTCCGTTTTGGTTTTCACTTTGAAAAACCAAACCGATCTGAATAAACCGAAGTTTCTTAGATACTTCGCTTTATTTATATGAATATATGTGATATGTAGAAAAGTCATAGAAATATAAATGCAAATAAATTACTAGTCGATTAAAATTTTTTCCTTAACTACTCCCTTCGTCCTAGTGTATTTGTCCAGTTTGACTTTTTCGAGTCAAACTGAATAAACTTTGAGCTTCAATTAAATAAAAACCGTAATGTATTTTAACATAAAAATGACTTTATTAGATATATTGGGAGAAGGACCAAAATAGGAGTAAAAAAGATGTCAATTCCCTAAATAGGAGTTGAAACTTAAATCCCTCTAAATAGGAGTTATAAACTAAATTATCTCCACCCAAACTAATCACCACGTGCCACTCCACTACAGATTTACAATATCATACCCAAATTAAATAAATGCATTTTATAGAATTGATCAATCAACCTCCGTCTTCTTCAACTCATGATGCTCGCCGCCGCCGCGACACACAGGAGGAAGTCGCCGCCATTCTGAAGCAAGTCTCAACCAAAGTTGTAATGTCTCTTCTCTTCTTCTCCTTGGATTCACAACCACCGTCACATCTAGTAGCCTCCGTGGAAGAGGCCGGCCACCGTCGCCAAGCAACCCTAGCTTAGGAGGAGCGACGTTGTTGGTCGGAGGAGCCTAGTCGCTAGGGCACTAGTTCGAAACCCCCTATTTTTATTATCCGAACTGCTACCAAAACCGCCCTGGCCATGGTCACTTGTGCTGCTATCACAATATGGGCAGCGCCGCAATTGGCATCACACCCCATGTACTTACCATTGTCACTATCGCCTGCCACAATGCAACAATAAAGCCTTATATATAGTGTCAAACAAGGGTACATATAATGTCAAATATGACAACACATAATGCTATACATGAACTTAAACAATGACACACATGTCCTTGTGAAAAGTCACACATACGAATGCATAATGTTTACAAAGCCATAATGCCAAACATAACAATTCATAATACAACAAATACCATTGTATAATGGCAAGTATGCCAATAAAATTGAAATTAAAAAGTTAAAAAATCAAACAAGCCATGAATCATATGTGTGTAGTCTGGATTTTTTTCAAATACCCATCTCAATGGCCCATAAAAACATAGATCTATTTCAAAACATAGACACATTCCCAATGAGTGCTCAAATTTCTAATTCATCTAAGAGCATGCTTCTTCAATTCAATAGTTATGAGTACTCATCATCACCATAATGCCTCATGAACCTTACCCCATTCAAATAATAAAAAATTAAAGAATAATCCATTGACAACTAAAAAATAGAGAGGGAGAAGCAGCAGTCTGAGAAAGATCCATTGAGTTGAATATTACCAAATCTATTCATAGTAAGCTTAAGGTGGGGGGGGGGGGGGTGACACCAGTGGAGGCATAGCAAGGGATAGTCGACGGAGTTGGCAACAAGGGCGGCGGTTCCCTCTGAGTTCTCGAAGAATGAGAGAAAGGGGGGTGGCGGCGAAGAGGTTGAAATGAATCGAGAAGATCAGAGGTCAAGATCTACAATGTGGGGACTACTCTTATTTATAGGAGTTTATGTTAGAACTCCTACTTTGAGGATATAAGACTTGTTTTACTCCTATTTAGGGGATTTACTTTTTATCGTATTGAGAACTTTCAAAATTGTATTTTATTCTGCTAATATGCATTATAAATTGAGAGTAATTGGAGTTTAAAGTTTGTCCAGTTTGACTCAAAAGAGTCAAAGTGGACAAATACACTGTGACATAGGTAGTATTAATTAAACATTCTAGCCATATTAATATAAACTTTAAAAAAATCTAAGAACATGAACACCAATAGCTAATCCTAATATAGAATTATATTAATATTAAATATTGATACGCGTAATTTACATAAAAAATACTTTGATGTTATAATGAAAATGAAAGTATTATACCGAAAACCATAAATTCTTTGTTATTGATTTTACATACGATGTCTTTGGAAGTATTTGGAATCTTCTAAATGTTTGTTGGGCACTCAACACATATTTTTTATGTAAAATTGAACCAAAAGGAATAATAACCTTCTGTGTGGTTTTTGTTTTTGTGTAAAAATCAAACAAAAAACCAAAGCTAACACTACATATTGTTATTGTTTATCAAGTTAGTGTTTTTACAATTTTTTAATGCTTAAAAATTTTGTACTTTTATAAACCAAAAAAACCGAAATAAAACCGAACCAAATAACCAACGGTTTACATATTTTTTATTTATGCAAAACCGAACCGAACCACCAATTTACCTTTCGTTTTATCTTTGGTTTTGGGTGAAAACCGAACCGCCAAAACCGAACCCACCCCTACCTTCTGTGCTTGAAAACCTTTCTCCTTTCTTTTTTCATTCATCCCAAAAACACTTCTTATTTATATTAAAAAGACATTTTTACACCTTACCTTTTTTTATACCATACCTATCACATCATACCTTTTTACTAATAATCTACCTATCAAATCCTATTTCACCATCACATCAATAGATTTTTTGGGAAATTCAATACCAAAATACACTTTCTTTAAATCTCTTAAAAATCAATAACTCCAAGGAGTAATTTATTAATTATTACTAATGCAGACTGGATGCTAGCTAGCTGAAGGCAATTACGAAGCACTAATTAGCTTCTTACATATATTTGAGGAATAGTAGACAAGAGACTAGACAATGAAGCATGGATCGGAACAGGTAGCTTGATATATCATTTTCACCTACACCCACACCCACACACACACACATCTATGTATATCTTACCAAACTTTTGATTTCATATTTTTCCTTATCAAAAGATTTCTTACCAAACTTTTGAACCAAACTTTATATATTTACACGAGTATTTGTTTGGTTCAATGTCATTAACAAACACTCCGTAGAATTGATAAGTAGGGTAACTTACGCAAATGAGACTTAAATATATCAATTTTTTCTAAATAAGACAAGTCCTATCTACTCCAATATTTGGCAACAGAAAATTTTAAGATGCCCTGATTTTGAGAAAAATACATATTGCACAATTCAAGTAGAATAAGACATTATTAAAAACAATTTAAATACTCATTGAAATAATTAAACATGCATTATCTAATACTTGTTGCTAATGATCAATTCGTAAAGTCATTCGTATAATCAGTTATTATCCAATACTTGTTTCTAACGAAGATATATATGACAGAACATATGAAATTATGTGTCAAAAAGATAATAAAATATTCTTAATACTATTCAGAAGAATGTATTATTTTGAGTCTTATATGGAACAAATTTTTCTTGATAAGTACTCCCTCCGTCCCAAATTATTTGCAACGTTTGCTTTTTTAGCAATCGCGGGAACTTTTGTTTATTTCTACGTTTTCAATGGTTATTTGATAAAATAAAATATTCTTGACACCTCCTATTTCGATGAACTTTTCATGTAGTTTTTTGATATTTAATTTTATTTTTTATTTCTATACCAATATGTAAATAAAATGAATTGAAAAAATTTGATATTTTATCTTGAGAATACAAGCGTGACAAATATTTAGGAATGGAGGGAGTATCTTAGGAGCACATGCATTACATATATTTGCATGCCTCGCCGAAATTTCCAATGTGATTATCAAATCCGGCCTAAATGCTAATAATTAGCCACAGAATTCCAAGTGTAGACCATCATATTCATAATCATTACGAAATTTCCGATGTAATGTAATTATCAAATCCGACCTTATTAACGGCCTTCCTATATGCTAGCGTAGAGTAAAAGGTAGCCAAAAATGCCACCGTCACAATCATAATACAACCCTCAACACCAAAAATGTACTTTAAAGAGATGCACCGTCATTTTAACGATTCATACTGACATAAAATATTAGTTTAATTAAAAAAATTAAACTGATATTTGTGTCAGTGTAAACCATCACACTAGCACAAAATGTTGACGCATGTCTTCGAGGTACAAAATAGCATACATTTTTTGGTGTAGAAATAACTTAATCCATCATCATACTCCCTCCCTCCCTCCCATATTATTGGATACCATATTCTAAAGATCGTGCAAAACTCCATTCTTAAAATTGTTTTAAAGGAAAACTTTCTAAATAAGAGTAAAAAAAGTATTAAAATATTAAAATAGGAGTTATACGACTTCTAACACCAAAATAGAAGTATTTACGCCCACCACATTTTCACATTGCAATTGCCACACTATCACCACGACAATGCCATCCGTTGCAGATCGCCGACGATTAACTGAACAGACTATATATTACACTATCATCATTTTTCAATCGCAATGCCAAAGCGTACTCTTACACCACATTGTCATTATGTTCCTATTTTGATCTTAGAAGACTTAGGACTCAGGAGCAACCTACATAGGTTACTGTGGGGTTAACTGACCCCACTAGAATTTGTACAAGTAACATATATGTATGTATATATACATACAGACACACACACACATATATCTATGTGTGTGTGTATACACACACACACCCACATTCTACGATGTCTTATAATGAACCCTATGTTGTCGTCTGGCTGACTTGGAATGAACACTATGTTGTTTCGGAATGAATACTACATTGTGATGAACAGTTGTGTGAGAATGAATTCTACATTGTTTTAGAATGAGCGCTACATTGATTAAAAATGAGCCATACATTGTCATCTGGCCGAAAGTGTCATCTAACAGGAGTGATTCCCATATATACGCACACACACACATGTGTGAGTGTGTGTGAGTGTGTGTATGTATGTATAAAAGCGTGCAATATCATAATAATGCGGGGTTGAGGTAAAAAGGCACGCGTGGTCCCAAGTAATTTTAAAACATCTAATCAAATGTGGTCTAATCAGAGGAGAATTCACCTTTTTTGCTATTACCAACTCGAAACTAGCGATGCTTTCGCTGCTGATGTTAATGCATCTAGATAAGTCATCGATGCGTTTAAGGTTGTTTTTGTAGATGCATCGTATCGTGGACATGTATATGCTGGATTGTCCGAATAATATTTCAGTACACTATGTAAATATTATCATTGCAAAGTCTAGATTTTGAATAATTGCACTAAGAAATACTTTGTACTCTCCCCGTTTACTAAAACAGTTCCTGTTTTGACTTTTGCATAGTTTATTTTTGTAATTTAACTTTCTAATTAAATCATTAGAGTCGAAAAGAAAAGAGATACAAATCACTTAAATAACCTATCATATCAATACAAAATGGATGGAGTATATTACAATGACTTTATTTTGATATATTATATTAGTCATTTTATTCAAAAGAGAAAGTGTTTTTGTGAAAGTGAAAGAAATGAAAAAGGAATGTTTTAGTGAACGGAGAGAGTAAATCATAAATGGAGAGAAAGAGACTATAAAAGAAACTTTAAATGCATTGTAGTTATAGATTTGTGTGCTATCATAGACAAAAAAATGTATAGAAAAAACTATATAAATGTCGGCATCATTTACCATACGTATTACACATAATGTGAGTTTGTTAGATACCCAAGTCTCACTCTTATACATAAAAAGGAAAAGATAAAAACTATCTAACATCTTTATATAAAATGTAAAATAAAAAATATGAAATGTATATAGATGTGGAGAGAGTATCTTATTTATTATGAAAAATATCTCTTGTAAAGTGAAGTGAAACTTTTAATTTGATTAATACTAATTTAGTAGCCCAAATATTTTTAAAGGAATATTATATTATTTTATATTAATTAAAATTATAATATTAAGTAGATCAAAATGACATTATTAAATTGTATCATAGTTGGACAATTGTTTTCTTTAAGAACTATTAAGAATCACAAAATAAATTCTTATGTGACATTGTTAGAACCTAATTAAATATGCAAATATATGTAGTATTATACTTTAAATAATTATATTTAAAATTAAATGCTGTAATCAAGCATATCGAAATCAAGTATCAAATTCAATTAAACCTACCAAAACAACAAGCCATCTACCACAGGTAGAGGTGGCAATCGGATCAACCGGATCGGTTTCGGGTTGGATTTTTTCGGTTCGGATATCTTTCGGTTATATGTTATAATCGGTTCGGTTCGGATCAGATTGGTTAAATTTCGGTTTAGATTTGATTCGGTTCGATACATTTTTCGGTTCGGTTCAGTTTCGAATCGGTTCAGATACGGTTCAGTTATAAATCGGTTCGGATAGATTTTGGTTCGGATACAATTTGAGTCGGATATATTTCGGTTTTGGGTCTAGTTCGGTTCGGATATATTTCAGTTTCGGATCAAATATATTTTGGATATACATTATTTTCTAATTGAAATTTAACTATCCATATTTCTTTTTATGTTTTATCACATTTATCTATCATCAATTTAATAACTCATATTATTTTATATATTTTTCTAATTATATTATCTCTAACCTAAATAATCTTCCATTTTTGACTTTTTAGTCATATTTTACAAATTTGGACTATAAATTGTGAAAACATATATATTTAATTATGATATAAATTTAATATAATTAAATTGATTTTAAAATTTAGTTTTGAAATATCAAACTTTTCTCACAACTACTAATATACTTTTGTTTATAAATGAAAATATAAGAGATAAATTCAAATAGTGTTTTGTTCCATTTGAATATAGTTTGGTAAAAAATTGAGTAAAATTGGGTGAAATTAAGTGAATCTTATTCAATTGAGGGCAAAATTTATAAATTATTGAGTGTATTTTGATGAAAATAGATTAAATTAAATTTAATAGAGTCAAATATAATTAATTTTACACTTAAATGTAATGGTGTAGATCAAATTTGAAAATGACAACACTAAATGATGTCGCTAGAGAGTCTTTTTAAAATGCTAACACTAGCATCTAATTTTATTGACTAATATTGAGTGAATTGGTTTGAAACTAATCAAATTAACTCTCAAATCAATAAAATTTATTATAATGGGATGAAATCAGGATAAAATCTAGTTATTCCATACAATTCATCATATAATTCTTTCGTCTCAAAAGAAATATCACATTTCACTATTTAAAAATTACGGATATTTTATTTGTTTGTGCGTTATCATTTATATGTATAACTTATTTTTAATTTCTACATATAATAAATTTAAGGCATGAAATTTTGTACTTTTTTCAAGAAGATAATCCATTTTATGAGGGAATGAACAAGTAATGTAATTAGTTCAAATGGTAAAATAAAAGTAAAAATTTAAAAATATAATATGCATATTAAAAGGAAAACATAGTTCCAAATTTATCGATGTAGGTTCTAACCGGTTTCGGATCTAATCAGTTTCGGGTTTTATCGGTTTGGATCTAATCGGTTTCGGATTTAATCGATTCGGATATTATCGGATTCGGATCTAATCGGTTTCGGATTTAAATCAGATATGAATTATTTAGTTCGGTTTCGATTCGATTCGGATCACTTCGGGTTTTTGGTTATAGATCGGATCTTCATTTTTCGGGGCATTTCGGTTTTGGTTTCGGATATTTCGGTTCGGGTAATAGGTTCCGGTTCTGTTTTGCCAGGTCTAACCAAAGGGAATCAATATGAAAAAAAATCCCATAATTCATGTCATCAATTGGGTGACTTAAAAAACCACATGAGCAATGTCACATAATAATTCCATTATTCATGTGAGAAGCAATGCCAAGTGTCAGCTCCTTGGAGTTTGTAGTATGAAATTTTTATATTAAGGATTTCATTAATTTAATCTTATTCCATTAATTTAAACAAATTAATTTTAAAAAATGTAGAACTTTGCATCGTAAGTAGGAAATTGTAATTCAAATTGAAACTGAGGGAATATATAATTTTATTGCACTAATACTTTTTGTGCTTTTGTAAATGTGCAATGTTACTCTGATGGTTTCAAAAATTACATCATTGTCCTTCCTAGTTTGAATATTGCTCCGGCAGTGCTCCCCTGGACAAATATACCCTTCAAATATTAGGTGAATAGTTAAGGTGCCCCTATAGTTTTAGAAATTGATGCACACAAGCTCTCCCTCTCCTTTTTCTTTAAAGAGAAGAAAAATATTTGTGTTTGAAATAATGAAAAGTTGTTTTTCAAACTACATTTTTCAAAAAATTTAAAAAAGAAAAAAGATTTGTGTTTGAAATAAAAAATGTAACATATATATACTTCATTTGTTAAGTTACATATTTTAATTTTTAATTTTTTTTATTGTTTTGAATATATCGGGACCAAAAGAATACCGTGTAAGCTCTTTTTAGTATATAATTAATTACATATTAATAATATTTTTTGTTCTGATGCAGAAGAGATTTTCTTATTACTTAATTTTCCCTATTCTATAAAAGTATTTTTTCATATACTTTTTTTCTTCTCTTTTATTTTAATTTTTATTAAAATGAAATAAATGGTATTAATTAAGTATTTTAAAAAAATAAAAAATGAAAATAAATAAATAAATCGGAAATGAATAGAAAATGTGAAATGAGCTTTAGTGTAAAAACAGAATATTTTATTCATTTTTGTATCATAAAAATGAACCAATAAAGACCTCTTCTGGACAAAAAAGACAAATGTTTAATTTGAAACAAATGAAGTGTACGTAAATTCTTTTTATTTAATTGATTTTTTTATTCAAAACACAAAAAATCTTGATTTTTTAATTTATAAAAAAAAATTTTAAAAAAATTAAAAGAGTTACTAACAAATATAGTAGAAAAAAGAAAAACAATAAAGAAAAAAAAGAGAAGGGGGCGTTGGTGTCCATTTCCAAAACCATAAGGGGCAGCAAAGCTATTTACCTAATATTTGAAGAATAATTTAGTTTATAGGTCCATTGGCGTAGCAATATCAAGACTATGAGGGGCAACGACGTAAATTTTAAAATCATGTGAGTTAATGACACACATTTACCAAACCATATGGGGTATATGTGAGACGATTCTAGATATTATTTTAGGAGAACACCCTAGGGGAGTAGAGGTGGCAATCGGATCAACCTGATCGGTTTCGGGTTGGATTTTTTCGATTCGGATATTTTTCGGTTATATGTTATAATCGGTTCGGATCGGTTAAATTTCGGTTCGGATTTGATTTTGGTTCTATACATTTTTCGGTTTGGTTCGGTTTCGAGTCGGTTCAGATACGGTTCGGTTATAAATCGGTTCGGATACAATTTGAGTCGGATATATTTCGGTTTTGGGTCTAGTTCGGTTCGGATATATTTCGGTTTCGGATCAAATATATTTTAGATATATATTATTTTCTAATTAAAATTTAACTATCCGTGTTTCTTTTTATGTTTTATCACATTTATCAATCTATCATCAATTCAATACCTCATATTATTTTATATTTTTTTCTAGTTATATTATCTCTACCCTAAATAATCTTCCCTTTTTGACTTTTTAGTCATATTTTACAAATTTGGACTACAAATTATGAAAACATATATATTTAATTATGATATAAATTTAATATAATTAAATTGATTTTAAAATTTAGTTTTGAAATATCAAATCTTTCTCACATCTACTAATATACTTATGTATATAAATGAAAAGATAAAAGATAAATTCAAATAGTCTTATGTTCCATTTGAATATCATTTGGTAAAAATTGAGTAAAATTCGGTGAAATTAAGTGAATTTTATTCAATTGAGTGCAAAATTTGTAAATTGTTGAATATATTTGGTTGAAAATAGAGAAAATTAAATTTAATAGAGTCTAATATAATTAATTTTACACCTAAATGTAATGGTGTAGATCAAATTTGAAAATGATAACAGTAAAGGCTGCCGCTACATAGTCTTTTCAAAATGCTAACACTAGCATCTAATTTTATTCACTAATATTGAGTGAATTGGTTTGAAACTAATCAAATTAACTCTCAAATCAATAAAATTTATTGTAATGAGATGAAATTAGGATAAAATCTAGTTATCCCATACAATTCATCAAATATTCCTTTCGTTCCAAAAAGAATATCACACTTCACTATTTAAAAATTACGGAAATTTTATTTGTTTGTGTGTTATCATTTATATGTATAACTTATCTTTACTTTCTACATATAATAAATTTAAGGCATAAAATTTTGTACTTTTTTCAAGAAGATAATCTATTTTATGAGGGAATGAGCAAGTAATGTAATTAGTTCAAATGGTAAAATAAAAGTAAAAAATTTAAAAATATAATATGTTTATTGAAAGGCAAACATAGTTCTGAATTTATTGATTTTATTTCTAATCGGGTTCGAATATTATCGGTTTCAGATCTAATCGGTTTCGGATTTTATTGGTTTCGGGTATTATCGAGTTCGGATTTAATCGGTTTCGGGTTTAATAGGTTCGGATATTATCGGTTTCGGATCTAATTGGTTTCAGATTTAAATCGGATATGAATTATTTAGTTCGGTTTCGGTTCGATTCGGATCATTTCGGGTTTTCGGTTATAGATCAGATCTTCATTTTTCGGGTCATTCCGGTTTCGGTTTCGGATATTTCGGTTCGGGTAATCGGTTCTGGTTCTGTTTTGCCATGTCTATATAGGAGTAAAAAACTATAAAAGTACTAAAATAAGAGTAATTAGTCTTTTAAGACCAATATAGGAGTCATCACCGCCACACTGCTATCCGTCGTTGCTGGCCACTAGAGTGTCGCTGCGGATCGCTGACGGTTGACTGATCACCCTAATATATTACACGACCGTCACTTTTCCATCAGACAGCCTATGCGGACGTACTCTAACATCACACAACCATTATACTCCTACTTCGGTCTTAAATGACGACTTATGAGTCCTGTTTTAGTATTTTCATATTTTTTAATCCTATCAAGAGAGATTTCTTTAGTATTTTTTCTTTAAGAAAGTACTCCTTCAGTCCCAAATTGAGTTACATTTTTTGGGACTTTACTCTTGAAAACTTTTGTTTGTTTTTGTATTTTCATTTCCTATTTGATAAAATAAGTTTTCTTATCACCTCTTTGTGTAGAATTTTCAAAGTATTTTTTAATACTTATATATAATTTCATTATTTTATTCTCATACCATTAATTTAAACAAATCAATTTAAAAAATGCAGAATGTTGCATTAATTGTAAATAAGAATTTGTAATCCAGTTTGAAAGTGAGGAGTATATAAGTTTATTGAAGGATATCCCGAAGATGAAGTTAGAGTAAATGTCAAAAATGATCTCTACTTATAGATAGTTTTCCATATTTAGTTTATAATTTTAAGATATTGCATTAATGGTTTCTATTTTTTGAAAATTATTCCATAAATAGTTCTTTAGGCTAAATAAGACCAAATATTTATTTTCACAAATAGTCCCCAAAAGACCAATTATGGAATAGGTTTTAAAACTTGAAAAACATTTATGTAATATGTTAAAATTGGGTACTAAATATAAAAAAATGAATAATGTTATTTGTACTCCATTTTGTACACTGCAGGGATGTACCAACATTTTGTAGAAAGGAAAGAAAATATTTGGTAGAATATTTGGAGATATTTGTGTATATATTGTTTTGGTAGTTTTCCTTATATAAGGATTCTTTCCTTTCCCTTTTCCTTTACTTATTAGAAGTCTCAACTTGTGAGATCCTATATATATGTCCTCATTGTAAATTGTAAAGACAAGAGAGAAATACAGAGAATTTCCTCCCAAACAATTCTTTCATGGTATCAGAGCCAAAACCCTAGAAATATTCCGCGATTACTGTTCACGATCACCCGGCATGGCGTCCATCGATCGTTGCTCAGGTTTAGTCGGTTGTTGTTGTTGCCGGATAACGGAACGGTCGACCGTTGCTCTCAAACGGTCGAGCACATCGACCGTCCCGTCGGCAGACTTTTTGATTGATGCTGCTGTTGATTCTTCCGCCACCGCCGTACGCCACTCTGCTACCGCCATGGCCGATGAACAATCGAAGATATTTTTCTCCCTATCATCGTGTGTTTCTAGTATGAAGCTTTCAGGTATTCCTGTGTCACCGCGCAGGATTATAGATACTGGGGCATCAAATCATATGACTCGTGATATTTCGTTATTACATGATGTTGTGGGAATATCACCATGTGAGATTGGTTTGCCAAATGGGAAAAGAATTGTCTCTGTACAATCTGGGAAGATTAAATTGACAGAAACATTAATTCTGCATGATGTTCTATATGTTCCCACTTTGAGTTGCCATTTAATCTCTGTGTCACAATTGACAAGGGATTCGAATTGTGAGGCATGTTTTGCCAACGATAAGTGTATACTACAGGATCTGTGTTTAAAGACAGAAATTGGTATGGGTGAGCAGGAAGGAGGACTTTATTACTTCAAGGAGCCTGAAAAGAAGATGGTGTACAGTGCGAAGAAAGAGAGTAAGTTTGATCTTTGGCACAAACGAATTGGACATCCTTCCTTTCATGTTTTGTCTCTTGTTCCTGGAGTTGGAACAAGTAAGAGTAGTCACAGTTGTTGTGACATTTTTTTGCGTGCTAAACAGACTCGTGGGAGCTTTCCTATAAGTTTTTATCAATCTGTTGATAAATTTGATATGATATACTGTGATTTATGGGGACCGTATAGGACTCCAAGTTTTGATGGTTCTACAATGTTCTTGACCATTGTGGATGATTTTTCAAGAGGTGTTTGGGTACATTTGCTTGATTCCAAATGTAAGGTTGGCACTGTTTTTAAACAATTCTGTGCTGTGGTAGAACGGCAATTAGGGAAGAAAATAAAGTGTGTTCGCAGTGATAATGGCACAGAATTTTAATGTCTAAACGAATATTTCAGGGAGCAAGGAATTATTCATGAGACGTCTTGTGTGTCTACTCCACAACAGAATGGGAGAGTAGAACGCAAGCACCGACACATTTTGAATGTGGGTCGGGCTTTGAGGTTTCAGGCTGGTCTTCCGATTGAGTTCTGGGGAGAGTGTATACAGACCGCCGCACATTTGATCAATCGCACACCTTCGTCTTTGCTAGGGAGGGTCACACCATACGAGAAGATCTATGAAAAGCCACCTTATTTGGCTCATATTCGTGTTTTTGGATGCAGATGTTATGCTCATAACTTGAAGAGGAATGGAGATAAATTCGCACCAAGAAGCAATCTTGGAATATTTGTTGGATATCCACAAGGGAAGAAGGGATGGCGTATTTACTACCCGGACACTGGGGAAATCAAGGTGTCCCGGGATGTTGTGTTCTGTGAAGTTATTTTTCCTTTCTTGACTCCTACAGGTGCATCTCTTGATACAGGAAGTACAAATGAGGTTAGCTCTTATGATGAAGATGAAGAACTACGGACGGAAGAACAGTTGGATCGTTCCAGGAGGGACGGTCAACCAGAGGAAAGCGGTGGAGCAGACAGGCTACAGACGGTCGACCGGATGGACCGTCCGCAAAGCAGAATGACGTTTCTTTGGGAGATGATCAAACGGTCGACCGTGATGTGGAAGACGGTCGACCGTCTCCGAGGCAGAAAGTTAGCGATCCGGAACAGCTTCAGACGGTCGACCCCGTGGACCGTTCCACGGACGGCGGTCAACCGTCCTCTTCCCAGCAGGTGGTGGAAAACTTGGGACGTGGTCAACGTGAGAAACGTCCAAATGTACGCCTTGCCGATTATGTTACCCATGTAGCTGGTTTACATGTTGGTGAAAAATGCAAATATCCTCTTGTCTCGTATGTCACACACAAAAAGTTCTCTGACAGACACAAGTGTTTTCTCAGTGCACTTGATGCTAGAGTGGAGCCCACAGGTTTCAAGAAGGCATTCCAAGATGAACGATGGAGGAAGGCTATGAGAGAGGAGATTGATGCACTGGAGGCTAATGGGACGTGGTCTCTTGTCTCTCCTCCACGCCATAAAAAGCCCCTTGGTTGCAAATGGGTATATAAGATCAAGCGCAAGTCCGATGGAAGTGTAGAGAGATATAAGGCCAGACTTGTTATACTTGGCAATCATCAGGTTGAAGGACTTGACTACAAAGAAACATTTGCTCCTGTAGTCAAGTTGACCACTGTGAGAACGCTTTTAGCAATTGCAGCAGTTAAGGGGTGGGAATTGCATCAGATGGATGTTCACAATGCATTTCTACACGGAGATCTTCAGGATGAGGTGTATATGAGATTGCCACCTGGTTTCTCGAATTCGTCTAATGTGGTGTGCAAACTCAAGAAATCTCTGTATGTCTTAAAGCAAGCTCCAAGGTGTTGGTTTGCCAAGTTGTCTGGAGCCTTAAAACGCTATGGGTTTGTTCAATCTGTTGCTGATTACTCCTTATTTTATTTTGTTGGAAAGAAAGGAGTCATACATGTTTTGGTTTATGTTGACGATTTGATTATTGCTGGAGATAATACAGAGATGGTAAGCAAGTTCAAAGCCTATCTCGGAGATTGTTTTCATATGAAGGACTTGGGAACACTGAAATACTTTCTTGGCATTGAGGTGGCGAGGAGCACGTCTCGGATTTTTCTCTGCCAACGAAAGTATGCCTTAGACATCATCACTGAGGCGGGGTTGTTAGGTGCCAGGCCGTTGGGTGCCCCGATGGATCCAAATCATCACTTGGCTCGTTCCCAAGCCCCGGTCCTTGCAGATCCAGAACCATATCGACGGTTGGTAAGAAGGTTGGTCTATCTCTCCGTTACACGACCGGAACTTTCTTACGCCGTCCACACTTTAGCACAGTTTTTGAAGGAACTAAGGGAGGATCAGTGGTCTGCGGCCCTTAGAGTCATTCGTTATTTGAAAGGATGTCCAGGTCAGGGCATTTTTCTGTCAGCAGAGAGTAGTCTTCAACTCACAGGATGGTGTGATTCGGACTGGGCAGCATGTCCTTTGACGAGGCGGTCATTCACAGGGTGGTTTGTGCAGCTTGGAGACTCGCCTGTCTCATGGAAAACAAAGAAGCAATCGACAGTGGCTCGCTCGTCTGCTGAAGCAGAGTATAGAGCTTTGGCTGCCCTTACATGTGAGTTGAAGTGGTTGAAGAATGTTTTGCGGTGTTTAGGGGTTGAGCATAAGGACCCCATGACGGTCTGGTGTGACAGCACGGCAGCACTTCACATTGCTGCTAATCCGGTTTTCCACGAACACACGAAGCTGATTGTCACTTTGTTCGTGATGAGCTCTTGCGAGGAGAGATTCGTACACTACATGTGCCTACTACGCATCAGCTTGCAGACATTCATACAAAGGCACTCGGAAAGTCACGTTTGGAGTTTCTTCTTCCCAAGTTGGGCATTTCGTTACTACATGCTCCAACTTGAGGTGGGGTGTTAAAGAAAAGAGAATATTTGGTAGAATATTTGGAGATATTTGTGTATATATTGTTTTGGTAGTTTTTCTTGTATAGGGATTCTTTCCTTTTCCTTTTCCTTTTCCTTTACTTATTAGGAGTCTCAACTTGTGAGATCCTATATATATGTCCTCATTGTAAATTGTAAAGACAAGAGAGAAATACAGAGAATTTCCTCCCAAACAATTCTTTCAGTGTAATGCTAAGTTTTGTTAACGCACTAACACTTTGTGTCCATGTAAATTTTTTTTATTGCTTCGATACTTTATGTCAGTGTAAACCATCAAAATATTAGTGGATACCTTTGATGTACAAATAAAGTACAAATTTTAGGAACATGTAGCATGCTCCAAAAAAAATTACTGCAACAAACTTTCAAAAAAAAAGTACTATCATAATGTTTTCGCAGAGACTAGGGTCCTAAGTCTTCCATACCCCTCCCTAAAAAATGAAGCCGCGTATGCAACCGTAATGTACCAAGCCAAATTGGCATCCGTTATTACTCGCTTCGATCCCTAAATAGTTGTCACACTTGTATTCCCGAGATAAAATATTAAATTTTTTCAATTCATTTTATTTACATATTGGTATAGAAAGAAAAAATAAAATTTACTTATAAAAAAATTGCATGAAAAGTTCTTCGAAATAAGAGGTGTCAAAAATATTTTATTTTATCAAATAACCAATAAAAAATAAAAATAAACAAAAATTTCCACGACGGCTGAAAAAGCAAGTATGACAAATATTTTGGGAAGGAGGGAAGTATCAAATATCAAGTGTAAAAGTAGGCAAAAACAAGAGTCAGTGGTCAGTACTACTCTACGGAGGGTAATAAAGATGAAAGAACCCCCCAACTCAAATTCAAGTAGGGGCCGTTGTATATCACAAACTTGAGAACACTCCAAAACAAATAATCCTAAATTTATTACTACCTCCGTACTGAAATGTTCTTCTCACTTACTATTCACATGGTCAAACTTTAATCACTTACTTTACCTATTTTCATTAGGTATTTGATAAAATAATACTCCCTCCGTCCCACAAAAAAGTTCTCATTTTGAATAGTATTTAGTCAAATATTTACACGCTTTGACTATAAATTGTGAGAAAGGTATATTGAATTATGGAATAAGTTTTATATAATTGGATTCATCTTAGGATCTAGTTTTGATATCTCAAATTTTTTAAACATTTCTTTATTTAGATTATATTTAATTTAGAGTCAAAGTGTGCAACAGTTTGACCAATTTATGGTCAAAATGAGAACTTTTTTGTGGGACGGAGGTAGTATATTCTTGTCACCATTTGTTTTGTAGAACTTTTGATGTAGTTTTTAAATATATAAATTTTATTTTTTAATTTTACACCTACAATCAAATAAATTGAATTAAAAATAAAATCGGTCAAAATGAGAACTTTAATTTTGGACGGAGGGAGTATTAATAATCTATATGTTGAGACAAATCAAACAAGATCTATATTTAGGCTTACATATTGAGAGAATTTGATGAGTCAAAGTGCTTAGATGAACAGTTCCAAAAGTCAAAAGTGGACAAAGAGAGTGGGACGGAGGTAGTATAATAATTGGAGACTAAATTAGTAATATTTGTTATGTAAGAACTAAATATATAAAACGACCTATAACTAGAGAACTTTTATGGAATTTACTTTTTTTCATTTCTAATGTGAGATCCTCTCTAAGAATCTAACGCATTTATTTGCGCAAGTGCTTGAACCAATTTCCCTATTTGGCTATATGTACCCATCTTCCAAACCTATTTCCCCATCCCATATACATACAGTATAGTTTTCCACTTCTAGAGAGAGAGAGAGAGAGAGAGAGAGAGGAACGAAGGAAAGAAAAACAATAATGCCTTCTTCTTGCATTGCCGTGGTCTCCAAATGCACAGTCTACCCAGAACACAAATCCCCAAACCCCAAACACTTGAAGCTCTCAGTTTCGGACCTTCCCATGTTGTCCTGCCAGTACATCCAAAAGGGTGTCTTGCTACCCAAACCTCCCCTCGATTCCCCCGCCCTCATCTCCCTCCTCAAGCTCTCTCTCTCCCAGGCTCTCTCCCATTTCCCCCCTCTCACCGGCCGCCTCCACACCAACGCCAATGGCCACGTGTACGTCTCCCCCAACGACGAGGGCGTCGAGTTTGTGCACGCTAGAGCTCCGGGCCTCTCCTCCTCCCTCCTCCTCCTCCCCCCGCGTGCTGACGTGCCACCGTACTTCCGTGCGTTCTTTCAGTACGATGACACGCTCAGCTACGCGGGGCATTCGAAACCGCTTCTCGCGGTGCAGGTGACTGAGATGGGCGACGCCGTTTTCGTCGCCTGCACCATGAACCACGCGGTCGTGGACGGGACCTCCTTTTGGAATTTCTTCAACACTTACGCGGAGATTTGCCGTGGAGTGAAGAGGATAACGAGGGTTCCGGATTTCGGCCGCGACACCGTGTTCGATTCGCCGGAGGTTCTTAGGTTTCCGGTCGGTGGTCCGGCAACAACGTTCTCCGGCAACGCGCCTATACGTGAGAAGATATTCCACTTCTGCCGGGAGGCTATATTGAGGCTCAAGTCGAGAGCGAATAACGGGAAGCCATGTAACGGCGAGAATGGCGGGGGTAGACTTAACGGGGCGGGTTTAAAAAATGGCGCGGAGATTTCGTGTTTTCAGTCTCTGTGTGCTCAGTTGTGGAGGTCGGTGACGCGGGCCCGGAAGCTGGAGGGGAGTAAGACAACGACCTTCAGGATGGCGATAAACTGCAGGCACCGTCTCGAGCCGCGGCTCGAGACATTGTATTTTGGGAATGCGATCCAGAGCATTCCCACAGTTGCCACATCGGCCGAGCTCTTATCTCGCGATTTGAGCTGGGCCGCTGACAGGCTTCACCAGAATGTGGTGGCCCACAATGATGCCTCGGTGCGCCGTGGCATACGCGAGTGGGAGAGCAACCCAAGGGTGTTCCCTTTGGGGAACTTCGATGGTGCGATGATCACCATGGGAAGCTCCCCGAGGTTCCCGATGTACGACAGCGATTTTGGATGGGGCCGGCCCCTGGCGGTCCGTAGCGGCAACGCCAATAAGTTTGATGGTAAGATCTCCGCCTTCCCCGGCCGGGAGGGAAATGGGAGCATAGATCTCGAGGTGGTTTTGGCACCGGAGACTATGGCCGGACTTGAGAAGGACATGGAGTTCATGCAATATGTCAGTTGATGACAATAAGGTTCCAATTAAATTATTGGAAGTGTTTTTTTTTTAACTTTAAAATGTACCCCTCCCTAAGTATATAAGGATGTCAACACTGGTCATCCTTTAGCCTAATTTATTGTGTGTAATAATCCGACTTCATTTAAGGTGGTGCTATTCTATTTAGCCTAATTTATTGTGTAATGATCCGACTTCATTTAAGGTGGTGCTATTCTATTTAGCCTAATTTATTGTGTAATAAGAGCAGTGGTAATGGGCTACGCCCAACCACGTTATAGTGACTTTGACGCCTGGGGCATTAAACACCGCTCCCCTCCCCCGTTATCGGGGTGTTAAAACTTTTGCGTTAAAGTTTTGACGTGTATTGAAGGTGTTTTAACGCCTTTTTCCTTCTTTTTTCTCCCTCTTTTTTCCTCTTTTCTTCTCTATAAACTAAATTACTCCCTCCGTCCCGCTATATTCGTCACTTTTGACTTTTGGAACTATTCATTTAAGCACTTTGACTCCTCAAATTCTCTAAATGTGTAAGCCTAAATATAGTCATGTGTGATCTTGTTTGATTTGTCTTAACATATAGATTATTAATATATAATTTTTATAATTTTTTAATATACAAATAATTACAAGATAAAATGGATTAAAGAAGTGTATTGGATGGTGTGTAAAAATGAAAGTGGACAAATACTCTGGGACGGAGGGAGTAATTTTTTTTAAAATTCAACACAAATACAAATTTCTCTTTATCTATGATCGTTTTTAAAAAATTATTATTCAAGTATTTTTTAGTTTTTCATAAATGTAATTTTTTTATTTAATGAATACTCTCTCCGTTCCAGAAAACCTTTCTTCTTTCTTTTTACATCCGTCCCAAAAAATACTTCTCATTTCTATTAAAAAGTTACTTTTACCCCTTACTTTTTCATACCCTACCTATCACATCATACCTTTTTACTAATAATCTATCCATCAAATCATACTTTTACCCATCACATTAAAGGACATTTTTGGAAATTCAATACCAAAATACACTCCCCTTAAATCTCCTTTCAAAATTAAAACTACCATGTTTTCCGGGACGGAGGGAGTATAATTTTTTTATTTAATGAATGTAGTTTTTATAATGAATGTAATTTTTTTATTTAATAAATGTAATTTTTTATAATGAATGCAATTTTTTAATGAACTATTATCATTTCAATTCTTTTAAATAATTAAATATTTATATTTAATTAATTGAATTTTAGAAGATGTGTATTTAAAATGTAAAAAATGAAGGTTTGAAGCCCCGGGGCTTCAAACCAATTTCCACTGAAACTGTGAAATAAGTTAAAACTGACGTGGCAGAGAGAGAAGGTTTGAAGCCCCGGGCTTCATAAGTATTTCCAGTGCCCTAATCCAAGTTCATCTAAGGTGGTGCTATTCTATTTGCCATTAATTATGTATGTTTAACAAATGTGAAAGTGAGATAAATAGTTCGTCTGTCTCTATGATTTGAGAAATTAGATCCAAATCACTCTTTTTAAAATTTATTTATGAATTTTTCATAGTTTCAAAATGCTATCGATCATATCTTTTTTTGTGTCAATGAATTTTAGCTTTAAGAATTCTCCACCTTACAATGACATCGAAAATATTAAAACACACAAGTTTAGTGAAGAACGACTTTTATTTCACAAGAAAAGCTTTAATATAATTGATGTGCATAAGCCCCAACTATTGACCTCATGGAGGTCCTATTTATAATACTAAGCTAGACCAACCATAACATATTTCTACTAGGACTAGGATTCAAATAATAGTTGTCTTTACACGTTACCAAGTGTAACTGACATTGACTTTCTAATTCAAGTCATAAAGACTAACAAATCTCTATCTTGACTTGAATTCTCTAGTCAGAAATGTGCACTTCTCTTCTCATAAAAAAGCTTGTCTTCTTCACCCCCAATGTCTCTTGTCACAAAGACTCACTAGACTCTTACTTGGTCCGACTGCCCACATGCACTGACCTAATCGACTGACTACGCTAACAATGAATGTTATAACAGGTTGAGTGCAAGCCATAGCATACATGAGGCTTCAAACTGTGATAGCATATAGAACCTTGGATGTGTACTTATTCTCTTTCTTAGACTGAAAGATGTACATTCCTAGCTTGCTATTAGCCGCCATAGTAGTATCTATAGGCATGGAGGTTTTCATCCCAATTTCGTGCAAAGTTTTCTTGATTTAATCCTCATGTGGCAAGAAGAGCTTCCTTTTCTTTCTACCTCTATAGATTTTAACTCTTGGGATTTTCCAAGCAACTACAAAATCCTTCATCTCGAATTTTGTGCTAAGAGCTGAGACCTCTTTAGTTTCCTAATGTCCTTGATATTCTGAGTTGCAATTTATAATATCAGCCACATATAGAACTAGGTAAATGCGTGATCCACCATGCAAGTTCTTGTGATACTCGTACCAATCATACTCACACTTCTCATAGCCTAATTTCTGCATAAAGCTATCGAATCTCTTATAGAACTACCTGTAAGATTGCTTTATTCCGTAAAAGGACTTTTAACTTGCACAGATGGTCTCATGTATATCTCTTCTTCCACATCTTCATGTAAGAAAGAAAATTTCACATCAAGTTGCTCATGTTCCATGTCCTAGTATGCCACGATTACTAGTTGCTTCCTACTCGAAGTGTGTGTGACCACTGGTGAGAATATCTCATTGTAGTCAACTCCCCCTTTCTAATTGAACCATCTTGCAACCAATGTTGCCTTATACTTGATGCCTTCTACTTTAGTAAGTCCATCATTTCTTCTAAAAACCTACTTACAAGTGACTATCATTTTCCCTTGTAGCAATGAAACAAGTTCCCAAGTTGAGTTCTTGCTAAGAGATTTCATCTATTCTCCCATCGCGGAAATCTATTATGTCGGCTCATAACTAGTAATCGCGGCTTGATAGGTGGACGACTCATCCTCCACCTCTTCGGATCGTTGTAGAGTATACCGCACCAGGTAGTCATTTTTTAGTCTCGCAAGTAACTTTGTAGTTCTCTTTGCACGACTCATAACAATACTTTCATGCACTTGTTCCTCTAATGGTGCATTCTCTTCAAACTCCTCTGATTCTTGCTCTTCAGTTTTTTAGCTGATGATGGTGTTTCAAGTTCTTTAGGATTATCCGAACCTGACGTTGACTCCACTTTCTTCTTTGTAGCTTTAACCTCTATCTCCACGGTTGGTTTTAGCATCAGATTCTCATTAAAGACCATATTCCTACCGAGTATGATCTTCCCATCCGACCAGATCATATATCGTTTTACACCTGTCCCAAAGCTCATGAAAATCCCTTTTTTTGCTCTTGGCTATAGCTTCCCATCATCTCTATGATAATAGGCTTTGCATCTGAAACGCCTAAGATTCAAATAATCAACAGCTTTTCGAGACCATAACTCTATCAGTATCTTGCAATTAATGCTAGTGTGAGGACTCCGATTTACAAAATAACATGCCATAAACACAACACCTATTGTCTGCGACAGCCTCTTCACCTTTTAGTTTAGTTCGTGCATCTCATGTTCTCTCATTTGACCGAGTCTCATATGATGTAATTTAATATGATCAGCTTCTTGTACCTCGACTAAGACAACTCCAACTGAACTTGTTATCGGCGAACCCTTTAATAGGCATAGAGCCCCATCCTTAACTCTCTTGAGTAGTGTCTTTGAACCTTTGTAGACATATAAGTCTCTATCTTCACATTTGGAATTGAAACCCTTTCTAGCGAGTAGCCCTAGGAAATAACATTCTTTGTGACTAGTGAAACGTGTCTAACCTCCTTGAAAGTACATATCTGGTTCAGTAATGTTAGAATATAAATAACTGTTCCTGGGCCACAACCACAAGCTTGAGCTTTTGGTTGAGATGGTTCCTTTACATGGTATCGGAGCAGTTGACGTGATCCAATCGGGAAGATGGCCGAAGTCTCATCGGACAACCCCTTCTCAAAGGGAACCGGCGAAGAAGAATTTGTAAGGGTAAGCCCTTACGAACTGAGATCAGCAGATACACCTGCGTTAGTAATCACCCAGATCAAATTGACGGGTGAAAACTACGAAGAATGGGCTCGGGCCGTGCGCATTGCACTTCGTGCCAAAAGAAAACTTGGATTCATTGATGGGACGATTCCGTTGCCCGAAGACAACGAAGAAAAGGCTGAAGAATGGTGGATCGTGAACGCGATGTTGGTGTCATGGATCTTCAACACCATAGATGGCACACTCCGAAACTCGATCACACAAGTGGAGGAAGCGGCGGAACTATGGAACGACATCAAGGAGCGGTTTTCGATAGCCAACGGACCGCGTGTAAATAAACTCAAAGAAGAGTTGGCATGCTGCAAACAAAGTGGACAGCCCATTGCCACTTATTTCGGAAAAATGAAGAATATATGGGATGAACTGGGGACAATCGAGAAACTCCCTATGTGCGCCAAATGTCGGGCCTGCAAGTGTGGGACCATCAAGACAATCGAGACACAAAAGGAGGATGAAAAAGTGCACCAATTCTTGATGGGACTCGACAACGAAGGATATAGCGGCGTGCGATCCAATATTCTGAGCACCACTCCGCTCGCACCCCTTAACCGTGTTTACTCGACTATTATACAACAAGAAGGAGTGCTTAAAGTGACCACCCAGGACGAGGAGAAAAACCCGGTCAGCTTTGCCGTTTTCAATCGAACTAATCGGGACGTTACGAAGGAAGTAAAATGCAAACATTGTGGGATGACTCGACACGAGGTGAGCGGCTGTTTTCAGTTAATTGGATATCCGGACTGGTGGGGTGATCGACCCCGCAGATAGTTAACTGGACGAGGAGGAGGCCGAAGTGGACGCGGGGGAGGACGACATGGTGGCAGAACCGGAGCACTAGGCGGATGCAATAACCGGAACACAGGGACTGGTTTTGGAACCAATGCTGCAGCCCACACTGCTCGAACAGAAGGAAGCAGCACGAAAGAACCTTTTACCTCTGAACAATGGAGTTCCTTGATGAAACTCATAAAAGAAAAGGAAATTCCTCTTGACAACCAATTTTCAAGTAATCACACTACCTCTTGGATTATAGACAGCGGTGCTAGCCAACACATGACAGGAAACGAAGAAAACTTGACCAACATTGAACAAATGAAACATTGTGCCGTCACCCTCCCGGACGGTGACCATGTTGCGGCCACAAAGAAGGGCCGTATGCGGCTGGGGAGCACACTGATTCTGGAAGACGTCTTGCTTGTGCCCAAACTCAACTGCAATTTGATCTCTGTCTCACAGCTTTTACGTGATAAAAGTTTGATTTTCCAATTTTTTAACAAAGTGTGTTTTATACAGGATTATGCCTCGAAGACGGTGATTGGAGCGGGTAGGCAACTTGGGGGCGTATACTTCTTCCAAGAAGGCGTGACCGGAAAAGCGTGTGTCGTACGGATGGAAGACATTGCGGGAACTTGGCACAAACGCTTGGGACATCCCTCTTATTCTGTTCTTGGTTTCCTTCCTCATATTTCCTCTAAAAATCATGTAAACAATCTTCCTTGTGATGTGTGTTTCCGCTCCAAACAGAGTCGAGATTCGTTTCCAGTTAGTTCTAATAAAGCTCTTATTCCTTTTCATTTAATTCATTGTGATTTGTGGGGTGGTTATAGAACTCCGTCTAGAACTGGGGCAAGATACTTCTTAACCATAGTCGATGACTTCTCGAGGGCTGTCTAGGTCTATTTGCTAAATAACAAAGATGAATCACCATCAGTCCTTCAAAATTTTCTCACTATGGTCGAATGACAATTTGGAACAAAAGTCAAAATCATCCGTAGTGATAATGGAACTGAATTCACTTGCATGAGATCCTTCTTTGATTCCCAGGGTATCTTGTTTGAAACATCGTGTGTAGGAACCCCACAACAAAACGGGAGGGTGGAACATAAGTATCGCCATATTCTTAACGTGGCGCGTGCCTTACGTTTTCAAGCCAACTTGCCCATCAAATATTGGGGGGACTGCATTCTTACCGCTGGCTACTTGATAAATCGCACCCCTACACCTATCCTCGACAATAAAACACCCTATGAAGTCCTTCTTGGTCAACCACCATCTTATACTCATATTCGCACATTTGGTTGCCTCGCCTACGCCCATAAACAAAGTCATCACGGTGACAAATTTGCTAGTCGGTCTAGAAAATGTGTCTTCCTTGGTTATCCATTTGGACAGAAAGGGTGGCGTTTGCTTGACTTGGACAATTACAAAGTGTTCACAAGTCGGGATGTCAAATTCTGTGAAAACCACTTTCCCTTCCATATTCCCTCGCCTGAAGCTCCGGACGACACGGCTGACATCTCCCTCGCCATCGACGACGACAAGGATCAGCCGGCGTCCCTCGCCACACGCCCACCTCCACAGCCAACGTCTCTTCCTGAGTCTGTCAATCAATCTACACCCGAGTCTAGCCCTGATCATACCATTGAAACCCCTACCGACACCACACCCGAGTCTACCCAGTCTCCTCCCGTTCTTTTGCGCCGTAGTACCCGTGATAAAAAACCTTCTACGCGACTTCGTGACTTCGTGGTTCACGCCATTCAAGGACCCTCGAGTACCTCTCTGCCTCCAACCACGTCTTCAGGTACTAAGCACTGTATTACAAATTTTGTTAATTATGACAATTTTACTTTGTCGCATAGAGCTTTTTTGGCAGCGATCAGTGCAGAGGTCGAGCCAACCCATTTTTCTGAAGCACTCTAGCACCCCCAATGGCGGAAAGCAATGAAAGATGAAATACAAGCACTGGAGGATAATCAAACATGGACACTCATGCCTCTTCCGCGCGGTAAAAAGGCGATTGGTTCCAAGTGGGTGTTCAAAATCAAACATAAGTCGGATGGAACAATTGAACGCTACAAGGCACGTCTGGTCGTGCTGGGAAACAAACAAAAGGAAGGCATTGACTTCAAAGAAACATTTGCACCCACTGCCAAATTGGTATCTGTCCGTATGCTCCTTGCGGTTGCTGCGGCCCGGAATTGGAGTTTGCACCAGATGGATGTTCATAATGCATTTCTCCATGGTGATCTTGATGATGAGGTATATATGCGATTACCTCCCGGGTCCTCTGCACGTCAACAAGGATTGGTGTGTCGCCTTCATAAGTCTCTCTATGGTCTACGTTAGGCTCCACGCTGCTGGTTTGCAAAATTAACGTCCGCTTTACGTTTGTTTGGGTTTGTTCAGTCCAAGGCTGACTACTCCTTATTTGTTCTCGTTAGGGGGGGGGGTGTGGAGCTTCGTGTTCTCATTTATGTGGATGACTTGGTAATTGCTGGAAGTAATGAACACTATATTGTTCAATTTAAACAGTTCTTATCCACTCGGTTTCATATGAAGGATTTGGGGCCATTGAAATATTTTCTGGGTATTGAAGTCGCCCACGTAACACACGGCATTTTCCTGTGCCAACGTAAATACACATTGGATATTTTGACTGAAACAGGGATGCTTGGTTCCCGACCGGCTAAAGCGCCCCTTCCGGTGAACCACCGTTTAGCTTTGGCGACTTGGACAGAATTGGGACAAGCCAAGGCTGGGCAGTTTCGCAGACTGGTCGGCCGCCTCATTTATCTAACTATCTCCCGTCCCGACCTTGCTTATGCCGTACATACGCTTTCTCAGTTCATGGGGTCCCCACAGCAGGAACATTGGGATGCCGCTATGCACACTGTTCGCTACCTCAAGCATCGGCCTGGCCAAGGTTTGTTTCTCTCAGCCCGTAGTGATCTTACTCTCACCGCCTTTTGTGACTCTGATTGGGCCAGCTGCCCTCTTACACGACGCTCAGTCACAGGATATTTTATTAAACTTGGTGACTCCCCAGTATCATGGCATAGAAAGAAACAACACACGGTCTCTCGCTCTTCTGCTGAAGCTGAATACCGCGCCATGGCCACCACCGTCTGCGAACTTAAATGGTTACAGTCCCTCCTTCTCTCACTCGGGATACGACATACTGCTCCTATGACACTTTACTGTGACAACCAAGCCGCCCTTCACATTGCTGCAAACCCCGTCTTCCATGAACGTACAAAGCACATTGAGATAGACTGTCATTTCGTTCGTGATGAAATTCAGCGTGGTATTCTTCGTACGTCTCACATTGCTTCCGTTGATCAGCCCGCCGACCTCTTCACTAAAGCACTTCCGTCTCCTACATTTGATCGTCTGTTGCCCAAGCTGGGCATCCGTAATCCGCATGCACCAGCTTGAGGGGGGGTATTGCCGAGTCTTGGGCCTCACGCTACACCAAGGCCGAATCCTTGTAGGATTCGGTTTCCTACTTCTTGTGATCTTGTTTCCTAGTTTAATTAGAAGTGTTTTTCCTAGTTTGATTAGAAGTTTGTTTCCTTGTATGTTTGCACTCCCATCCTATATAAAGGGGGAGATCTTTTGAGAATACACATAACAAGAATTTACCTTCAATATTTTATTTCACATAAATTTACAAGGAATCTAACTGAGCATCTTCTTACTATCTTACAAACAGCCTCATTTGCCATGTGAACAAAACCTTCATTCGTTTAGCAGTAGCTTGAGAATAACTCCCTCTTAGAATAAATGTGATAAGAAGCTACAGAGTCAAGAACCCACACATCTAGGTGAAGCGTGACGTAATCCATTGATAGAAAGTAATTGGCCTCAGATGAGTCACCTGTCTCTTCCATAACTGCTTATCCTGTCAGTTCTTATTTAATTTGCCTCGTTTTGGGAAATTTCTCTTACAGTTCCCCTTTTGTTGCACCAAGCATAGACATTCCTAGGTAACTTGAAACCCGAGAATTTCTTTAACTTGAAACCCTTTTCTCGCATTATTGATGTTATGAGTTTTATTTGACAGATAAATAATGATAGTTCTATTTTTTTTTCTTTTTGTTATGTTTTTGTTATGTTTCAATCATTTTCGAGTGAAATTATAATTATAACATCAGAAGACCAAATTGGGAATACTTAATTAGAACTATTTGGAGAACTTTGTCTAAATCTAGACGATAAAAAATATAAAAATTATATAACTACTCCGTACTACTTAACAATTATTTAAAGAATAGTTTTTATAGAAGACTACCGGGAAACAATGTCAATTATAAGATACTACATACTTTCTATCATATAGTAGCATGTAATTAATGCTTGTTGAAGTTTTAAAAAAATCTTATTGAAGAAGGAAAAAGATAAAAGTATGAATAAAATATTGAAAAAAATTCAAAATAGGAGTTCCATGTTTTTATTTCTGAAACGGAGTTAAAATTGATTTACATTGCCAATAATGACCATGTATATTACAAAAAAAATATAAAGTGAAATGCTCATTTACAGTGGGACATTACCACAGTGCAAAGTCTTATTTAGGGAAAAATATATAACTCTTATTTTGAAATTTCTTTATATTTTACACTTATTTAGGATAATTTATTTATTGAAGAGAAAGTTTCTATTACACCAATTTTTTTCTAAAAAAGAAGAATATTTGAAACGAACCAGCTATTGGGCCACAACTCATTCTCTAATCCGCCACTTCTATTAAAACAATAGACTTTTCACATTTTCCAGGCCCGCCCAAATGGGAGTTTACTACGTCGTTTTGCAATGGGCCTTAAAATTTAGAGGATTAGGGAGTTTTACACTATGTTTAGTTTAAAGAATTCAGAGAGATAAAAAAAATTCAAAAATATAAGAAAAGAAAATGATTTTATCTGGTTTTCCTCAGGAGATGTCGCATTTTCTTTCCTCATTGTACATTATGTGTTAATTTTCTTTTTGTTCCTCTTTACTTTTCTCTCTTACTAAACAATTTTTTTTTCTCATTTTCTTTTTTTCCCCTTTTATTTTCCTTAAACCAAACACAATGTTCAAGAAATGTTAAAGTCACAATTACAATGGTCACAAAATTCATAAACTTATCATTTATATTTTTAAACTTCTACTTTTTAATTATTTAAAATAATTTTAGTCCTTTGGTGAGATGAAAAATAGTAAGATTGTGTATTTTGTGATTTTTGTTTATGACTTCAGCAATTCTTGCTCCACAACCTCAGGCGCAAGAAAACCAAATGTGTAAAAAAATTTATTATATTGTAAGATTTATTGTTAAAAGAATTAGTGAAGAGACTTGACAAATTTTTTTTTTAACCAAATGCACCACTTCATTCAAATAACCAAGAAACAGAGGTTTACATCAAACAGAAATTAACTATTACATGTAATTTGTTACCACATGCTAACTATCCTCCCTACTTCTTACTCTTCCCCAATAGGCGTTCAGTTGGTATAGGATACAGTGGACTAGCTCCTCCTCAACTGTGCTGCTCTTGGCATGTAGAAGTTTATTTCTGGCTCTCCATAAGTGGTAACAAGTAGCTGCTATAGCTGCATAGCAGCTGATAGCTTTTTGTCTGTTCTTGCCCTTCATATTCAACAGGTTGTTTCTAACCTCTATCAACTCCATCCCTTCAAATTTATAACCCAGACAATCAGATATTCTACCAAAGATCCCCCTGGCAAATTGATAGGTACAGAAGAGATGATTTACATCTTCCTCTCCTTGGCCACACAAGTAACATGTAGTGTCTATATCTATAAACCTTTGGATTTTAGTTTTAACACTAAGTCTATCTCTGCAGATCAGCCACTGTATAACTTGATGCTTCGGGATTGATAACTTGTTCCGGACTATTGGGTACCAATCAGGTTTATTCTTCAGTCCCAGGAGCCAGGCATATCCCTGTTCAGTAGTATATTCCTTGGAGATCCCCATATTCTCAAACCATTTTCTGTTATGAATAATCTTCTTCCAATAAAAACAGCAATCTTTCTGATCGAACTGCACAGCTTTCAATATCATTCTTAATATATCTTTCATGGATCCATTTGACCCATAGGTTCTTCTTGTCGTTAGCCACATCCCACCAATAGTTGTAAATATAAGCTCTGTTCCATAGCTCCATATTTCTCAAACCCAATCCTCCATAAGTTTTGGGTAAGCAAACCTCTTCCCAATTAACCAGAGGTCTTTTGGTATAACTAGCGGTAGCCCCCCACAGGAAATTTCTACAAATGCTTTGTACCCTCTTCATGACCTTGGTTGGTATTATGAATAATTTGCACCAAAAGGTCATAATACCTTGTAGGACACTACCAACTAGTCTACATCTCCCTGCATAAGATAGGTGTTTAACTGCCCAGGAATTAATCTTAGAAGTGATGTTTTGAACTAGCCTTTCACATTCCTTCTCACTGACCCTTGCAGCTGTAATTGGGCTCCCTAAGTATCTGAGTGGGAACTCTCCAATGGGAATATCTATCATCTTCTGAAGCCTGTCTTGAGTACTCTTATCAACCCCTCCGAAAATAATTTGTGATTTAGCTTTGTTGATACTCAGTCCTATTGTTCTTTGAAACTTATGAAGCACCTTCATAACACACTGGATGGAATTCTCATCTGCTCTACAAACTACTATTAGGTTGTCTGCAAAGCACAAATTTATCAGTTTTAGTGTCCCACACATAGGATGAAATCTGAAAAGCTTGTTGTGCTTCAACTGTTGCAGCAACCTACTGAGATATTCCATAATCAGAACGAAGAGTAAGGGTGATATAGGGTCCCCTTGCCTAATCCCTCTCTTCCTTTGAAAGTAACCATAATCTTCACCATTCAGCTGGATAGAATAAGTAGG
Organism: Cuscuta australis; assembly: GCA_003260385.1. NCBI lineage: Eukaryota > Viridiplantae > Streptophyta > Magnoliopsida > Solanales > Convolvulaceae > Cuscuta > Cuscuta australis. The sequence goes on along the minus strand of NQVE01000200.1, from coordinate 1,313,361 downwards.
AGTAGTAATGCATTGTTTAACCCAGTTAACAAATTGATGAGGAAAACTGAGCAACTCCATGATCTGAATAATGGCTTCCCACCCCACAGAATCATAAGCCTTCCTGATGTCTAGCTTAATCATGCATCTTGGGGAGATACCTTTTCTCTTATACCCTCTCATAAGTTCATGGCAGAGCAATACATTGTGAGCTAATTTCCTCCCCTGAACAAATGCCCCCTGATTTTGTCCCACTATCTCAGGGAGTACAGCCTTCAGTCTGTTACACAGAATTTTGGAGATAATCTTGTACAGCACATTGCAACACGCAATAGGCCTATAATCATTAGCCATAGAAGGAGCTTCCACCTTTGGGATTAATGTCAATCTGGTTGAATTTATCTGTCTGAAGATTTTACCAGTCTTGAAAAAATCCAGAACAGCCTTAGTGATTAATTCTCCTACTACTGTTCATTGGTGTTTAAAAAAACCACTACTAAAGCCATCAGGTCCTGGGCTCTTTTTATTGGGGATTCCAAAGATAACTTCCTTGATCTGTTCCCCTCTAATCTCCTCTATTAGATTTAACTACTGTTCAATACTAAGTTTGCATCCCGTATTCATGGCCTCAGCACAAACATTTTCAGTTTCAATATTTGTGCCCAACAATTCAGTATAGTATTCCAACATAACCTTTGCCACCTTCTCCCCTCCATCTACTGTCTGCCCATCTTTATTTTTGATGGTCAGTACCTGGTTCTGTACTCTTCTCTTCTTAATCCAAGAGAAAAAAAATTTAGAATTTTTGTCCCCATCTCTGATCCATTCTGTTGAAATATGGGTTTATCATGTTTTCGTACTAAAGCCGTGTTCGTTGTTATGACAGGTTTTGATAATGCCAAACCGCCGTGAACGAGACAAGTCATTGAATATACAAGGCGATAACCAAAGATGAGAAGAAAGAGAACAAGGGCCAAAAGAAGACCAAGAACGAAGACCGTAGTCTTGGTGTCGTTGAGTCGGTCACAATTGTGATCAAGACCGACCCAATCTTTACACATTGGCTCTTTAGGCTAAAATTCTCTTCATTGCATTTCACATCATAAAAATGTTTTTAAAACATGTTTAAAACATTAATAACACTTGGTGTTCGCCCAAACCAAAAACAAAGCCATCCGGCGTTCGGGTTTCAGAAACCGGCGTTCGGCATTCGGTTTTCAGCGTTGGTTTTTGGCGTCCGAACTAACCAAGTGGTTTTCAACTTGTTATGATTGGTTTTTACTTCTGGGCACACTTAAACAGTTTTCCATCAAAAACACTTCAAAAACCACCTTTCGTTTTCCGTCGTTTGATAAAACCATGCGAAACGGCATAAACTTGGCTAGCCGCGGTTTTTACTTAAATGAAGTGGTTTTCGAGTCTTTTTGTGTGAGATTTGTTTCTGAATGTATTTAAATGGTTCTCCAATCAAAACATCATGAAAACCACCTTTCGGTTTTGTCTTTTGGTGAAAACCACCCGTGTACGGTGTTGACTTGGTCAACCGTGGTTTTTACCTTAATGACGTGGTTTTCAACTTACAAAGCTTGTTTTGACATCACAATACATTAAATAAGTGTTTTATATACTTAGTTTTTACTTTGGAGAACTTTGCATTTTTCGGTCGGGTTTCAGCGCCGGTCAGCTAGGCCATGGTTATGGGCTAGCCATCATCTACCCAGCGATGGTAGATATCACCCATCCATGGGTAAGTGATCCTGGGATTCCAGAATCATTCCACCCAGCGATGGGAGATATTACCCAGCGATGGGTAAGCAGCCTTCAACCCAATTGAATTCCAGAACCATGCCAAACAGCGATGGGAAGTTCTACCCATCGCTGTTAAAGCCTTGGTGCAACATTAACACAAGGCAGAACAACCTTGCCCAGCGATGGGAAACCTATCCCATCGATGGGAACCCAACGATGGTAAGGATAAACCATCGATGGGAAGGCATGACCGTTGCAAGTCATTTAAGGCTGATTCTTTCCTTGTTTGAAAGTCAACCTCCCACCTAGCGATGAGAAGCTTATACCCATCGATGGGTAGGTAACCGTTGGCTTCAAAACTGAAGGAAAATTGGCTTACCAGCGATGGGTAAGTTCTAAACATCGATGAGAAGCCAATATCCTGCAGATCCCAAATTTATTCAATCCCATAAATCAAGCCAATCACCCCTTTAATGTATTGGTCCGTTGGAGCCTACTTTGGAACTATAAAAAGGGGTGTTTGGATCTGCTTTTCTCATCAATTCACTTCACAATATTCATATTATCATTGCATTCAAACAACATCATTTTTCATAGCTTTCTAGAGCCAATTTGTGAAGTTTGAGTTGTTCTTGAGCGTATATAGTTTACTCAACATCTACTCTAAAAGAGAGCCTTGTTCTTGAGTGTCTTAGTGTTGTATACACGTTAAGGGAAGCTTGTTTCCCTTGGTTGTACGAAGGAAAGGTATTTTCCTTCGGGTTGAAGTCTTGGAGTGCGGTATCTCCGAGCAAGTGTTGTTGAGGCTCGTGGGACTCGAGTTCTCAGGTTGTAACGGTTTGTTAAGCACCCGTAAGCTTAACGGAAGTAGTGTAGCTCGAGAGAGTTTCTCGGGAGACTGGATTAGCCACACGTTGTGGTGAACCAGTATAAATCTTGGTGTGCTCCCTTTACGCTTTCTACACTCTTTACTTTTCACGTTCTTAATTTTTTATTACTGCGATTTCTACGATCAAACGCTATTCAACCCCCCCTCTAGCGTTGGTCACTTATTCTAACACATTCCCCCTTGTACATCTGGGAAACCATCAAATCTGTTGCCCTTATAGATTTATTGAGAAGTTGAATCTGTTCCTTCTCCTTTAAAATGAGAGCCCCATCCCCTGGATTCCTCTTCAACTCTGTCTATATCTGTTGTAGGTTAGTTCTAATAACCTCACTTCTTTGATACGAAGGCCCAAATCTGTTTTTATGTAGGTTTCTTAGGAGTTTCTTCAGTTCCTTCAATCTCATGCAGACCTGAAACATGAATCTTCCTGCCATGTCCTTATCCCACACTTTTTGAACAATTTTGGAGAAATCCTGATCCAGTACCCACATGTCACAGAATCTAAAGCTTCTCGCTTTCTTATTTAAACCTTGGACAATGATTAGTGGTGAGTGATCAGAAAGTCCCTCTTCCTTGATCACCACCTTGGATCCATATTTAAGCATCCAATCAGTGTTGCAAAGGGCCCTGTCAATTCTGGAGTAAATTATTTTCCCTTGGGTTTGTCTATTCGACCAAGTATAGTAAGCCCCTTCCATAGGCATTTCTTCTAGACCACAGTAGTCTATACAGTCTCTAAATTCTTTAATCTCCTCTTTTCCAACTGGGGTCCCCCATCAGGATCCAATCACCCTTGATACTACTGTTTATTATCTTAATGTCCTCCCATAGATCCACTCTTTGGGCTGCATCATTATGTGCGTAGATAAAAGTGATATCATCATGGCTGACTTCTCCAGTTCTTCTGACCTTACAGTGAATCAATTGATCTGTACTTCTTACTTTTATGATATTGTATTCCCTTGGATTCCAAGTGACCCAAATTCTTCCTGATGGTTAGTGATAGACTTCCAGTTCCTAACCACCTTATTTTCCACCTCTTGAAAGTTGTTCTCCCTTATTTTGGTCTCTAGTATAGCCATAAGACCAATTTTATTCTCACTAATGAAACTCCTTATTTCTGCTTGTTTATTAGGGTTATTCATGCCCCTAATATTCCAGCAACCAATCATGCAAGAAAGGGGTAATGCCCCTCATAAAGGGCATCATGGAATATATTGTTTATTCCTCCCACAAACTGCTCTTCATACACTATACCTCTCTTGGCACTTTTCTTTTTATCAACAGTTTGAAACTCCTCTTCATACCTTGGTGTAGCCTTCTGTATAATAGAGTATTCCTTTAGGATACCAGCCTCTCTTTCTGTTGGTTGAGCAATCTCTTTGTCTCTATCTTCAGTGTTCTTTTTAGGTCTCCAAACCATGGTTTTACTCTTGCTCCCAGCCTCTTTCCCCTGCTTATTTCTACATGCCTCCCCTGAGTGTCCCAGCTTATGGCACTTCCCACATTTTGTAGGGCACCAGTCATATTCTACTCTTTGTGTGATAACTCTCCTCATCAAGGAACATGACCTTATCTGGAAAATTATTTTGAATGGCCACTTCTAGTTGGATCCTAGCATATCCCAGTTTAGACATTGTAGCTGTAGCTTTATCCCTTCGGATAGGCTTTCCAATTATGCTTCCAATTTTACTCAGCCCATTGAGACTCCAGAATTTCAGGTCTAAGTCTGGAAGTCTAATCCAGATTGGTATATCAGACAACTCCTCCAGACTTATCCTTCCTCCTGGCTTTCATTTTTGAACCAGCATAGGTTTATTATCCATAAAATAATACTTCCTCTTGGTGACTTCCTCTCTATGTTCCTCTCTGTCAAAATGTACTACAAATTGCCCTTCTCTCAAAACTGATATTTCCTCAATTTTGATTCTGCGTAAGAATCCATCCATTATTTTCAATGGAGGGTTAGCCCCTAGAACACAACACAGGATGGTTTTATCCCAGCTATAAGAGGATTCTAACAGGTCTTCCTTTAACATTCTTGCCATGGTTATCCCATTAATTTCCTCAGTTTCCACATATTTCAAATTCAGCTCCAAATTCTCACTCGGTCCCACTACTTCCGCATTGGATCGTTTGGATGCTTCCTCTACAGCCAAATCCCCTAATCCCTTTTCCTTTACAGTAGATCTAGAAATAGGGTTACCTTTTTTACTCGTAGACGAAGAATCAATCAGATCTGCATCCTTATTAATTGATGATGGAGTTCCTTCATCCTTATTATATGTCGATGGTGTTCCTTCTGCCGCCGATGCCTTCTTCTTCTTCGGTCTCCCTCTTTTCCTCGCCGTCATTGCTTAGAGAGAGAAAAACCCTAATGGATTAAAAGCTGAATTGACAAAATTTTTCCATCGCTAGCCAATTGACAAAACCATTCCGTCGCTAAAATTGTCGTTCTAAGCAGTGCAAATAATTAAATTGACAGTCCAATAATAGCTTAATACAAATTTAATGGTGTGAAGAATAGTGTAAATAATTAAATTGTGTCAAAATATCCCATCTAATTTGAGGTATCATAATAATTGCAACATATTAGTTTTAAAGAAAAAATCATGCAAAAATTCTCAAAAAATGAAATTTTATAAGAATGCTATAAGAATTATAATTATCACTACTACCCCTAGAAAGTCGATATTTTAACAACAATGTAATTCTCCAAAATTGCATATTGATCAAAGATATGCCTCAAAATTGGGGAATACTGGTTTTTTATGGAGTATTGCTATTAGAATACTGGTTTTTTTTTTGCACAAAATATTTTAATTTCAAGGAGTGCTAATAAAAATTATATAATCTCGAAATATTTTTATAAAATGTCAAATATTTTTTTTGAAAAGTTAAACACGAATTCTTCCTAGTTTTGAATTATTTTAAATTAAGCATTTTTGTGGTCATTTAACTCAGTTCAACTTGGTTAAGGGAGAAAGAGCACATTAAAGTAGGACTAAAACATTGAAAATATATCAAAATACGACTTCCATGTTTTTATTCCTGACATAAGACTTACATTACTAAACATGGTCATGTACATTACCAAAAAAGTATAGTAATGTGCACATGTACAGTGCCACATTACCACAGTGCAAAGTCTTATTTCGAGAGAAAAAACATGAAAGTCCTATTTTGGTTTCTTTACTCTATGTTTAAGTCCTATTTAAGGTGATTTCTATTTCTACTTGGTTAAATCTAACCAAAGTGAACGAACAATACGTATCCCTTACTTTACTTTTTGCAGTCAAAATTGATAATCTTTGACTATAATAAAATAAAATTAATATTAGATATTGATTCAAAAATATTTATTTAGATTTATGTTATAAAATACGTTTAAAAATTTTTTTTATCTAATTAATTAATATATCATACAATTTTTAAAGACTAAACGTATGAAAAATTGGAAGATGGTAATTAGAGAGGACCTAATTTAAAATTTGTGACCCATATCGAGGATATGACCTTGTATAAGAATTTGGGAAAACACTCAAGTAGGAGTAAAACTTTGAAAATATACAAAAATAGAAGTTCCATGTTTTTATTTTTGAAATAGGAGTTAAAATACATTTAAATTACCAATCATGACCATGTACATTACGTAAAATGCACATGCACACTGCCACATTACAACGGTGCGAACTCATGTTTAGAGAATAAAAATATGAAACTCTTATTTTGATACTTTTTCTATATTTTAGTCCTATTTAGGATGATTGTTTCTAGAAATTTTTGGATAACTAAGATTAGGGTACTTGGGTAGGGGACTTGTGGATTGAGTGGTAGTTTCACTTTTTGCTTTGTGTTTTCTACTTGCTATGTCTTTCTCTCATTAATATTGATTATCTTGACCTTTTGTACTTGTGTTTCCTCCATTGTAGGTTTCTTGATGCTTCACCTGGCCTGTGTGGGTTTGTGTTATCAGGGGTATCTTAGAAACAGCTTTTGTGATTCAACCGAGTTATAGTTGTTTATTTAACTAGTGGTAAAAAATTAAAAGTAATTGACTACAAAAAGTTAAAACAGGACAAATACCGTTTAAGAGTATCTCACGTCAAAATTTAAAGAGAAAATAAATTGATATATACGCTCTTGAGTTGAATTAAGTAATCGATTGGATTTAATCTTTTAGTGTCATTCAACTCTTGTGTCTTATGACCCAATCCACTCATTCTTTTTCCACCTTAAGATTCAGTCATAATATCGAAGCACGTTTTGGCTCACCTCACTTGTCAAGATGTTTGTCTAGACGTCCATTCCTAGCGTCCCGTTTATCTTTAGCCCAGTTGTCCGTAGGAAATATATATACCCAATGGTCTGTGACCCATTTAACTTGATTGTTAATCTCTAAGTTCATACCCAGTGACCCGGGATTCTTTAGGTGTTGTTGCTCAAATATTCAATTAATGGGGATGGGAATCTATTTAGAACACGGGCAATGGCAAGTAATGAAATGGAATGTCACACGTTGACGTGACACTTTTCAACCAATAAAAAATAATCCTGCCAGCATGTGGCAAGTGAATGGAGTGGCATCGTGCAATGGCAAGTCATCGTTTTTGTTACTTTTTATGATTTCATAATGAATATTAATTATTAAAAATTATTTCAATTATCTTTTTTTTAAAATAGATGCACTCCTTTTAAAAAAAATTCTTTCTTTTACCAATTTTTTTTTTACAAAAATAAGATAAAGAAAACCCATAAGATGCCTCGCGCCTCATACGCTTGGCGTGGACGAAGGCTGAAGCCTCGCGAAGCAATTTACGGACTGAGCTGATGTGGCACACCAAGGCAAGAAAATGCCTCGCCGCTGACCATGTTCTTACAAGTGGTCAACCGGTTTGATTCAAAATGGATCATTTATCCAGTTGAGTGAGAGTGTTAAAGAACATCCCACATCAGAACTTAAAGAGAAAATGAATCGATATATAAGCTCTAGAGTTGAACTAATTAAGTAATCAATTGAATTCAATGTATTTTTATTGTTTGGTTCAACCCGAATGTCGTATGCCCATCATTCCTTTCCCATCATAAAATTATACTCCATCTCTAAAAGAATTACCTCCTTTGATCCACGTGTAAAATCATGTGATTTTTAAAATAATTTTATTCACAAATTGGTAAAGATTAAAAAAATAAAAGTTTTTTATTTAAAAACTATATAAAAATCTTTACAAAACAAGATGTGACAAGAATATTTTTATTTATTTTATGGCTAAAATTCACCATTGGTCCTTCAACTTTATTAGTTGTGCACGATTGGTTCTTCAAGTTTCAAAAGTCCATAAATAGTCCTTCAACTTTATGCGTTTTGCACCATTGGTTCTTCAAGTTTCAAAAGCCAATAAGTAGTTTTTCAAGTACACGTCAGCCCTCCAAATAAAGTCCTTTTGACAGTAAATATTAAAAGTTAAAAGAAATACTAATTTCATATAATACGAGTAAATTCCACTAGGTACGACTACTCCGTATTATATGGAGCTAATATTCCATTTAGCTTTTAACATTTACTGTAAAAAAGATCTCATCAGGAAGACTGACGTGTACTTGAAGAACTACTTATGCACTTTTAAAATTTGAAGGACCAATCGTGCATAACTCAGAAAGTTGAAGGACTATTTATGGACTTTTAAAACTTGAAGGACCAATCGTACACAATTGATAAAGTTGAAGGACCAATGGTGGAGTTTAGCCTTTATTTTATCAAACAAATAAAAGTTATCAAGAAACCATAATAATAAAGATATAATTATTTTAGGGTATCAAATACTGATTGATGAAGCTTTTTTTAGAAGACGGGAGTGACACAACTATCAGAAAAGCAAAATTATTACTCCATATATATTATTGACAATAAATATGTAAAGCACGAGACGAGCAGACGACTAAAGACTGAAACAAAAAGGAGACCAGAAAAAATTGCAAAAAAAAAAAAAAATAAGAAGAAGAAAGAAAGCAGGAGGCCGGGGGGATTGAGATGAACCAATGAAAGAGCAAGGGGCCGGGCAGGCGGGCAGGGGCCAAGCAAAGAAATTCTGATACCTGAAAGGGATTCAAAAAGGGAAAATGGTAGGGGCAAGAGACCCAATTAGCAAAATGCAACATAAAATAAAACATTCCATAAAAGCAAAAGCTGGTGAAGGAGTATAATTAATACTCCCTCCGTCCCCCTATATTTGTCAACATTTGACTTTTGAAACTGTTCATCTAAGCACTTTGACTCATCAAATTCTCTCAATGTATAAGCCTAAATATAGTCATGTGTGATCTTGTTTGATTTGTCTTAACATATAGATTATTAATATATAATTTCTATAATTTTTTAATATACAAATTACAAAATAAAATGGATTAAAGAACTGCATTGGATGGTGTGTAAAATTAAAGTGGACAAATACAGGGGGACGGGGGGAGTACTCCCTTGTAAACTCCTTCTCCATTTTTTCGTTGTCCCACAAAGTCTTTTCCTTTTCAATTCAAAAACTACTTTTATTCTTACTAATTCCCACCATACCTATTACATCATATATTTTTTTACTAATAATCTATCCATCACGTTTAACTTTTAGCCATCACATCGATCGAGGGTATTTTAGGAAAATCAACATAAAAATATATCTCTCTTAATTTTCAAAAAAATCATAATGAGAAAGACTTTAAGAGAAAGAAGAATACATTAAGAAGGGAATGAAGGAGAATCATTTCGTGTTTTTTCTCTTTAATTTCATTCATGACCAAACAACCTTTTTCTACAACATATATATGTATATATGATGTTCATGGAGGAGTAAAATTAAATAAAGAACATCATATCAATTCCTCCCCCACTGCTTAAAATTCTTTTATCTCTTTTTGACCAAACCCCATCAATCACTTTTTTTTTCCTTGTTAATGGATAATTTGGTTCTTTATATATTTGACCAAACCTCACTTTTTCCTCTCGTCTATATGGATGAGGCCACGGACCTTTATAGTTTATATATATATTGCTTTTAATTTCTTATTGGTTTTTTTTGTCAATATAACCCACTGCATGCATGATGTATTCATGCAGGATTTTCTAAGTAAATTTCTGAACATTTTTATACTGGGATAAATTTTTTTTTGAATATTGGGATAAAATTTTTTTTGAAAATTGTTTATGAAAACAATCCAATGAAATCGAGAAATTCTATGAGCTAAGTTGCACAGGGACCTTCTCCTACAATTTTTTTTAATTTTTTAATGAAATGTTTATTTCGTCATTTATGAAATCCTTAATTATCAAGCATATTTTTCTTAAAATTTTTTATTTTTCCTCAAAAAACAATGTTTATTTCAACATTTAAGAAATACTTAACTATCAACATTAATGATCTGTTCCCAATCACAATGATAAAAAATTTATTATTTGTGAACTTCAATAAAAAAAATAAGTAGTCTAAAATAATTTTAAAATGCAAATTTAAACAATAAATAGTAACTTTGTCCAATATTTTTAATTTGTCCAATTCACTATTCATAGGGTCCAACAAAATCTAGTTTCTCTAAACATATTTTTTTATCATCTATTGAAAAAAATATTCATATCACCTTTTATTTTATAGAACTTTTGATGTTATTTTTATATAACAGTATGCCGAATGCTAGGACCAAAATCTAGTCCCACCAATTGCCAGAAATGCAATGCGACTTAAATAGAATCCCAAGTTAACGCCACATAGGAAAGATATGAGGACTTGGAACTAGCATTGGACATGCTCTAAGTTTATCTCACTAGTAAGCAAATGATCATTTGATCTATATGAAATTTCCACATGCATTTTACAAAAAGAATTGAATTGTGGAAACCGAAGAGTGAACATAGTTATCACGAAAGTTGAAAAACCTTATAGTAATCCTAATATTCTTGCCGAATTTATTGCCGGACAATTGAAAAATAGAACGGTCCGTTTGGTATACGGAACTGATGGAATTGAAATTATGAGAGTTGAAATTCTATGGAATTGGTTTCTCCAATTACAATTCATTTTTGGCACTATCAATTCCAAATCCACATATTTTTATGCTACCAAACTGCAGACTTGAAATTGTTATCCCCAATTCCAATTTTATAGTTTGAATTTTATGTACCAAACAGAGCTCAAGTTTATGCCATCACATCATATTTTTTCTCTAATAATCTATCCATCACATCTTACTTTTATCCATCACATCAGGGGCAAAATTGGAAATCAACTATAATTTAACACTTCCTTATTTTTGCCCCTAAAACAAATGGGAAGGGTTTTTCCAAACGGAGGGAGTATTACTCGGGTATAAAATAATAATGAAAACATACAGATAAATAAAAGTTATCGAGAAGAGAGAAAAAAATTATAATCAAAATTGAGTGAGAGGGAGGAAATTTTATTTGATGAGAACTACCAAAAACAAAAGAAAAAAGAGAAGAGAGAAGTGGAAAAGAGTCATTGACTCCCACCATTTGTTTCCAATGGATTTCCAATATATATATATATATATATATATATATATATATATATATATATATATATATATATATATATATATATATATATATATATATATATATATATATATATATATATATATATATATATATATATATATATATATATATATATATATATATATATATATATATATATATATATATATATATATATATATATGCATCATGCATCTCCGGTCTCCACTCCACTCAGGTCTCTCATATCCCCTTCAACTATAGATAGATATATATATATATATATATATATATATATATATATATATATATATATATATATATATATATATATATATATAATGATGAGCATTAAGAGAGTGAGTTTGATGAGCCGTGATGAAGAAGGGCACACCAAAAGAAAACAACAAACAATCCACAAGAACAAGAACAAGAAGAAGAGTGCCGTGATCACGGAAGCGGCGGAGTTTTCGGTTTCAGCGGTGAGGTTCCTGAAGCAGGTGGGGGCGAACGTGGCGCGTCTGGTTTCGAGCTCGGAGCAGAAGAGATGCAGCCGGAAGGCGTCGTCGTCCTCCGGTGGCAGCAGCAGCCAGCTGGGAAGGTCGAGATCATATGCGGAAAGCTCGTCGTCGTCGGCGGCGGCCATTGTAGAATCCCACCTGAGGGCAGAGGCCATTGAAGACTGCATTGAGTTCTTGAACTCTTCTTCTTCTTCTTCTTCCTCTTCTTCTTACTATTCTCTCCATCGCTCCAGCTCCGTCTCCAGTTCTTGCATTAATTAATTAATCAATATAGTTTAGTTTCTTCTTCCATATCACATTCCAAGCTGTAAATCCAATTTAGTTGCTCGATGGAGTTAGAGTAATTTCCCAAAAATGTCCTTTTCTTATTATTGTGTGTTTTTCCCTAACTAAATTAATCCATTTTTGAAATAAAAACTTATTACAAATGAACAAATGTTTTTAAATTTTCTTGTAAGAGAATATAATAAATAAAACTATAAATTTACGTTGAAAGTAATTATTTCAAATTGTTTAATAAAATTATTTAGAAAAATACTCCCTCCGTCCCTAAATAGATTTCAATCTTTTTTTTCTCTCCTCTCGATAACTTTTGTTTGTTTACGCGATTTCATCAACTATTTCATAAAATAAAATATTCTTGTCATCTCTTGTTTTGTAGAACTTTTGGCGTAGTTTTTTAATATGTAATTTTTATAGCTTATTGATATACCAATTTGTAAATAAAATGATTTCAAAAAATAGGAAATTTTACTCCGTAACCCGCAATTTGTAATCAAATTGGGGACGGAGGGAGTATCACATATGGAAATTAAATAGAGTAAAGTATGAGTAAAAATTGAAAATATATCAAAACAGGAGTTTTACATTTTTATTCCTGAAAATATTTTTATTACAATGACAACCATGACCATATAGATTACCGGAAAATATTTCTGAAATGTTCATATATATTGTCACATTACCACAGTTAGGGGTGTAAACGGATATTAATCGGGTCGGATGTTTCATTACCAAATCCGTATCCGTTTATTTTTTTCGGATATCGAATTTGGATACGGATCTTGACAGATAATGAAAATCAAAACCGTATCCGCATCAGTCGGATATCGGATATATCTGTATCCGTTTCCAATTTTTAATATCAAATTAAACAATACTTTATTTTTAAATTAGATTAAAGTCAAACTACTATTAGATCAAATATAATTTGTTATGGAATAATTATTTTCTTTATTTTCATGATTTATGATTAACTTCATACTACCTCCGTTTCTCAAAAGAGTTCATCTTTTGACTTTGGGGGGAAATAAGGAAGTGTTAAATTGTAGTTGACTTTCCAATTTTGTCCTTGATGTGATGGTTAAAAGTAAGATGTAATAGTTTAGTTGTTAATGAAAACGTATGATGTGATAGGTATGGTATGAAAAAGTAGGGGTAAAAGTGGTTTTTTAATATAAAGAGGAAGTGTTTTAAGAAAAACAAAAAAAATGAAAGAGGAATGGTTTTAAGAAACAGAGGAAGTATGATAAAAAGATATATACACAACACACATATACACATATTTTTATATGTCTGCACATATTTTTTTGTGTCTATACATTTATTTTGTGTATAAAAATGTCTTATACTTTGAAATATCAATAGAAAAACAAAATATAAACATAAAAAATTAGGAAAAACTATATATATTGGATCGGAAATTCGGATAAACGGTTATTTAAACGAATGCATATTCAGATCGGATATACATTTACCAAATCCGTATCCGTTTAGTAATCGGATATCCTTAATCGGATATGAATAATATCCGTTTAAAACGGATGCGGATATTTCCTTTTAAACGGATACAGATGCAGACGGTAATCAGATTTTCGGCTATCCATTGACAGCCATATCCACAGTGCAAACTCATATTTTGGAGATAAAAATATGAAGCTCTTATTTTGGTACTTTTCCTAAATTTTACTCTTATTTAGGGTGATTTCTATTACTATTTTTAATATTTGAATTGAAACAACACAATTTAGGGATGGCAACGGGTCGGGTTCGGTTCGGTTCGGATATACCCTTACCCAAAACCGACCCGAAATTTTGATCGGATATTTTTTTTTGCCTGAACCCGAACCGTCGGGTATAAATTTCTACCCGAACCCGACTGCCTAAACCGAAACCCGAAACCGCAACCGAACCCGAGAATTTGACAAAAACCTAAGCCTAACCCGACCTGAAAACCGACGGACCCGACTGACCGACCGACCGACCCGACCGACTGACCATACCAATATCCTAATAAATCAATTTTTTGTAATGATTTTTACTAAAATAATGATAAAATAATAAATGCAAGTAATGATATAAATAGAATTCCAATACATAAAAACATTTGAACGTTCAAAGACATCGTAAAATTAAGATATTAAAAAAGATGTGTCCCAAATAACAACCAAAACATGGAAGTATAACAAGTTTTCACAAATATTTCACAAGAGAAACAACACACATAAATATAACAAGTTTTCACAAATATTTTTCAAGTCCGTAACCGGCAACTCCCGTAAGTCAAAGACTTTTAATTGAAAAAGGTTTTTTTTATATTTTAAAAAGGCCTTTTATTTCGGGTTAATTATCGGGTCGGTCGGGTACGGGTCGGGTCGGTCAAATTTAATTAACGAAAACCGACCCGACAAAAGTCGGGTTCGGTTTTAAAATCTTCGGGTCGGTTTCGGATATTTATTTTTTCGGTCGAATTCGGATATTATATACTTCGGTCGGGTCGGAAAAAGTCGGATTCGGATAAAATTGTCATCCCTAACACAATTACACTCAACCTATTTATTAGCTAGACACCATGCACTTCATTTATTAATATCCTCCACCTCGCCCGCATGGGTAGCTCAGTTGGTCAAGAGCGTGAAATCTTGGACCGATGACCAGGGATCGAATCCCGCAAGCGGCAGTGTGGGAGCTATCCAAAAATCCCATAAAGGGTGAGGAGGCTCCTTGTGCGCGGTGGGCACGGGTATAGCGTTCTTGGCCGACTGAGTCACCATGATTTACATCCTCCACCATTCCTGTCGGGCAAGGGGGTGGGGGCGCCTGGGGTGGGCGATTCCACCTTTTGGACCGATTAATATACTCCACCACTTTGATTAGGACTAATTTCATTACTTCATTTTTTTTTCAACTCATCTTTAAAAACATGAAAAGTCAGATTGAGAAGCTCTTTTCCACACGAAAGGAATATCTTAAAAATGTACATGAAAATTTTTACAAAACAAGTTGTGACATGACTGTTTTATAAAATGATTAAAGAAGGGAGCCTTATTAGTTTGCGATAATTAAAAGGTACGAAGTGAGGTTCAATGTCAGAAAATAAGTTTTGCAAATATGGAAAATTAGTTTTATATTTAAATAGCATTTAGTTTGGTAATTATTAATTCGATAAAAATTAAAATATAAGAACTGAGGCTCAGTTTCAGAAATAATACTTTTTAACATGATACTTTCAAATATTGTTAAACCGTCTGAAAGAATTATTTTAAAATTTATAATTTTAGATCGTATTCAAAATCATTATTTTTAATATTTTCAATATTGTAAATTATTTTTCAATATTTTACAAACTAAATAATTTTCAAAATATTAAAAACTAATGTTCAAACATACAGATATTTTCAAATCCATAAATTTGGCATGTATATTTCACAGGATAAATTCAAACGGATAAATTTAAATGATTTAAAATCAATAAAAAAATATGTTTAATAACCTAATTATCGAGTAACATTTTTGAAAGTATTTTTAAACTATTTTAAAATTATTGGTGTTTCACTGTTTCGTATAAATTTTAGTTAATTAAATTCAAAAGTTTATCAATTATGATTATAAAAATTCAAAACTGAACAAATACTCTCGAACAATAAGTCATAGGGTATTTTTTTCTTTAAAAAATATTCAAAATGTCGGGGAAAAATTTCAAAAAATGAAAAGTGGGCAGCAAATTTCTATTGTACTAAAAACTTCCTTAGGAGTTTTTTGGTAAAAACCTTCTGGAGTTTATCTTTTTTTAAGTTCAAAAATCAAAGAAGGATGCAAATGAAATAATATTAACTTCTTAGGTACATCGTAATATTTGTTTTTGTAATTGGGTACATTTTAAATATTTGTTACATTTTAAGAGTGTAAAATGTTATTGACTC